>JAQPZY010001474.1:1282500-1510000 GCA_029931535.1 Margaritifera margaritifera
AAATGGGCCTCCAAGACGCTGAACTGAGACTTAAATGTATATCCTATGACTGAAATGGGCCTTAAGACTCTAGACTAAGATAAACATTTATTGAAAAATGGACAGGTTAGCAAACGCCATGCTTGAGCAAAGAGGCTGCAGGAACTTATCTTTTCGAGTCAAGATTTCGTGACATCAACGCTATAATACTCTATAAATTCAGGAATGACCAAGTGTGTCTTTATTACCGCACAGTTAAAATCAGTATCAACTTGGTTGTTACAGTTGTTTATTCCATGATATTCAGATACTGCAGACAAGAAATACCCGAAAGTAAGGCATCTGAAAATGTTATTTTATATTGCCCATGGTGCAATAAACATATTTGATATGCTGTTTTCAGTAAGAAAATACACACTTTCGGTTATCAAACGTGTATAACTCCTTTTAAAAAGTAGCGATTGACATGTATCTCAGAAATAATTCAAAAATTTTATATTTCATTAAGTAAAAAAAGAAAATGCAAAATAGGTCATGAGACTTAAAAAGCTTTGGGATTTCAGTTGTCTCAGATGTGTATTTTATTTTCTCTCATCGTTATAAAAAAAAATTAATGTTACGGTTATAACGCAAAAAATCAATTGTTTCATAAACTTTCACTGCAACAACTTTTATTGCAAAAGTAATGTCTCGTTTTTTTATTCATTTGAAGTTCTCATTACAAGCCTATGTGCCATTACACAAACCATATTATACAAAACAAACAAGGGAATTTTTTTGCAACATTTAAAACGAGTTTAAAATCTCCTAACATTAAATCGTGTTCTTTAATTGCACCCAAGTTGTGATCTCTGAATAGCAGAGCTATCTTAGCGGGTGTGTGCAGCCGCTTTGCAAATATTATTAAAACAGGTTACTTCGATCTGCATTTTACAACACATGGGCTTGAATTATAATAATCTGTGTATAAAAATCATTTAAACCGGCACAAACGTGTTGTGGAAACATCATTACAAATCAATCACAAAATGTTTGCATAATTTTTCGCCGCACTATTTGGATACTGAATAAGCACTAATTTATGATGGAAATTTTTGGGGTAAACGTGGGTAATATTAATTATTAAATATTCAATTATTAATTCACTATGCAACAAGAGTAGAATGCCGGCAAAGTTCTGAAATTTGGAGTGTTGTTAATATGTACAGATCTGATGTGTTCCGCGTGTGTGAAATGTTGCAAAAGGCCATAGAGAAAGAGAAAAAGAAGAAAATGTTTTTATTTAATTATTCTATATACAGAAAATAATGTTTCTGATTACTTACTATTGAATCAACTTGGTAAAGTTTCAGTGCATTTTAAATCTATTTGAAAAATGTCTTTGAAATTTAAAATAACCTGCATAATTGAATGATTTGCAGAATAAGGTCTCTCGAGACAGTTCAACTTTATAACCATAAATAAACGAAGTTGTTACACGAAGCTCTGCATTTTACAATTTAGGTTATATGGGAATTTCAGATTGAAGAAACAAGACACACCATTAGTCAAAGCAAGTTTCAGTTTACTAGATTCTCGTAGGAGGCAATATTCATTAAGTTACCTGTGTGGGCAGGTGACCAAAACATAAAGTCCTCATTAATAAATTGTGTAATGCAATACAAGCGAGGCCATATATTGTTGTATTGAAATACAGACGACCGTCATTAAAGGCAGAAAATTCAACCGCAACAGAAATTTAATATGGTAGACATTCAGTCTCGTCCGGACTAGAATATGATGATAAGCGATACATACCCACTAATTGCTTTTTAATTTTGGGGGGAAAATAGGATAAATTGCTTACAAGGTGTATACCGTAATCACAATATCTGTCCCAAACTAAGAAGCATGTACTAATGATTTGTTTTAATCATCCAAACATGTTTTTAAGAATACGTCAATGCCATATTTGAGTTGATATAGGGGACAATATAAATATCGTTTTATGATCCACCTATTAAAAAAATAGCAATGAGTTACAAAAGGATACTAATGTTTAAGTAGTGAATGACCCTGATAAATCCTCGATAATTAAATTGAAGAAGAAAAAAAAACAACAATTATTTGGGGGAAATTATTTCTTTCAAACGCCTCGATTTGTATAGTTTCTTAACACGTTTTCGTACCTCGGGTCTGTAATACCCCGATACATTTAAATGTTAATAATATTGTACAAAATTTTAAGCCATGTTTGTTTCCAGTGTTGAATCCAACTGATCAATCGAGATTACAGTTTTCATCGCCGTGACAATGTATTTTCGTGAAGACATTTCTGCATTCCCAGAAAGTAGTGACTTTGAAACGTCACGGACCTTATATTTCAAAATATAAAAATGATTGACAGGTAATGTGCACGGGACTTGAAGTTCACGGGGGCAGGCGCATTTGGTGCCTCTTCGCCATCAATGACAATGCCACATTGATTTTCCAGTATGTTTTTGTTTTCTATGTTATGCTTATTAAATACCCTGTAGCAGGCTTAATATTAGGATGAATATGATATCGTGTATGATTAGTACGATTGACATACACCATGTACAAACTCACAGATTACGATGAGTTAGGCTGTGTTAACGAACTTTACAAATCGACGATCCTAAGGTTTATGTTCTCATCTTGGCATTACTCTGCATTTTGGTCATATGACAGCAATAATTAAAGCATTATATTGTCATTCATTCTAACTGATAGGAGTACCTAGATTATATTATTGTCATTACAAATAGGAAGAAAAAAAATGTGATCAACTGCCAATAGAACAAACATTTTCTATTTTGTTAGTTTCTGAAACTTCACCAAAAACTGACCAAGTTCAAAATATTGACATTTATTTTAAACTTGACTACTTAAACATGTAGTTATAAAGTAAAGATTACTCACTAGTACATCAGTGACCACCATGATTTGACTGCAGGATCATTATGGTGTTAATACATTTGTGCATGTGCTCTCCTGAACATTTATAATGGTTGTTTCAAAAATACTTTGAAATGTTTTGGACTGTCGTATTTTAGTGAAATTTAAGAAACTAAAAAAATAAAATAAATTACTTGTGGCAGTTTAATAAATATTTTTACCTATTAACAATTACCATAACGTAATCTAGGTACCACTAGCAGTTAGAATTTATTACAATGAATAAATTTTGCTTTGCTCATTTGAAGTCATATGGTCAAAATACATTGTGTAATGACGAAAGTGGGAACACAAACCAAATTTCGGATCATAATTAGGTGTTGCGCGAAATTGCGACTAAGAATAAAATTGAGCGGTTAAAACATTTCTCTCTTGAATTTCTGATATACTACAGCAAAGTTGAATGATACACGTGTGCTTGTCAAAGGAAACACATATACCTGGCAATGGCAACACATACGTCTATCAAGGACAACACATATGCTTGTCAAGGGCAATACATATACATGTCAAGGGCAACACATACGTCTATCAAGGACAACACATATGCTTGTCAAGGGCAACACATATGCTTGTCAAGGGCATCACATATGCCTGTCAAGGGAAACATACGTTTATTAAGAGCAACAAATATGTCTGTCAAGGCAACACATACATCTATCAAAGGCAACACATATTCCTATCAGGGGCAACACATATTCCTATCAAGGGCAGAATGGGGAGGGACTGGGTGGCCAAGTGGTCTGAGGCTCTCGCCTTTACAGGTCACTCACACATCTCACCTCTATCGAGTGAGTTCGAGTCTCGGCTCGATCAACGTCGGTATGTGAGAAAACTTGCCAGTAGCTTTCCTTGGTCGGTGGTTCTTCCTGGGGTCTTCGCGGGTTCTTTCTCCGCCAAATATACTGACTGCCATGTATCATGTGCTGAAAAATGGCGTTAAACCCCACAAAACCGAAACCAAACATCATGGGCAGAGTACTAATTTTATAATTATTCAGCGATATAATTTTAAGTTTATGTACCGTTTTTCAGTTCTCAAGATTAATGCGAATGCAAAAATCATTCGAGAAATAGAAATTGAGGATAGTGTGTATTTCTCGCTAATAAATTCGTCCTTTTTCATAATGAATTCAACTTTTGGTGGGTACGTTGATCAAAACAGATAGTAACAGTGTTAAAATCAGTAAAATTTCTATAACTTTTCAAGGCAAGGTTTTGAAATTATTCTTGTAAGTAATAACTAATTTAAAACGTAAGCTTACAAACAAGACTATTCTTTGTTATGTTTGTTTCTAACTTTATATTATTGTTTGTTTGTTTGTTTGTATGTGAGTTTGTGGAGAGAGAGAGAGAGAGAGAGAGAGAGAGAGAGAGAGAGAGAGAGAGAGAGAGAGAGAGAAGATTGTATTCAAATCGTTATATCATCAACATCTTAGTAAACGTGATTAATCGAATAACGTTTTTTCATTACTCACAAAAATCCAAATCTGCAATGAAACGAAAGATTTGGTGATCGGGTCAAATATTTCATCTTTTTGCGGGGGATTTGTTTTACCAGAGACATTGTAATTCTTGTTAAAATACAACCAAATCGTGAGAAGAAAATACATGGCGCTGCAATTTGAAACTTGGGACTGACATAAGGTTGATCTATTACCTGTTCGGGCCGCGGGATGGGCAATAATTGGGAATACCTGATCACTAATAACGCGTAAACTTGGCAAACTTCTCATGGGGATGCACAGGGTCACTTCTCGTGTATCTAGAAAGGTAGATCTTCTTGGAAGATTGTCATCTCCTGCTTGAGTGAGCCTTGAGTGGTGTATATGTTCGCAATGTTATATTATATATAATAGACAAATAATGTTTAATCGCACACACCAGAAGACACCGCGGAAAGTTTTGGTCGTAAGGCCTGATAAGTAGGCTTGTCTTCTTTTGCCCCTTTCGTGGGTACATGACCTGCCTTAGATTTGCACTTTTTTTTTCTTCTTCTAAAAACGCTGTAGATCTATGCTTTTAACGGTTTCTGTTCCTTATATAAGGCATGTCAAATGACGTAAATTATTTTAGTGCGATAGTGTCAACGTATTTGCTTTATTTGTTTTCAATTATTAACAACCTACACAATCTGTTTCTAACTTGCTCTGGTGATTTTTTTCCCTGGTATCCTAGCTGGTCGTTTATGGGACAATTACTGTATGAAATAGCCTCAATTCATGTGTAAAATCTTTAATTTACATATTAATGACAACTGTGTATTATCTATGCTGGAATTTTCGGTACGTTTCATTTAGCAACCGAATATGAACGTGAATTCTCTTCCCAGTAGACCGGCCGAAACTTTCTCCAATCCACCGTGGTGGGATTACTTTCTTATTAGAAATGTCGGCGAATTTCAATTACCCCGTCCTTTCTTTCCCTCTCCGGGGAGCATCATATGTTGTAATTTCCTGCCTTTCTTCTCCCTGGCTGGATTAAAACCCTATTCAAATTGGTGCCCCAATTTTTGCGAAAAAAATATTGTCCATTGAAGCATACTCTCAATGCGAGGCATGAATTAAAAATCGGCTCGGCCGGCGTTGAGTACTTGAAAATTTGCTGTATAACGCTATCCTTGTGTGTACGTCAACTCTAAACTCAATCAAGGCTGGCATTTTTAATTTTTACCTAAATCGAGATTAAAAATAGGTAATTATTGAACACATACTTGCCGAATGATTCATTGGTTTCAAGGGTGGAATCGTATACCCCCAAAACCCTTCATGTGAAAATATTAGCGATCAGGTCTGCATATTGTTCGCTGTGGCACAAGTAGTCATTTTGGATTCGTGAAAACCCCTGGTTAGGTTGTTCCGGGTGACGGGGCTTGAATAGATTTTGATAAACGACGCCTCTGGCAATAGATGAAAATTCGCTCCACCTGCAGTGTCCGCCATATTTGTTTTAAAGGAAACATTTTGAACTTTCTTTACCTAGCTGCTGAGTAAATAGTAACCGCCGTATTTTAGCTAACGGTTATTTACCCCTACTATTGACGAAAGCTTTTTCATCTGTGATAATACTTGAACCAAAAGCTACCTGCAAATACACTGTGAGAGTATGCATTGTCGACGATGGTTTTAACCATTTGTCACACAAACGCTTCCCAGCGGTATGTAGCGGGATTGCGGTACATAAGGTGTTTCTTTATGAGAAAACAGGTACTCTCAACAAACATTTAACAAATGTTTACTCTCTGATTATTGTGTAAATTTTGAATAAAACTTAAATGCAGTTAATGACACTTGTTAAAGATATAATTTTGAGAAATATTACAAAAGTTTCGTGCTCTTATATGTGTTGCAGGAAATAAGTAATTAAAAGTTCTGGTTTCATTAGTAAAATTCCGCAAAACGCATTTTGTATTTCAAGTTGGTTTTTAATCAATGACATGTTTTCAGATTATTCCTGGAAAATAGTGTGCCACTGCCTTTTACCTTTTTTAAATTTCAAGTTAATACAAAAAGCACACCTGTGTATTCAAAAGAGGAAACTGGAGTTGCTATTGGCATTATGCTCTATTTTTGAGGTACTGAAAACAGAGTCCAAGAAAAAAGACACTAATGTAAATCTTTCACCTTAACCGTTATTTATTTATTTTTTGCTCAATATATACTTTTTAAATGTTAATGGAATGTGATTTAACTTTTCTATCAATGAGCATCAAATAAAGATTCTCCTAGTAAATCGGGAATAACAATTTCTTTGTGAAGATATTCAGGTAAACTTATTTCTTTCCTGTCAATTGATCCTAATAAAGGTCAATATTTCTAATAAAATTTTAATGATTTTGTTGTCTATTGGGTCACCATTCGAATATAGTAAAACTATATAACTGTAAGTGGTAATCATAATATTATATATATATATATATATATATATATATATATATATATATATATATATATAAGATCTGCTATAAACAATCTACTATTTATAAATGTAGATTCTAGTTTTTCTTTATAAATTGCATTAATATTGCTATGCATATAATCATATTAATACATAGATAATCAGGAAATAGTGGTTCGTATGAAGTTGAACTCCCCACCCCAACCCACCCCCTCTTCTCAGACCACCTCTCTCTAATAAAAGACGGCCGTACACGCATGACATCCTCTCTTAAGTGGGATGGGGGTGGGGTCTGTGGGTTGATGGGGGTGGGGTGGGGAGCAAAATGGTAAAAATGCTTAACTTTAGTACAGTACAAGGATATGATCAACCTGCGTGTCAACTACTGTATATACTCACGTACAAGTGGGTCCAACTGCAAATAAACATACACCCTGACTGTTTTAACAAAATTCATGTTATTTTGTGTATTTATCCATCTGGATTAGTTGTCAAATTGCCTGATTCTGAGTTATATCCACTTTACTGTAAAATGACTGTAGTTCCCATTGATACACACGAATGCAAATTTGAGATATTATTTTTACCTCAAAGTTGCCTATTGCAAACTGAGTGAAATACAACTTTGTTTGGTCTCGTTTTGAATCCGACATGTGCCGAGCCTCCTTGATGGGCTGATGACCAATTTGCCTTAAAAAGCAATAAAAATTGAAAAAAAGAAGGAGCCATTAGAACCTTTTAGGGTATTTAGAAAATGTCATGGACCGAGCAACACTTATTTATGCACTTGGAACAAAACAAATGCTACACAGAGGTCCCATCCAAAATTAATTAATTCAGTTAAACTGTAACTGTTATGTTTGTTTTTTATGGGTTTTTTTTTTTTTTTTTTTTTTGCAAATTGGCAAAGACTAATCTTACTGATATCCCTATTTCTTATATGATTCATTTATTTATTTGTCTTTTAGTTTATTTGGTGCACTTGGCCTCTAAAACTTTTGTTATTGATAAACAAAATGCATGGTTTTGAACTCACTGCATCTTCAATTTAGACGCCATCATTTTTCGCCTGAATGGGTCATTTATTTATATGGAAACCGTTATATAACCCCTTTACGATTCGCAACGATTCACATCACGTGTTGGATAATAGTTTTTTTATGATGCGGGCTTAATTTTTCCTATTATTACAGGTATAAAAGATGTTCGATGATATAAAATACCAATCTATTCCGGGTCGTTTTTCTCTCTAAACCTTTAAAATCTTTGATCCATGTATTGACCAAATCTATTCTAAAGGTATTCCCCATTTTTTATGTCATACGCGGTGCACTTTATGTATTAATCTATTGCTCGTGGTTTTTGGTTTGGACACAACTAATTGATGCATGATTTAATAATACAACTCAAACGTGGTCTTTTGATGTAAGATTTTACAAATGAAGGCCTCCATATTGTTGGAGAAGAAAGCCCATCGATAATATAACCAGATAGTGTTACTACCTTTTGTGGCCGAGTATTGTCTGTGAGTTTTACGAGAAAACCAAGGCTGAGAATAAAACGGCTAAAGCAGGTTGTAAAAATACCATTTGATTTCATTACATTCATGAAAAGTGTTGTAATCATCTTTCATTCACACCCAATAAACTAGTAGTAACCTTACAGTTGCTGACAATGGGCCATGATGTTGTACAATAGGACTAGGCAATCTGAGAGCCATAAACTCTCCACAGGAAAGAGAATTAATGACAGTTAATTCCCACTGCTTTCCTTATATAAAGAAATATAATGCATTTGTTATATTTACCTTGTTTCTTTAGTAATTTTAGATCGACATTTTTTTCTGATTTCTGTTTCAATTAGCCAAATATTGTTCAAATATGATTTACCGGTATGCACCGTTTTCTATATGTTTGACAATGTTTCCCAACATTTTCATTGAAACTTTCTTCATGTTTAAAAAATGTGCATCTCACGTAAGCATTATTTAGGCATGTGTGTGTCCGACTGACTGACTGTATGTACGTATGTGACTGTCTATATACTTGAGGCAGTATTGTATGTGAAATGTACCTACTTATGTCCTAGGACATAAAATAATATTCACTAACATTTAAACCTGTTTGATTAAATGATAGCAAAATAAAGCAAAAATTGCTATTTTAATTTATTTTTCATAAAACTGAGTAATAATTGATGAGCAAGGAGCTTAGCGGCCTTCAGTATACTTGTATCAGAAGAATTAACAAACTATTTACCGTTTGACCTTTAAATCCTGTGACCCTGGGAGCCAGAGGTCTTGGGGCGCCAAAACAGCTGATAAAAATTCGGGCCTCGTATTTTGGCCCTTTGGGCCATCATCGTCGTCCCTGGCGCCATTTACCTTTAGTACGCCACTGGACCCTGGGTTGTTACAACCCAATTGAAATTGTAGAATTTATCAGTGACATCTCAGGAATAATAATGACAAGTTTCACGTTCCTATCTTTTAGCATGATATTGGTTGCTATGTTGAGAAAGTGCAATGTACATTTTGCAAATAGCTCACTTTTCACCATGGTATGGCACTTGAGGGTGGGTGAGGCTTGTAAGACTTCGATACTGATAAAGATTGTTATGTGGAAGGAAAACATCATAATTATGCTTGCAATTTAAATTTTTCCGCCATACCACCAAAATTAATTTATAAAATAATATATTTTTGGTCTTTAAGGTTCCACTCTGGAGTTTCAGAGCACAGCTGAAAGTTGGGAAAGAACAGGGCCAGCTTATTTGCTCTACAACTCCCATAATGTAGAGAAAGTTTAGCATATACTTTATATATATATATATATATATATATATATATATATATATATATATATATATATATATAGTTATTGGCTCATTTATATATATATATATATATATATATATATATATATATATAATTTACTTCTTTAGTTCATCAAGTGAAAATAGCTATGTAGAGCTAGCAATTTTCCATATGATTCATCTGAAGTAAGGCCTAACTTTGTACTCTCAAACCCAAATCAGCCCGCATTATTCCGGTATCAAAAATAAAGAAAATTATAGGTTCTTTAAACCTCCCTTAATATATAAATATTTCTTTTTTTTATAACAAGAATTACCAGTGGCGAAAATCGGGGGAATGCCTTTTCTTTATAGTTCACAAAAATGCGAAACTGTGGAGCGAACCCTTAAGTTTTGTATATGAAAACGATGAAGCTATGTTATTCATTTCCATTTTTTTCTCTACTGAGTTCGAGAGTTTTTAAATTGAAACGTCTTTAATTGAATCTATATTATGTTCACAGTAAATAAAAATTGATAAATTGTAACCGTTGGCTCATTGTATTCTTTTGGTTGTTCCTATAAAAAAGGGCAGATAACTAGGTAAAGATTTTTCTAATGTAAGCAAATATTACTGTGTAATGTCTAAAGAAAATACTCTTTATAAGGCTCTTATTGTTGACATGTATGCGTCCTTCAAATTTCTTCCCCTTCTTCTTCTTCTAAATCTCGGTTTTAGTGTACTATGTCGCATATCGCTAAGTATTTTGTTATAATTGTATGTATAAGAAAGCAAAAGAACTTAAATGTGAAATTTACACGATATTCAATACACGAAACATGTAATTAAAAGTTCCTACTTCATAGCCACATTTATAATTTATATCTATTTACCATCCATGCACCAATACACACGGTGTTTATCCACCAATAAGTAAATGTAACAACTGTAAATGTGATCATTTAATGATTTACTACAGTCTCCCCGGCATTATAAACATTTATAATTATACATCCCTATGGGCATAACTGTCACGACAGTTCCTAATTTGAGTGAACGTTAGTTGTCACCCTGTATTTACCAAGCTTCTCCAAAAACTGATCACATAGCTTCGGGTTTTTTAAAAGACGACATAAACTCCAGGCTAGACCGTGAATGTCAGTACAAGTAAAATTTATTTCCACCATTTCTAAGTTTATCGGTGGAAAATCATTGCCCAGGTATGTCGCCGAAGCTAGTTAACGGTCCGGGTGTTCATTTTGACCTCGATAAATCTCATCCTAATTGCTTTTCTGGAATGCCAACCCCATCTGTTGCAGGGTAGGCCGATTTCAGAACGCATGTCGGCATGGCGACGGATGAAATAAGGTGAGAAAATGGGCTGAAGTTAAAACATGTGACAGACAAGACACAAAAATCTTTACCGCAACAGGGTTTGCCATAACTTGATCAGATTTTG
Source organism: Margaritifera margaritifera (assembly GCA_029931535.1). NCBI lineage: Eukaryota > Metazoa > Mollusca > Bivalvia > Unionida > Margaritiferidae > Margaritifera > Margaritifera margaritifera. The sequence continues at coordinate 1,293,588 of JAQPZY010001474.1, forward strand.
GGTGATATAAAGTTGGGCTAATTTATTCCAAGCACCATCTCACACCGTCACGATACCGATCTAGACGCTAGACTTGGATTACGCAAAAATTTGCAGAGTAATTCTCAGTGAAACTAATTGAAAATGAGCCAAGTGTACGATAAGAAAGTACACTGCAATCAACAGATAATGCTTTCATAATTTCAAATAATGAAATTCGATCACAGATAAAATAGTCTTTCCCAAGGTTTCAGCAATTAACCAGGCACAATAAAACGATTTTTAGCCACCTCCTCACGAGAGCTGATTTAGTTATCGTCGTTCCATCTTTCCCATGGCGAGTCTCAAGGTATATCGCCACATCATTTCTATTGTAATTTGAGAGAATTATCACAGGGGGTTTCCGCTCATGTTCCCAATTCAGATTTAAAAAAATTAATATTAGAAGTTATCTTTTGATGGGTACCAATACAAGAACATCTTTCCTCAACTTGATACCATCACTTTCAATTATTTACCTTCAAATGAAGAAACTGATCAATTTCAGTAAAAAATAACCAGAAATTTGTAGTACGAGTTTGTATAAGGTTAAAACTGAGTGAGAATTAAACCAATCAGTTTCCTTTGGAACTAGCTTTACTTTAATCAATATAGAAGTAGATGATGATACAGATGACGATGATGACGTAGTTATTATTATTATTATTGTTGTTGTTGTTATTTCATCTGTATGTTTGCTTTGAATTTTGAAATAAACGCTGATTCAAAAAGAATTTTTAAAAAGTATTAAAACTTCTTGTCTCTTGAACATCAAATTGTTATATTTCATAACACCATCATTTATCTCTTCAATCAGCCAAAGTCTGCATGTAATCTGACTTGACTATTGTCGGTTTGAGACAGTACTTGGAAATTAATGTTAAACTTGTATGCACACTTTCAACACAGTCACGAGGATTTTTTGAATAATTTACAATGAACCGTCGATCTCTGGAAAAAAGTAATGGATGTTAATACTATGGGACCACTAACTATTTCGTTTGTGAATGCAACTTAAAAGTCGTATAGCCCTGATATAATAGATATTGATCCGATGAAAGGGAAAATACTGATCGGCTTTCCGTCAAATAACAATCAAATACCCTTTTAAATAATTCTGTGGTAAAGAATAGTTAAGCATTTGTAAACACATAAAGGCGGATAGCCCCTATTTTTCCTCCTATAGATACAGGTCACGTTACAATTCGTGTACAACAAGTCGCAGATGTATATCATTGCGCGGACCTGAAAGAGAACAATTGAAATAGACACCGCACTAATCAGATTTCTATTTCCACTGTATAAATTATTATTCATTTCCTACGCGCACTGGAGTCGACCAACGGTATGACTAGAGATGGAAATTTGCTGAGATTAAAGAATCGGTGAAATCAGAGAATTAGTAGCGTTTCAACATAATTGCAGCACGGGAATTACTCATCAGCAAATTAGGGCTAATAGAATGGGTCTGATAAAAAATGGATCATAAATTTCATACTGGCATATCGAGTACGACCATTTTCTGAAACGAGCATCGTAAATCCTCGTTTCTCCCGGTAGCATCTGCAGAAACATACAGATAAAACATAAACAATATTGAAAACTAATTAAATACCTATGCTGGAATTAAAAAAAAGAGTATGTAATATTATCACGCAGCATAAAATATTTCTTAGACTATTTTTTGTCGTCTCACTGACCAAGTGTTTAGGGATAGAGACTCTTATGCTCTGTGAAACATTTCTTTTATAAAGCTTTCACAAACCAGCCAGTTGAGTTCTAAAATAAGCTATTTACCCCACAGTATGCACTAATATACGGCATGTATGCGGCACTAAAATGAAAGGGAGAGTGAGGCAGTGTTACCAGCGCTTGTATGTTTTATCTTTTTTCTATATCTTGAATTTATTGTATTTTATATTTATGTATATTGTTCATTAGTCTGTTACCAATCTTTTATTTTACACTAATAAAATTCTCCTTCTTGGAAGAAATCTACCCTCTTATACTCCTTGATTTGAAATCAAGAAATACAGGTTGATTTCCACTTTCCATGCCTCTTTTGCGGAGAGAACGACACACACTATGCACACCTGTTCTTGGACGCAGAAATTTCCGTTTTGCGCAGCGTCCACTTGTCTGATACAAGTGAAGAAACATTTTCATTTTGCCTAGCAATCTTTGTGATTAAAACAATTACGGAATGCATGTGGGGTGTGGGGATAATTTGCGTGTATATGTCTTCTCTAATTTAATGTCCAGTACAATGTAAAGATGTTATTCACATTCATCTTCCTCTTGTTTGTCCGATGAGAACATGACATACTTAATATCTACTATGCTTCTTTGCTATGTATTTAAGGGTGACTGACACTATGCTGCTCGGAGGTACACCCGTATCCTGGTGATAGCTGTCAGAGAGTTTGGTACCTACCTTAGCACTTAAATTTCTGTCTTTCAATATAAAAATAGGTGAACGTCCATTAGATCTGGGTTGAATAGGTTATTCTTTAGGCTGTGCATCTATGTACGGTTATAAGCTTTCTCCAAGTACAAAAATTATGGCTACTATATGTTCTTTCTTTATGCTTCTCTAGTAAATATAATCTAAGTCTGACTAAATGGTCATTTGTGCTTCTCTGGCGTCTGAATCCACATTGAAGGTCTGTTAGTAGCTTCTTAATTCCAAGATGCCAATTAAGTCTGTCATTTATCATTGTTAGTGCTATGGGGCGATATTTGGAGGGGTTTGTATTGTCCTTTCCTGGTTTGGGTACTGGTATCGCTAGTTTCCCAAATTTGATGGAAAATGTTTAGTAGTATATTCAGAGTTGTATCAGGTAAGTGTTTTCGAAGTTGAAAGTGGATATCACCTGGTCCTTCTGAAGTGTCATGGGCTCGATCAACAGAGTCTTTAAGTCTTCTCTGAGAGTGAAAGGTTTATTGTAATCTTTAGTGCTAGAAGATTTAAACTTAAAAGAGCTTTTTCTTTCAGGTTTTAAAATAGTTTACTGATGAAGATTTTATAAGAATCTTTTGGCCAATGTATTTGAAATTTCTGGTAGGGTAGCGACCGATTTATCAGATTTCAATAAGTGTTTTATACAGATGTTTTTATTTTTGCCAATGATTTTCCCGTACCATATTTTATACTGGGTTAATAGAGGGGTGAGAGTAAAACCTAAATACACTGGATCTTCATGTTTTCATATTGCTCTCTCTAGTGGTACGCCGATCTTCATGTTTTCATATTGCTCTCTCTAGTGGTACGCTGATCTTCGTGTTTTCATCTTGCTTTCTCTAGTGGTACGACGATCTTTAACTCGCCATATACGGTATCTGTTCAAATTTGCAGCTATTGGCCTGGCATATAAATCTCTAAGGATTTTTTTCCCCCAGTTCACTGGCTGTGCCTTTGCACGCATCATATAGCCACGGTGTATATACACCTTTAGGATTTGCCGAAGTTATTGTTATTGTATTCCAAGCAATTTCACTGAGTATGTTGGTATTGTATCCTCAGCAATATCACTGAGTATGTTGGTATTGTATCCTCAGCAATATCACTGAGTATGTTGGTATTGTATTATCAGCAATATTACTGAGTATGTTGGTATTGTATCCCCAGCAATATCACTGAGTATGTTGGTACTGTATCCCCAGCAATATCATTAAGTATATTGGTATTGTATCCCCAGAAATATTACAGAGTATGTTGGTATTGTATCCCCAGAAATATCACTGAGTATGTTGATATAGTATCCCCAGAAATATTACAGAGTATGTTGGTGTTGTATCCCCAGTAATATCACTGAGTATGACCGTAAATGCTGGTTATGACTACAAAAACTTGTTCTGGTACTTGTATCGCGTCGATTTTGACAGCGGAAGGACATCGGATCTCGCGAGATCCGAAGTGTCCAGCGTGACGCGATGTCCTTCAGCTATCAAACGAGACACGATACAAGTATCCAAATCAAGTTACTGTACTGATGATGTGTTTATTATATACCCTAAACAATTATTTAATAACAAAAATACAACATTTTATTTTGCTGTTTCTGTTTTTTTGTTTTTACTTTGATTCCATCCATCTACTCACATTGTACATTGCCTTTAAAGGTGGCGCTCTAAAGTTTGGTATTTTGTATAGGATTAGATTTTTTAAGAAAATTTTTTTCCCAGGTTTACCTCACTGGTTATCCTGGCTATTTAAAAAAGACCTTGTATATCTTAGGTATTGTTAAAAGAACTTTTAATTCCCTTTATGTTGGTGTATGATTGATGGGTGTAATTTGGGTTATAGAGTATACAGCTTTATCTTACTTCAAATGTGCACCTATAAAAAAAAACTGCTAGCTCCGCTTGGTCGTTTTCACTTCCAGGACTTCAGAGCTAAATTGTAAAACAACGAGCCGATAACTTTTTATATAATTTGTAATTCATTCATTGCACTTTCAGAAGCTGGTATTGCCTACTCTGGCAAAATTCGTTTTCCTTATTTTAATAACTGCTAAAGATAATGAACTTCGGACTAATTCAGGCTGATTTTTCGATAACATGGGAGCAGTTATTTTGGTCAGCTGTGTGCTTAGATCATGTACAATTTCCACAAGTACTATATGTAAAGAAATTTCAGCCACAGTACATGAAAGTAACATAGAGGTATGCCAACATCCTCTCCATTGTGCATGTTGCAAATGCAAACAACTTCACCTTACACCTGTCACTCTCTCAGAAGTACGTAATATCTGTAGAGCGCCATCAAATATAACGTAACTGTAGTTGTCTCTTCACGCGACCGTTGTTAAGTGACGTCATCATTAATCTTAATCCGTATCAAGGTTTCAGATCAGCCGAGAGAAAAGTAGTCTTTATCATAAGCTGATTAATGATGGGTATATAACAAATAAGAGTATCGGATCCGCTCCGTTTTCGAAACGATCAATTGTCAAACTTGATTCACAGAGGAACTAAAACATTTCCCAATCTTCGTGGTACAGTTTACATCTCTGAACTAGGCCTTCAGGTTTAGTACTATAATTTTTTAAGTGTATTGGCTGTGTGTATTGGCTATGTGTATTGTAAAGTGGTCACTATCACAGAAGTATTCACCGACTTCCTTAGAGAAGTCATGCAAAAGAGATAGATCGCAGATCTAAGGACGAATAGAATCCTTTGGGAAGATACCAGTAGGTATACGACTTATCATTAAAAAGGCAAAGATTGGATTTTGAGACAAAGTCGTCTACTTTCTTTTTGCTGTGGTATATATCTTTGCAGCCTCAAAGTGAATGATGGCTACCAAGTAGACCAAAAAGATATTGATAACTGTGCAATAAGATGCTTAAGATCAGACTGATTGATTGGAGTTATTCTGGTAAAAAAATATATTGTGTAAAGCATAAGAGTTTGTATATGAGTACACGCAAAGTATAAGAGTTTGTATATGGGTACATGCAAGGTATAAGAGTTTGCATATGAGTACACGCAAAGTATAAGAGTTTGTATATGAGTACACGTAAAGTATAAGAGTTTGTATATGGGTACACGCAAAGTATAAGAGTTTGTATGTGAGTACACGTAAAGTATAAGATTTGGAATATGAGTACACACAAAGTATAAGAGTTTGTATATGAGTACACGTAAAGTATAAGAGTTTGTATATGGGTACACGCAAAGTATAAGAGTTTGTATATGAGTACACGTAAAGTATAAGAGTTTGTATATGGGTACACGCAAAGTATAAGAGTTTGTATGTGAGTAAACGTAAAGTATAAGATTTGGAATATGAGTACACGCAAAGTATAAGAGTTTGTATATGGGTACACGCAAGGTATAAGAGTTTGTATATGAGTACATGCAAAGTATAAGAGTTTGTATATGAGTACACGTAAAGTATAAGATTTGGAATATGAGTACACGCTATGTATAAGAGTTTGTATATGAGTACACGCAAAGTATAATAGTTTGTATATGAGTTCACGCAAAGTATAAGAGTTTGTATATGAGTACACGTAAAGTATAAGAGTTTGTATATGAGTTCACGCAAAGTATAAGAGTTTGTATATGAGTACACGTAAAGTATAAGAGTTTGTATATGGGTACACGCAAAGTATAAGAGTTTGTATGTGAGTACACGTAAAGTATAAAATTTGGAATATGAGTACAGGCAAAGTATAAGAGTTTGTATATGGGTACACGAACGGCAATAGCCTTTAGTGTAGTATTAAGATTCATTTCGCTGTGAGAATTGTTGTTTATGAATACAAACACTCCTCTAGAGGCCTTGTCAGTATTCCTTATTGTAGGTTGTTTATGAGTTCAAGCACTCCTCTAGAGGCCTTGTCAGTATTCCTTATTGTAGGTTGTTTATGAGTACGGGCACTCCTCTAGAGGCCTTGCCAGTATTCCTTATTGTAGGTTGTTTATGAGTACGGGCACTCCTCTAGAGGCCTTGTCAGTATTCCTTATTGTAGGTTGTTTATGAGTACGGGCACTCCTCTAGAGGCCTTGCCAGTATTCCTTATTGTAGGTTGTTTATGAGTACGGGCACTCCTCTAGAGACCTTGTCAGTATTCCTTATTGTAGGTTGTTTATGAGTACGGGCACTCCTCTAGAGGCCTTGTCAGTATTCCTTATTGTAGGTTGTTTATGAGTACAGACACCCCTCCAGAGGCCTTGCCAGTATTCTTTATTGTAGGTTGTTTATGAGTACGGACACTCCTCTAGCGGCCTTGTCAGTATTCCTTATTGTAGGTTGTTTATGAGTACGGGCACTCCTCTAGAGACCTTGTCAGTATTCCTTATTGTAGGTTATGAAAAGTTTCAGATTAACCCTCTGTCTCCTGGAAGCAGTAAGTTATTGGTTCATGTTCTTTAAGTAGAAGACTTTTTTCATTAATAAACTTTGGCAATTTTATGGTATTTTGGTTTCAGACATATTTATGGAAGTTATGGAAGTAAGATTTGCCTGGGAGGTTTTCCTGGTACAGTATCAGCGGGTTCTCTGGCTTCTATACTTTCTAGACTTACAAACTTAATAAAGAGCTTGATATGAGCGTCAGATTCTTCTGGAAGTCTAAAATATTCTTTAATTTGCTCTGTGTTTGTGTTTGTGTTCGGTTTTGAGCATGCTATACCACTTGGGAAAACTGTTTTCTGCTCTTTTTGTGGGCCGGATATAACCGTTTTATGGCTAGTTGTATTGGATCTCTTATTTGCCACACTGTTACATTGATTACTTCCGTTTTCTGCTTCACTCTCTGTTCGGTTTGCTGCTCGCGCGGGTTTGAGAGGCGTCAAGACTGTAATTTTGGTCTCGCTCTGTGGTAATGTCAGTGTGGGTACAAACAAAACTTTTGGAAGGTTTCTTTTCCACTCTAGCAGTATTTGAGTAAGATTTGCAGGCAGTGTTAAATGGAGTTGAAGCTTCCACAAACTTTCTGGCCTTTGGGAAGCTCAGGCCATTCTCAATTTTCACGTGTTGGATCTCCTCCTCGAGTTTCCACTTAAGGTAGTCTTAGTACGAGAAGTGGACACCATAGTGATTCACACTTCTGGCAGTTGAAGTAGTGCATGGAATTTGAGATGAAGGGGTCAACTGTGATGTTCAGGAATCCAGCCTTGATAGATGCAGGCAAAGAGGTGGAGTCGAACTTCAGTATGTAGATGTTGGTAGGAATCAACTTGCCGTAACGGCGAATGTTGATTCTTTTCACTTAGGTGACGTTCTGAGTTCTGAGATTTTCAAGCGATTCAGTATCACTGCAGCGTGCGTGTCCACTTGAGACGGGCTTTAAACCTAGTCGGGTATGGTTTTGTAGACCTTCACAATTGTTAAATTTTGAATCATCCCCTAGGGCGGGACTGTTAGTGGTTTGGGGGTGGACTGGGGAGGGTGGAGAGTGGTTGATAGGTGAGAAAAGCGGGTAGAAAATGCAGTTTCAGTGCTGGTTCTATTATCTTAACCTATCCCAATCATCTTCAATTTCAAATATTAAAGACATGCTTTTTGTCTGCTCTTCATTTTGTTCGTCATATGGAGAGAGTCATATACATTACACTCTTTTAGGTCAAATTTGGAAGAGTCTAAAGAGGGAACATTTTGTTCATGCCTACCCAGTACTATTTATAGTCTAATAAAGAGATGAGTTGGCAGTGTCAATTCTGACATGTTATGTATAGAAAGTGATATAATTCTTCCCTACCATGCAAGTTTCTGAGTGATGAACAAAACCAAAGAAAACAAAACAAAACGTCGATTCTCTCCAACTTGCAACCCCGAAATTCAGAAGACACTTGCATTATTTTTTATAGAATTATCTAAAAAAAAATATCATTTCATTCACAAATGGAACGGATGTAATAGACTTCAGTTTAAAAAATCAACGTCTGATAAAAAAGAAATGAGGATATTAACGTTTTCTTTACTCCCTTCGAACATCACTCCTTCTCCATTTTTTAATTATATAATTACAAAATGTTTCTATCGTGTACATGTGCAATTTTCATTGACAACGATCAGATTTAGTGCTTGACGTTCAATGTTGAAGTAATCATCGTTTCCCCGGGAGCCATTTCGTCTTGCGTTATCTGATTTGACAGAATCGCCACAAAATTAGCGAGTAAATTGCAGAGCAATTATGTAAATTGCCAATGATAACTTTGTTTTAGCGGTCTCGCCAACCAAACACCCCAACTTCCAAGGTTACCTGGTTATGACACGTATTTGATTTATGCCGTCAAGGTGGAGGATTAAGTGGGTTTCTTCCAAGCAAATCCCGCGAAATTCGATCTGGGAACTTTACGTTCTGCACGCTAAGAGAAACAATCAGCCAGTCATCCTGGTTTCGCGGACAGCCTACATCCGCTGATACGACAAGGTAATAATGTTGTCAACGACCCTACCGCATTCTCTCGGATGAACGCCACCCGTTACTCTCTCTCCCTTCGCTTCCAGAAAATAATAAGTCGGGAAAATATTGCTTACAACAGGTAACCATTCCATAAGCAAGATGGTTGCCAATGGGTACTAAATGGGTGAAGCAGTAGTCGATATCCATTATTCTAGACATCTAATGGCTGTCATTGTATTCAGATAATGATAGCTTTCCTTATTAATCCAGGGGACAGTCTAAATACATGAAGAACATAATAATAATAATAATAATAATAATAATAATAATAATAATAATAATAATAATAACAGAGAAGTAACAGAGTAGTAACTCTCGAGCAATATAGTCTTATGGTTTAATATTGAAAACCAAGTCTTTCTCTAAAATTTGATGCGGAAAATAAAACTGAACAATATTGCTAATATACGAACACTAATGCTATAAGGACGAACAAGGTATTTTCTGAGTCATTACGGAAAAAATTGTCTTGTTGTATCTTCGGTATGTCCTGGTAGATATGGATTTATCATCATAAGTGATGTGGCCTGTGATGGATCCAAATTGAGTTTAGGCGGTTTCAGTTGAATCATCTCTAGCTTTCTGCTGAACGCCACTCAGACCCCATATTTCAGTTAGTAAACAAAAAGAAGAGAAAGTTGGCCTTTTTAAGCGAAATGAACTACTCTCTCTCTCTCTCTCTCAAAATTAAACCCTCGTGGAAGAAAACATCAATCCGCCCCCATCACCACCACAAATTTGTATCTACTTCAGTTTGGAAACCTCTAACGAAGTGTTACGAAATTACCGAGTTACCACATTTTCAGTCAGAACATCGATCGGCCATTTCCGTCTAGTCGAGAAATAACATCGAATGTAGTTGTAGGAATGCACATACATTTGATGGGTTTGGTGATTCGGAGTGCATGTTACAACAGAAAAGGCCGACAATGTTCCGATTGGGACTTTGTCTCCTTCCGTCGCCATATTGTGACATTTGAACAAAAGTAGTTCCGAATATAGTTCTCAATGGCGGCGAATTACATCCGATGTTTCCTTCTCGGCTTGACGGAAAAGGCCGAGGATGTTGTGATTGCCACATTTTGAAAATCTTGCAAGTTTTTAACACACATGTACTACTTACATGTCACAAATGAATCGTCTGCGTAATGCTTGCCTTACATCCAACACTGTTATGGTAGGTGAGTAATGATTTTTAATTTCAGGCGTGCAAACGATGATGGATAATAATCTCTCATCTGGATAAAAAAAATGTTCCAAAAATTTCCGATGTTACTATATATAGCCAATATTGTGCTGACGTGCCGTTAAACCCTATACATACATTTCAAAACAAGAATTATTTAACATCTCATATGATTTACGGTGTCTGTATCTGACTTGAAAAGTTAACTACATAATAGTGAAACGAAACAATCTCTTAATTATTTGTCATTCTCAAATCTTTGAAATAAAGAAATAAGAAAATAAAGAAACAACGCCAATCTACAAACAAATCAGTATTCAAATAGTGGACCCTAATATCAATATTTGTGCACAGAGATGCAAACAAATAAATTTAAATATAATTGACAGAATTTTATACATAATGAAATACAACTATGCATGGTAATTATTTCTCGTTTCTTACCCTTTTCAAGCATTTCAACAACGATGATCGCTTATGTTTCTTTTAAAATTAGTTTTAAATTATTTTTTATAAGACGAGCTCTGTATTGTGATGAGACCGAAGATTAGACTGAACACTTTATTCAGTTTGTTTATTTGTTAAGGAAACGAAATCGGCATCCTTCTGGTCTCATCGTTTTTTGTGTGGAAAAAAATATTTCGATGAGAGCTAACAAGGGAGATAAGAGAATTATTTGTAATACACAAAACATACCATGAATAATACTGATCTCGTCATTAAATCTATCGGCATGACCTAAATTCTGATCATTAAATTTTTATGTTCAACGTCCTTATGACTTTTGGCTAATTATTGTATACACCATTCCCATTTAGTGTAATTACAATGAAGAAAATGCATGCACGATGCAAACCTTTGTTAGTAGTATGTGTAAGTCACATACATTGAACCTACCGAAAGCTACATCAAAAAATGAAACTGCATTTTAGGAAACGAATGTTTTAAAAGAGAAACTGTACTGGCACAAATTATTGGGATATGAATGCCATTGGATTTTTAAAAATTATGATAAGTATGATGGATTTTGTTCATTAGATTTATGATCCACAAGTTTATTTTATTATTTCATAATCTTTCTACACATGCTTATATTGCTTACGGAAGATTTTGCACAAGTCTTCTCTTTACATCCAACGAACGCTTTTGAACACTGACTGATGCGTAATTCTAAAGAAAATAGTGTTTGTATTTCATAAATGATAAGATAAATTCTGAGTCGCAAGAAAAGAGGTGCAGGCAGAATGTTCAATCATTTCTGTGCAGTTAGTGGGTTCCTTAAGCCGAATTTCAGGACATATTAACAGATAAGAGACAATATCTGCTTTCTGTTTGAAAAAGAGTGACTGTGTGTGTGAACAAAATAAAATAAATAAAAAACGAACAAACAAACAAATTATAGGTTTAAGTAGTGTTTTTGTTGGAAATTCATTGTTGTGCAAACTCTTCAAATACCAGCGGAAAAAAGAAAACAACCTGTAGAAACCCAGATCATGGTAAAAGGCTTCATGCCTCACCAACATGCATCATTCTTTAACAGATGACATGCATGTGGCATTCAAGATAGACACGTTCCGGAAAAACTCCATCCGTGACGAACCTGGATCTGACTTCGCCATTAGATTCACCTTCGATAAGGCGGCCATTGTTTTACGTCTTGTCATTGTGGCAAGATTAACACTCCCTTTGCACCAAATCTGAGGTTTAGATCTGAGCTTTCTGACGCTAAAAGATCTTCCATCTCCTAGAACAAGAGGACCGTGCCGCTCAATCAGCTTCCATCTTCCATCTAACATGATTGTTCGTCAACTGAAGGCATTTTGTTTTAAAACCACTGGCGTACAAAATACAAGATTGTATCTCTCCATCAGAGTTGGCGCCTTGGTCTCTCAATCTTAGCTGCTATCTTACGGTTTGGTAACTAAACGCCAGTTCTCACGCTGTTTAGGTTACGATCCGGGTAGACAACGGATAGTGTACAGCTATTTCTCCTGACTTGGCCGGTATTATTGACCATAACTATGGCTCTGCGAATAAAAGTTTCCTTGTTCCTTTTTTGGGATAGTTAAGCTCCATTTGTTTGAATGCCTGCGGCTTGAAATTTTGGATATTTAGCCGGTGTCGATTTGCGATTTGTGTCAACTTCAAGCACTCTGCTACCGTATGTATTGATACGAGGCACTATTTGGAAATACATAAACATAAATACAATCATTCATTTAACCAGAATAAAGACCATGCGATTATAAAGATAGGAACATTGTTACATTAACCTATAATTTTCAAAGCAATGTGTATCGAGGCATTATGCTTTAATTTTCTAAGTAGGTCAGAATGTACAATAGATAGATCAGAATTCAAAATATTTGTTTTATGTTCAGAATTACAGTTGTTGCCTTAAGTGTTATGGTAAATGGAAGAAATGAAAATAAAGGTTTTATTTTGATTTTCCTTTAGCTATTATTCTAAAACAAAGCTTAAATATTGGGGGCAATTTGTAGCAACAAGGTGGAACTGAAAGTTAAAGTTTCCAGACACGTGTGGGCAGAAATCAATGAGCATTCCATAATGATCGTTCCATATCTTTTATAATAAAGAAATTGTATCTTCGTTCTTTCCTAAGTAATTAAATCTCTTTCGATTTGAAATTGGTTACCATGTAGGTTTAATAATGAGTAGAAATTATTAATTTGTAAAGATTTTGGGAGTTTTTTTGCGTTTTGAGAAACATAAAATAGTATGGTGTTTAGGGTAAATTTGATATCGAGCAGGGGAGTTCGAATATGACATACATGTTACCTACGAAGTCTGTTCTGTTCTATTCTGTGGCTATTACAGATCACTATTAGTAAAAAGTGTATGAAGTTATCGTGATTTTCTTTTGTTACCTCGATGAGATGATGCTCAGATACTTTTAAAATACACACTTCAGTGACAATGCTTCCCAGCGTGCTTCTTTTAAACCTTAAACTGGCTCTGTTCCTGCAATATAACACGGGTCCTCACATAACATTGTCATTCAATAGCCCTGTTTAAATTAGTGCGGAAAAGTCGACGGAACGAATATTGTTAATGGAGCATGCACTTTGTGTGTGTGTGTGTGAGTATATATATATATATATATATATATATATATATATATATATATATATATATATATATATATATACACACTACATGTATATGGCAATATAAAAAGTAACATGATTCTAGTTCGCAATTTAAGATGTATACTTGTCAGATTGGAAATCCAAACCATCGGTGACTGCCTTTTGAAAGTGATGCTTCGTACAGATACAGACTCTACGTGAATTTACACTTGCACCTGTAGTTTAAAATTAATTCAATTTCTGCACAGGAGAAAGAAAAAATGTTGTAAAGGCAGGAATGTTCTCTTTTCAAGCGGTGCTTCTAAAATATTATGTTCGCTCTTGGTCCCCTGTTGACTTCTGGGGTTATCCCTGTCGGACGTGATTGATAACTTTGAGATCAAGGTGGGAATGAGACAGGGTGGACCCATTAATCATAGCCTCTTATATCTACACGCATCAGACAGTTGTGGGGATGAAGATAGAGTGCTGGATTTGACACTCCTGAAACTCGCCCATCTGAAATATTGTACTGAAATTCGGATATATGGCTTGAGTTACAGTCTACTCTCGCTGTTGCTGTATGGGCTATCGGTATATATTATTAGAATTATGCAGAAGAATTGCAACGTGATGTAATTGCACCTCGAAGCACATGTACTGATGCAGATGGTTGGCTGGAAACTACGCATATCGGCACATGAAACATACGCATAAATATGCAATTTTTTTCTAACGGGGTTGAGATTAAAAGGAGTGGTTCGTTGAGCATACAATGGACAATTTCCTCCGTTTTGACATTGAAATGTGTATGAGTTTTAGCGGAGAACATGTGTTTGACTAAAACACCCCACCCCCACCCACTCCCCGAACTCCCTTTAAATCCACTCCTTATGCAAGGGATACAAGTGCTAGGGTTCGGGTTGGAAACACGTTTCTACAACTTTTAATGAAATTTGGTGAAAATGCACCTTAAAAATAATTGATCTACATTCCGTTCAAAATTTTATTTTAATTTACCATGTCGGGTCTCATTACAACCATACCAAAGTTGATAAAGTTTTGAATGATTTTGAATTCTTAGTTTTTAAAGCTTTACCGAGATGCTACTTTGTTACATGTAGAAAGCAAGTTTTGATTTTGCTTTCAAGAATTTCAAAGTTACAATGTTTTGATATTAATCCATTAAAACTACCTCCATTTTTTTTCTGATGCAGTAAAAGAAAGCTTGAACGAATAAGAACACACGCGAAGGATTTATTCACGAGAATTTGGAAGGTTCTTGCTATGTATTTTTGCTTGAATACCAAAGTTTGAAACACAAATTGATTGGACATATTGTCTAAAGATTGACACTCTTTCTTATACGTGACGCTTGTTAAGGAAATAGCCGAAATGTGCGCAAGATTAACATTCCATTTCTTAAATTCACATCCAGGGGATCTAGAAAGCTTAGGTGCTTAGAAAAAGACATTGTTCCACTGAAACGAAACCTCTCTCTCCCCCCCCCCCCTCTCTCTCTCTCTCTCTTTCTCTCTCTCTCTCTCTCTCTCTCTCTCTCTCTCTCTCTCTCTCTCTCTCTCTCTCTCTCGTGACCATCCCTTCCCATAATACAGCATGTGTTATGGACTTCCATCTAAGTTTTCAAATTAATTTAGTGTCGTCAACGGTTGACATGCACAGTATGTGAAAAAAACAACCCAAAAACAAAAAACATTCAGCTTGAGACAGGCTCTTTATCATGTCAGCCAATGCCTTTAACACAACTTTTTTCTTGCATTTGGGGAGCGTCAAGTGACTAAAATTGTACAAAATAGCAGGTTGTGTCAACTTCACCGAACTAAATAAAGTGTCCTGGAATTCGGCAGGCCTGCAGGTTGTCTCGAAGCCTCCGTAATGAAGTGTTGTACCCCATCAAGTTGTCAAACCTATCGACCAGTCTCTGACCCAACCCTGGTGTTATATTTCACCCCTGTTTGATGTGACTTGAAGCTAACATCTCCCATCGTAGCTACCTTCCTCTCTTTACCTTAATTGTCTCCGGCTTCCAGTTTCGCAGGTATTCTGCCCTAAAGCGTTGTCACGTCTTCTGAATTGCAGTGCCAATTAAGGTTCTACAGGATTTGTTGGCAAGCATCCCCGCCGTACATCTAATGTGGTTCTTTGTGCCGTAATTGTGTATCGGTTTCTGTAGGGACACATTTCAGTGATGTTTAAACGTGACAATCAATTGTGAAGATGAGCCACATTCGTCGATAAAACCACGGCTAAATCAAGAAAAACGTGGTTCTTGGTCAGACCTAGACAATTATCACACAATTCATGATTCATGATTGATTCTCAGATTGTGGCATGGTCTAGATATCCTTCCTTGAGTTTTTTTAATTTTTTTAGTTTTATTTTAAATAGGAAATTCATATCTTTAATTCGTTTGTACACTTCATTTATAAACTAATGGGATTTTTATCACATTTTCCCGAATAAAATATACAGCATCCTCTGTATTTGAGATTATCAGTAGATGAGTAGAACGATGTCCTTATGAACACAAGACTTAGTTCACCAGTAAAGAGGATACTCTGGACATTTAAAATATCCGTATTTTCGCTATTTCTTCATCAAGTGCTTCTCTCTTACTATGAAATACACAATGAAGTAAAACTTTCTTAACAAAATAACACATGATCTTGTTGTCTAGGTAAATTTGCGACCTCAACAGTTATTTTTTCAAGTTTATTGGAACAATGGGAAACATGCGATTTAAATATACTCTATTTTGACACAGGTAGACAACACAAGATTTTTTGTCGATATGGCTACTCATTAAACTTTTTATTGCTCTAGTTAGATGAAATTAAAAGTATTCTCGTGAGATACTAGTACAGTACCCCTCACTATAAGACCCTTAATTATAACACGGTTTTTGTTATAAGGCGAGTATGGTCATTGATTCCATTTTATTAAGTGGTACTGATATTATATATAATATTTACTATAAGGCGGTCTCACTATAAGATGATATACTCTGGCTTCCATGAACAGAGGTATAATGAGTAAGTACTGTACTTCATGGACATATAATTGTATATCACTGTTACAAATGACAAACGCACCTAAAATGTATGTATGCAAAACTAGTGTTTGTGTAATACCTTTAGCTTCGCTCAAACTATATGTCGCATAAATAATTAAAAATTCATCCAGATTTTTTCTTCTCAGAAGGAAAGCTCAAAAGCTTGTTCCTAGAATTGCGTCGAGTATACATTTTTAGTTATCTTTTAAGACTGTTGATCATGCAGAAACTTATATTTGCGCTTTACGTGTCATAACAAATGTCTGAAAAAATATAAGCCATCTCCCTCACCCATGAAATACGATTGCAGTGCAGGCAATGTTATGTGCATATCCTTATGAAGCAAGATACGTATCAACAGATGTTTCATTCAAAGACTTGTTTCATCGTTGAAGAAAATCAAGTAGCTCACTAATGATACTTGATGACAAGCAAATAATTGGCAACATATTTTATACAGTAGTTAGTTCTGCTACTTACTTGCGAGCATACATACATACATACATACATACATACATACATACATACATACATGCATATATACATACATAGATGCATACATACATACATAGATGCATACATACATACATACATACATACATACATACATACATACATACATACATACATACATACATGCATGCATGCATGCATGCATGCATGCATGCATGCATACATACATACATACATACATACATACATACATACATACATACATACATACATAGATGCATGCATGCATACATACATACATACATACATACATACATACATACATACATACATACATACATACATACATAGATGCATGCATACATACATGCATACATACATACATACATACATACATACATACATACATACATACATACATACATACATACATACATACATACATACATACATACATACATACATACATACATACATACATACATACATACATACATACATACATACATACATACATACACAAAAACTCTAAGAAGATACATCCTTCCAAATAAATCTAAAAGTGAAGTACAAAAAGATAAAATATCAAATGTAGCAATGTTAAAATTGTGTAAAATGTATACAAAAATAAAAGATAAAGGTAACACATGTAAAATCCTTTAAGCATGTACAATAACACATGTACAATTCTTGCAAGTTATGGTCAACATTTGTTATATAAACCGCGTTCGCTCAGAACTCCAAGATTTTCTCGGGTGGTGCATGATCATACTGTTTCTTCATGCAGTTGACATGAAAATGCTTCTGAGACAGAGTGTAAGTCGACACACTAGACACGAATGTGTTAAGTAGGAAGTACGTACGTACCGACATACCTACCTACCTATATATATACGTAAGTACGTACATACATACATACATACATACATACATACATACATACATACATACATACATACATACATACATACATACATACATACATACATACATACATACATACATACTTTTATTACGCAATCTATATCATCAGTGTATAATTACATATGATTAATTACAGATCATTGTATTCCCAGAGTGGGTGGTAATTTATCACCCATGACAATAATAAAGAATCACTCCTACCGAACTACACTCTGTGATGCTTTATAAAACATGATATAAATGTATGGCATGACAAGGGGGTAGAAATAACAGCGCTTTTTCATGGGAACTTTATGCTAAATATCCCCGTCTCATGCAAATCATGCAGCGACCTCACAACCTATACTGGGGTACTGACATCAGCGTCACTGGGACCTGTAATAGAATAGTTGAATATACTCACGGCAGAAAATTAAGATACATTGTCGGGCAATGTTTGTCGTGCAAAACGGAATATCACCAAGGTAGTGTACCGTCATGTGTGTGAGTGTGTGTGTGTGTTCTAAAATATTTGTTTTAAATCCTAAATATACTGAAAATTAAATAGCTTTTTAATGTTTTTAATTAACCTGCCTACTTTTAATTAAGACAATTATGTATGTTTATTGACAACTAGTTACAAAAGTCTAGTGCCTGTAAGCATGCAACCACTACATGTCATCTGGTGTCACGTTGTCATCAATAGTTTATAAAGGTTCTGTTCTGTTTTTGTTTTCAATCATATTTTAGTAATTTTAATAGTTTTGATGTTAGCTCCTCTTTCTTTCTTTTTTCTTCCTGCTCCTCCTCTACCTCCTCCTCTACCTCCTCCTCTTGTACCAATCCAAAATTTTCGAAAGGAAATTCCTCTTAAACCCAGACCAAGTTTAATGATTTCCAGGCCTGATTGACTTGTGGGTTTTTTTTTTTTTTTTTTTTTTTTGGTTTTTTTTTTTTTTTTTTTTTAGACATTCAAGATGTAAATATTCCTTACCAAAAACGTTAATTAAGCCGCGTTTGATTTACGTGTCAACTGAAGTATTACTTCCATTCATTCAGTCGTTCCATATTTATTCAGGGATACTGCCTTATGCGTAATTTACACCCGCTTAACTTTTTGACTTCGTTTCGTTTTTTGTTGATTTCGATATTATAATTGGTAAGTTCTATACAGATGCTGTTGTGTAAAAACCAGTCCATGAGACATCGCTGTTTGAAGTTGCATTTGACTTACTTCATTGCGTAAATTTGAACTCACAAAATACAAAGCTTTGAAATTGAATATTATGAATTTCGGTACAAAAATCAACAACGCTGAAAACCTGAAACTTTTCAATTTGAATTTTCTGAAGTAGTGAAAGAGATGTTTCTCAAGATTCTTAAGGGCGCAGGTGCTGTCAGAGTGTCTTTGTTGTGAAAAAAGACGGTATCTCTGGCTAAGCTGATATGCATTTGAATGACGTAAAGTCTCGACTCTTTTAATAAACATGGGTAACTATTTAAGATTGTAGGAACCTATAAGGTTTTTTTTTTTTTTTTTTTTTTGTCCTTGAGTAGTTACAGATTCAGTCCTTTCATCAGAAATGAGAACTCCTTTAATTCAAAAAGGTGAAAGAAAGAATGCAGGTTCATAGCTTGGAATTTCTTTTTAACGAAACAAAAATGGATAGGTAGCAATGTTCAAGTATACAGGTCAAATCGATACAGTCCAAGTTTGATTTATTCTTTAGGTATAAAATTCTGTGAATCTGTTTATTACTATGATGCAGAAATATTAAATTTACAGTTTATCTGATGATAAAAATGAGATCTGAATTACAATATAAAGTCAGCTGAGATAATACAAGTTAGCAGAGTTTGCCGAATTTTTCAGCTGCAACTATAGCTCCGCGTCAGTGCATCAGTCGGGGGTATGTTTATACTTATCGTGATACACGGGTGTCTAAATTGCGATGTTATCTGAAAATTACTACCTTGACTTGCAAATTTTACTTCTATTTTGAATTCCACTCGTTCACGCTCAAAGAATAAAAGACAAAGCCGGGTTTGTCGTTGTCGACCTGTTGTATATCCCCACCTGTTTCAAAGGTAGATCATCTTGTCGTTAATATTTTCCGCGCTTTGAATTATAGTGGCTTCCCGGTTTGAAGTAAATATATATATATATATATATATATATATATATATATATATATATATATATATATATATATATATATATATATATATATATATACTGGTTATGAATATATGCTGGTTAAGAGGCATGTTCTTTCTTAATGGTGTACATTGATATCAGAAACCATTAATAAGTTGACTCCTTCTCTCTCTCTCTCTCTCTCTCTCTCACACACACACACACACACACACACACACACACACACAATGGACGGAGTCCGCTTAAATTTCAATACTATCCCTATTTATATGAAGTTAGCACAACCATTTTTACATTTCTTACTAGACAGATGTTGAAACAGCATGGCTCATGTTATAGAATTTGTTGCCAGAAAGCTAGAGCTTTTATTTTATGAGAAATGTGATCTGTTTATCCACCCCGTTAATACAAGATTTTAGTGATTGTGATGATTTTAAATGTCTGATGTCTATCCAGAAAATCACTGAGAAATACGCCTTTCGCATGACCTATTAGCAACATAAGTAAGAGAATACAACCTTCTTTTTCAGGAGCAGCCAGATACAACATAAATCAAATTTCTTGACATCCTTAAAATTGTGAAGTATTGATTAGTCCAAACAAACTGCGTGTTCCCAGATCTGTCGGCGCGTTGTGCGACGCCAGATCTGTATCTATGGAGTTTATAGTTGGACCCGACTTATAAACAAGTATGTACGGTATAATTGCAGACTTTGAGATCTTCAAAGATTACCTCGAAACACTAGACCCTTGACCTAAATACTTAAAGTGTCTTTCCTTCAACTATTTGCCGTCCGGATTATGCCTCAGTGACTGCGAAATTTCATTATAATTGTTAAAAATTTGGCCGGACAGAAGAGGTCACACACACACACACACACACACACATTATTGAATATACTGACCTATGCCCTTTTATAGCCATTCAATTGTCTTGACATAGCAATGAATGTACTCTGAACTTTTCCATATTTGCTTTGGATATGACTGATATTCCTTTATACAGAATACACAAGAATTTTAAATACAGTTTGTCGAAGCGTAGAAATCACACTGGGGAACTGTGTGCGTTGCTTTCTTTGTTGAATATATATTTCAACTACGATCCATACTTCTATGAAGATTTTAAAAATATATAAATTTAGGGATTTTTCACGAATCAGATTTTCACGTTAATGAAAGGTATGTGTTGATCGAGATGTCTTTTAATTTAACAAAAATTATTTTTACAGGTAAAAAAAAACCCAAAACAACAAAACAAACAAACAAACAAACAAAAGCACGCTCAGTGTCTTATGTGTTAACTTCCTCGTCTAATATATTTTGGCATTTCATTACTATTGTTCATTAAAGAGAGAAAAAAAAAAAAGCAAATTCCATTCAAACAGGTCTAAAGGGACGGAAGTTCGACGTATTTCTTTGTTAATACACGCAAACTTTGATGAAATATGCCAAAACGACTTGTTTGTGTCATACAAATGCTTTTTTCAGTTGTAAAATAGCCATAAATTGTGAAATTTCTACTTCAAAGTAGATTGGAATATATTTTTTCTTTAATAAAAGCCATACACATCAGGAATCCCGTTAGATCATACCACATAAAGGCGAAAGTATGTGGTTTAATACCGTTAGGTCTTGTAGAAGGGATCATCCAACACAATACAAATATCACAGCTTTTCAATATCATTTCTCAGCCTTTTCTTTCCCTTAAACACATCGACAATTTTGAATAATACTAAATGCTCTCGACTCGTTGCCATATTCAAGTCCAACAATAGTGCGATAAATGTCGTCTAAGGTTGAATTTCCCAGTATTTCTTTCTGATGGTATCTGTTTTCCCATTAAGCATTGTGTTTGTGCATGGTTCGGATCTGATAGTTCCCATAGGTTGGACACGATAGGACGTGTTGTCGGTTGTAGGATGCAAGACGATATCGCATTATAGCCAATCCTGACTAGGTCTGATGGTTATCTCACGAAAAATGGGATACTTCTAGACTGTTGGTAAAGAAGCATATATAAGACTAATGAGTTTCTTTGCAACCAAAATAACATCACGAATCTTAATTCCTCTTACAAAATAGGATCGTCTTTTTCCACCTGATTTTCCAACACCAAACCTGTGCAGGTTTGCTTATTTCAAGTTAAAATTTAATGCCTCCTGCACACATTAACCAGACAGGGACAAATTTGAGTACACGGGTATTTACGCTTAACAAAGCTAGCAGAAAGTTATTTAGTCTAACTATGATACCTATAGAACAAATATGGTACGGGCGGATCCAGAAATATCGTATGGGGAGTGGTGGGGGTAAAGTTGGCGAGGGGTGTGTGAAACGGAAACTTCGTTGGGGTCCTAGGGGGCGAAGCCCACAGAACCTCATGCATTGTAAGCCTTTCCAGGGCATACTTGTAACCATCTAACTATAAAGAATACTTCTTGTAGAAAATGTTCCGGTTTTATCGAGCTATTTTTCTATTTGCTTATTTTTGCATTTTTTTTTGGGGGGGGGCGCTTACTCTGCCTCCATCCTCTCCCAGATCCGACCCTGAGTGGTGTTATTTTAAATCAGAATGATTCGAGAAGAAACTTTGAAAGTATGGGTCTATTCTGCAACTAGAACAGCGGTATACTTTCTTTAAAATGTGGTCTCAGTAGCGATTGTTGTTGTTGAACAAAATCTGTGTGAAAATTTGCATCAGTTATAAATAGCACTGGAGGTAGCACTGAAAATACTGTGCAGTTGCTGTCAATAGTTTTTTTTAAGTACATGTATATAAGTCCACTTTTTTTTATTTTAATTTTTTTTTTTAAAGGTTTGTCCTGTACTTTGGAAACTTTTCTTCAGCATAGATTATCCACCTCAAGCAAAAATAAAAAATGGAGGTCTATATTTTTTCTCAGAACATAGCTACGATCACAAAACCTTTTTTTTTCACTTTACTTACTGCATTGTTTTGCTTTGGTTTGGTTTGGTTTTTGTGGAGTTAACACCATTTTTCAGCACATTATAGGCTATACACAGTATATTTGGTGGAGGAAGAACCCGGGAAAACCCCGGGAAGAACCACCGACCCACGGGAAGCTACCTGCAAGCTTTCGCACATACCCACATTGTTCGAGCCGAGACTCGAACCCACGCGGACAGAGGTGAGATGTTAGTGATCTGTAAAGCGATCGCCTTAGACAACTCGGCCACCAGGGGACCCCTTGTTTTCATTTAAATGGTCGTGATCAACAATAGGCAGTACATATGGGAACCTTCTCCTATGTACATACTAATTCGTCCATAATCCCTACCCCCCCCCCCCAAAAAAAAAGGTTGTTTAATAGAATTTTGGGCCCTCCTGCTTGGGCAGTTGTAGCAACTGGCTGTAAATCATTACTAAGCTTTAATGATCGTTGTTACTATGAATGCTCTCTGTTAGTATCATTTTTCAGTCATCGATGCACTCTGATTATTGTATCTGAATTGTGGATATTGAGCATAAAACTCAGTTTCGAGCTCGACAAGTTTATAAAATACGGAGATTTGTTTAATGAAGAAATTTCTTGTCTGGGAAAAGTAACGTTTTTGATCTTTTTTTTTTTTTTTTTTTTTTTTTGGGGGGGGGAGGGGGTATATCTTTCAATTGAGAATTTTCCTAGAGCTTCAAGGCGTCAATTGCTATTGATATTGCATTTAGCTTGGTCTTGTCTATCAATGTAAATCAGGGGACTGAAACTGAGCAATGATTTTCATATGTCATTTTTCTTGTACATTTCAGCATCATTTTTCATAAGGTAATGTATCGATATTCGCTCGTAAATGGGTAACCTTCTATCACAAAAAAATACATTCAGTGTAAAAATAGTTCTCAAAGGACGTCGAACGATCCTGTCAATATATCTGTGGTTTCGTTTCGTGATTATCTGTCTGATTTTTGCTCGATTCATCTCTTTAATTTATCCATATCACTGGCATTTACAAATTCTAATAATGTTTTTCACCGAAAATGAAAATCTTCTGGGAGCGATAAGCATGTCGTTCCAGCCAGTCTCTCCCTCATCAAAATAATTTATTAGTAACCTTCCTAGCTTCCATTTCTCTAATGTACCGTGCCAGCGGCTTTGATGTAAATTACATGACGTGAAAAATTCTTCTTCGCGTTTTAGTTTCATCCCAGATTGAACAAAACTAGGATTAAATTAACTCGGCTTGCGTTTTCACGGAATGAAATAATTTTTTTTTTTTCCTGGTGTGAAAGATTTCTCATCTCCTAGCTCCAGAACCGATATGGAACGTAAGCGATGGAACTGATTTGGTCTCATCAATATAGACAGATTATGGTAGTCTGTTTCAGTGCGCGCGTGCGGCAGATTCATTATAATGTACGTTTCAATCAATCATCCCGCCTCGAGACGAAATATGGTTTATTAGATGTCATATTGAATCAAACGGCCTGGGTACATTTAATGAAAACGAAAGAGAGAGATTTCCGAGATATATTATGCCACAAGACACGCGATAGAAGCATCTGATTATGAGATATACGTAAATATGTGACAATAGAGATCCATAGTAAGGCGTACGTTACACTGCAAATACATCTTTCGGTTCGATTGAAATTCGATGCGAAATGGCTGAAGACGTCCAGTTGCATTAAACGTAAGAAATCTATATGCCTAGTGCTTAAATAACACAAAACGTGTACATATACATTTATCAGTATGTATTTACTAATAGATAGATAGATAGATAGATAGATAGATAGATAGATAGATAGATAGATAGATAAGGAAGATTGTATAAAAACGTCATAACAAGTGTGGACGATAAAAATGCTGAACAGAGGATTTTTTTTAATCTACACATCTATTTGTAACTAATTATTCAGTTTATCCATACATAGAACTAATGCTATATTTGATGTATTCACTTATATGTCCATGAAAAGTTGTTGACGCATCGCTTGATGGGTCAATTAAGCAATAATTGCAGGTCTATGAATGACAAGTAGTAAAACTGCCATTTTCCCTTTTCATTCTTAGCAATAGAATCTTACTAACGAATTTATGATTTGTTTTGAGCTATGAATTTTATTAATAATTGGCAGTGAGCAAGGATTTAGACGGTTCGCATATTGTTCCCCGCCTGGCTCGTTATTTTAGCAAGAAAGGTATCATTCATCTAATTACATGACATACTCGACTTCGCTGGCGGCAATAAGCTTGTCGATATGTACAACATTGAAAGTGAAAGCTACAAATAGGAAAATAATGAAATAATTATACGGAATGTTCCCATTGTATTATTCTGATTTCCCTGGAGATATGTTGGACAAGTTTTTCGTGTGTCAATATGCGGTTCAGATTTATCACATCTGTAATTATGTTTTATCATTTTTAATATTTTGTCATTCGGATACCTATAAAGCTTTTCATTTAATCAGCTGAAAGGGACAATGTCACTGGGGAACCAAAATGACTGACATATGGGTACTGTCGGGGTCAGACGTGCAGTCATGATATAATATGCAAATATTCTTAGGCTTTTTAAAAAAAAAAATCAATGAAAGTTATAAAGATTGGTGCGCCAAAAATTATTTATTGGTTTCTTCAATCGTCAAAATTAGTAATCTCGGCGATCTGTTATCATGTTTGTCAACTTGAGACGTGTCACCAGTGCAACCCACCTGTCACACACACACACACACACACACACACAAAGAAAACAAAAAATCATTTTGCCTCCTGAACAAGGAAATGTATTATAAAAATGTACAATAGTTGATTTAAATCCTACATTTAGTGCTTCCTTTCAAAGAAGCCGCGGTGGCTTATTGGTTAGCGTGACGGACTCGCAAGCGACAGGTCGCGGATTCGAATTCTGCCCAGATCCAGCTCTGGTCGGCTGCTGTGGTGTATCTCTGGGTAAGGCACTGTATTCCCATTACCTAGGTACTATATAGCCTTTCATGTGTTGACGTGTCGTTAAATACCAAACAATCAAAAACTTTCTTTTCAACATCGCAGATAAAAATTATCGTGTCTTGGAGAAAGCAGTCTTGCACAACACTTGCACTTCTCGACGACATGTAGTTCGCAGAGGCGCTTCTGGGACGTACTCCATCACTATTGGTCTTATTGACTGCATCGTTCTTGATGTCCGCGGACATTTAAGTTACAGTCGAAAGTGGCCTCAATGTCTGAACATTCCTCCCATATGTCCGCATATCAAACAGGAGGTCGTCTCAGAAGATTCAAATATTAGCAAAATATCCGTTCATTGATTTTAAAATTAAACTTACTCATTTTTTCCAATAGGCAACGTATTGACAATCCTGATTAACTAACGTATTTAATAAAAATAAATGATGTAATAAATAAAATAATAAACAAATAGCAGATTTGTGAACTTTAATGAATTCACGGACTGTCTCTATCAACCGTTCCATGTCCGCGGACATAAAATAAAACGAAGGCAATACATAAAATAAATAAATGCAGACTTTTGACATTTTTCTTTCTTGCTTTCTTGGTTGCTTGTGAAACCAGTGTTAACAAATATTTCTTTTCACGCAGTAGACCCTGGAAAATTTCAAGATATAAACAATTCAGGAAACGTTTACTTCAAGAAAAAGAAGAAGAAAAAAAAAACAAACAGTAAAACAACGGAAGGATGAATGAATTAAATATTAACATATGAATAATGTAAAAAGTGTTTACAGTACAAGTCATTTACAGGTAATTGCTTTTGCCAGTTCAAAAAAGGTTAAATCATTGAACGTTGATTTTTTCATGTTTCATCTTCTGAGGCGCTCAAACCCCTCCCCTCCCCTCCCCAACCGCTTTATGTTTTAAAGACATTTAGTAATTTACGGACATTATAGCCTCATTTGACAGTTCCTTAATGTCCGCGGACATTAAGAAAGGTGTGAACAGTAAGGCCTCCTAGAGACATTAAGAAAGATGTGAACAATAAGGCCTCCTACAGAAATTAAGAAAGGTGTGAACAGTAAGGGCTCCTACAGACGTTAAGAAAGGTGTGAACAGTAAGGCCTCCTGCAGACATTAAGAAAGGTGTGAACAGTAAGGCCTCCTACAGACATTAAGGAAGATGTTAACAGTAAGGCCTCCTACGTTCACAACATTTGTTTAGATACCGATTCTGAGGATTTATTATAAAAATATGAAGGGTTTCAAAATCCGAGAATAATGTTTAATTTTGTACAGTAATCGCTGTGACTATGGGTTTGTTTACGGGTCGGAGTAGAATGGACATGTCGTTATTATATGGAGATTTTTTATATCCATGGGAACAAGTTGTTATTATATGGAGATTTTTTATATCCATGGGAACAAGACGTTATTATATGGAGACTGTTGATATCCATGGGAACAAGTCGTAATTATATGAAGACTTTTTATATTCGTGGGAACAAGTCGTAATTATATGGAGACTACTGATATCCATGGGAACAAGTCGTTATTATATTGGATTTTTTAAAAAGTTACATAGGGAAATATATGTTTAAAATAAGTTCCTATTTCATCTATGACTCAATAGTATGCTTGTTTTTATATTTACCTGCATTCAGAAGATGACCCAATAGTATAATTATTTTAACTGTTGTTATATTTACCTGCATTCAGAAGATGACCCAATAGTATAATTATTTTAACTGTTGTTATATTTACCTGCATTCAGAAGATGACCCAATAATATAATTATTTTAACTGTTGTTATATTTACCTGCATTCAGATGATGACCCAATAGTATAATTATTTTAAATTTTGTTATATTTACCTGCATTCAGAAGATGACCCAATAGTATAATTATTTTAACTGTTGTTATATTTACCTGCATTCAGAAGATGACCCAATAGTATAATTATTTTAACTGTTGTTATATTTACCTGCATTCAGAAGATGACCCAATAGTATAATTATTTTAACTGTTGTTATATTTACCTGCATTCAGAAGATGACCCAATAGTATAATTATTTTAATTGTTGTTATGTTTACCTGCATTCAGATGATGAACCAATAGTATAATTATTTTAACTGTTGTTATGTTTACCTGCATTCAGAAGATGACCTGATAGTTTGCTTGCTGTTATATTTATCTGTATTCAGAACTCAATGTTATAATTGTTTTTATATTTACCTGCATTCAGAAAATGAAACGATAGTTTGCTTCTTGTTATGTTTACATGTGCATTCAGAAGATGAACCAGTAGTATGTTTGTTCACACCTAATTAGGAAAAGTGTGAATTCACATAGTTAATAGTTCTTATGTAATAAATCTCAAAGCATGCATTAGGGCTGATATTGTATGTTGATGCCTCACTCAAAGCATGTATTAGGGCTGATATTGTATGTTGATGCCTCACTCAAAACATGTATTAGGGCTGATATGGTATGTTGATGCCTCACTCAAAACATTTATTAAGGTTCGTATGATATATCGAGACCTCACTCAAAGCATGTATTAAGGTTCGTATGATATATCGAGACCTCACTCAAAGCATGTATTAAGGTTCGTATGATATATCGAGACCTCACTCAAAGCATGTATTAAGGTTCGTATGATATATCGAGACCTCACTCAAAGCATGTATTAAGGTTCGTATGATATATCGAGACCTCACTCAAAGCATGTATTAAGGTTCGTATGATATATCGAGACCTCACTCAAAGCATGTATTATAAGGTTCGTATGATATATCGAGGCCTTATCGGTAAATCATAACTATGGCTTGCCTGACGATACTGCATCACGATGCATATTCTGCCAATGGATACCTCATATATATATATATATATATATATATATATATATATATATATATATATATATATATATATATATATATATATATATATATATATACATATGTGTGGTGTGTGTGTGTGTTTGGAAATGTCAGATTTTTTGGGGTATCGTAAAGAAGTATTGCAGTGCGAAAAAGAATGCCTGTTCTAATTGCCTTTCTACTTACATTTATTGGAACATAAGTGCCAAAACGTTGTAAAATCCATGTCGTAAACTTTCTTCCTTTAATGTTTACGACATAGAAATGTACAGAACTGTCAAATTCACAGGCAAACGTATGTTATTTACATGCGTAGGACTGAATAAATGAATAAACATGATACATATCGTACAATTAACAAACATTGTAATCTGTAGCGACATCTAGCTGCTATATCAACCGTTTGCAATATTATTGGACAAATGTTGTGCCACAATGACACCAGCTATATAACGGCCAAAATAAACGCAGATATATTTGTAACCAATGAATTATTAAGACGATGACTTTCATAACTGTAGTCCTTTATTGCTCTTTTTACTCCACGATGTATTCCATTTCTATTCCTTTGGATTGCATATTTTGCTATTAAACATGGTTCTTCTATGCTTTAGTTGTGAGCAATATATCCATGTTATGTAATCCACGGCTTCAGTGGACAATTTCATGTTTACAGTTAAACTTTTCTTGAAAGACCTCCACTTATACCAACAAAAAGTGGTCTGCCACGACAAGTGGTCTTTCAATAGAGGCATTACATTATATAATTTAATTGCTCTGGTCATTAAAAATCTGGTCGCAAATGACATGTGGTCTTCCAAAACAGTGGTCTGTCAAGCCAGGTTTTACTGTATTTAAGATTCTGGTGGCACTGTTTACGGTTGTTGGGCTGCCACGCATAGTTTCGTCTTTATGGGTGGTCGTCAACGTGTCATATGGCACATTAAATTCACGATTTCAAACTAAGATAACGTGTTCAACTTTATGATTTGCAACGAAGATTAAGTTTCGAGCAGCGTTATTACAACTTTTATGTTAAAATGCAACTTGTGTAATAATTTTCAACAAGATTATGTAACCCAACTCCTCCTTTGTCTTGCAATTAATGCAAAAGGGCAACACTAAAACTTACGAAGCTGATTTAAGAATCAACAATACAAAATGTATTTGTAGCATTTGTAGACCTTTCTCTTAAATCATTAGGGCATACTATTTAAATTCGATCATTTCAATCGTTCCATCTGTCTACTGTAGAGCTGGTTATTTTTGCGGTATCAAAATTTCATTTTTCCTTAAAAAAAATGCCACATTATCATGTCGTTTCAATTTCATGCTGATGTTCGTCGGATATTGTTCCTGGGATTAAAATTTATAATATTTACTGTTAACAATTTTTTTATTTGGGCGAAGGACAGATGAGCTGCAATTATAGCGAAAACAAAACCTACGCAAAAAAACCCCGCTAAAATATTGATCCTCAAATCTCCGACTAGACACCTCCTTTTTAAACGTAAATAACAAAAATAACTTTTAACTAAGTGATCGTACACTCATTAGCATTTCATGAGTATGTTCTGGAGAGAGAGAGAGAGAGAGAGAGAGAGAGAGAGAGAGAGAGAGAGAGAGAGAGAGAGATAGAGAGAGACAGACAGACAGACACTGTAATTATGATTTTCAAATTTTAGTTTTTGAGCACAACTTTGTGTCCAGATGCAAGACCTCTCCTGCTTGCATTTTGGTTTGTATTACTCGCCTGAGTCACTATTTTTTGGAGTTTTGGTTTGTATTACTCGCCTGAGTCACTATTTTTTGGAGTTTCTGTGCTAATTCTATGAAGTACTGACACGAGTATGTATAAATGTATGGTGATGAAATAAAGCTGCATCAATAGAGCAACATGTACTTAGTAACATTCATGACTTCGCTTTTTTTAATAAAAAAATATCCAACGTATTTACAAATGAAACCTGTCTTTTCAATTACGGTTTTATTTTTTAGTTTTCTGTGGAAAAGCGCTTCCCAAAGTTTTGTTTTACTCACTGTTTTGTCAAAGTATATGTACCATGTACTTATATCATACGAATTGTACACCTTGTTTCGTGTCATAACAAAAGTAGAAACAATGTTGCTCTAGGCGATTTTTCCAATTCAAATCAATAAAAGAGACATGTACACTACTGTCTTGCAAGCAGAACCAAAACATAACATTTGAGTGAGTTTTTCGTTTTGGCATCGGTTGTTTTACGGCCGTAATTTTAAATTATTGGGTTGTAAAGAACGTTAAATTATCAGGTAATTCCCAGGAAAATCGACATGTACAAAGCTACTCTTGACATTGATACAGACATGCAACAAAGACGTCCAGGTCTATAGCACAACGAACCGTTGTTTCCAGTAACACTACACCTTAAAGACGTGGTGCTTCACCAAAGCAAGACTTCTTAAGTGTCATAGAGTTGGAGACTTTGTGAGGCTACCGGTGTGCCACTAGAGTTCTGGCTCACCCGATGTATCCCTTAGCCTGTGAGCTATCATTTATAATTACATGTTTTTACGTAAATTTGAATTGATTTGAATCACAATAAATACTCTCATAATGACAGAGAACAAATTTATTACCGCGATGCTTTCATGGTCTTTTGTGTCAACTCCTCGCCAAAAGGTGGACCATCTCCCAGTCACCTGCTTCTGCTGAGGATGTCTGTGTCTTTCTCGGCTTCTTCTTGGCGTAAAACCCATAGGCATAAGCCTGCAAAATTAAAAGACATTCATAATTTACCCCAGCATTCATTAGGTATTATAAATCAACTCTCAACAAAGACAGATCCGTCACATTGTTGCAGTACTTGAATCGGAAATTTGTTATTTTACATAATAAAGGTTAGAGGCCAAATGAATCAAATTCAGTTCATCGGCATCACGTTGTTGAAGCTGTTTTCTTACCCAATTGTTAAGCAACGAATGTGTGTTGATTTATTTCATTTGATTGTCATAAATACCTCGTTAACATAGAGTCTGTATTTAATGCCAGATGCCGCGACCAGAAATGAAAGATCCAAGGAAAGACAAATTTCTTTTGCGAGAATGTCAGGGACACTGAGTGCTGTATTATGTACGGTTACGGCCTCAGAAGCTGATATTATCAAAAGTCTACTTGTTCAGAGATTTTATTTCAAAGACTTTCGAAGATTTGTTGGCTAGTACTTTTATCCAATGTTTGACGCAGTGTTTAGAAACCGATAAAAAAAAAAAAAAAAAAAAAAATGGAGGCAAATTTGGATCATTTCAATTTTAACGGAATGAGGAATAATTCAATCTAGGAGACAGCTCAGCGTTTGTACTTTTTATGTCATGAAATGTTCATCGTAAAAAGTGTCATTCATCCAAATTATGGAAGCACTGTTGATATTCCATAATTCTTGCACCATCATGCATAGTAGTACTATTAGTAGTAGTATAAGTGTTAAGGTGGTGGTGGTGATGGTGGTGGTGGTGGTCGTCGTCTTGTATAAATAAAAAGTGAATGGTTCCGTATGTGATTGATATGTCAACTTTGGAAATTCGGAAAGCTAATCAATGTATGTATGTATGTATGCATGTATGTATGTATGTATGTATGTATGTATGTATGTATGTATGTATGTATGTATGTATGTATGTATGTATGTATGTATGTATGTATGTATGTATGTATGTATGTATGTATTTATGTATGTATGTATGAATTTAGCGTTTTAGGGTACCTCAGAACAATAGTGGCTACATGGTGCCAACTAAAGGTAAATATTCGAAAAAATTTTAAAATGAAGAATTGCACAAAAACCTTAGGAAGATAAAGCCTTCCAAACAAATGCAGACACGAAGTACAATAAGAAAAAATATGATAGGTAAAATGTTAAAATTCTGTAAAATGTATATAAAATAAAAGATAAAGGTAAAACATGTAAAATCCTCAAAAGATTTGGGAAAAGTTAATCAATTACACTTTTCGGGGACAAAAAAGGAAAGGTAGGATATCTCTGACGTGTAAATATAATTGTAAATTTTTTTGAGCAGATAAAGTTACAGACTGGATAGACGGGCCAGCAGATAGGCGCACAGACAGAAATACAGACAGAAAGACAGACAGATAGATAGATAGATAGATAGATAGATAGATAGATAGATAGATAGATAGAGGGCCGGATTAAGACCTTTAGAGGCCCTAAGCACTGAAAATATTGTGGTGCCCCCCCCATGTAATTCCCCTCCCCCCCCCCCCAGTAATTTTTTTTTTTGGTGCCCCTGCTTTGCTGGTGCCCTATCCAGAACTGGATAGATAGATAGATGGCTACCCAGTAGGATTATTTTCGTAATGTGAGTATAAAGTGACGAACTAGATACCGAAAGTCATGTTTATTACATATATTATTTCCATGAGAAACGTACATAACTGTCTTAATGTTATTTTAAACGGATACCTAGCATAACGCATTCATCCTTCTTGGCTAAATGATCAAAGGTGATTTGAGCAATTTAAATTATCGAATCATCTTTCAACCATCCACAAAGTAAATTATTCATATATGTGTTATGCGCTTAGAACATATGTTATAAACTGAATAAATAACCTGTACGAAGGGTGGATACGCAGATAGATGGTGTAGAATTGTACAGCTAAAGACGTGTTCAGTTCATGTACCGAAAGAAGTGGTATCACTGGTGACAGTCCTGTACAGACGTCATCATACTGCATTAAAACCGTCAAACCTGTATACACTGTTCACACTGGGAACTGACTGAAATTGACCTTTATAAATAGGTAGTCTTTACGTAAAAGGTCACCTAACTTGGCAACACGAGAGGTGAAGGCTGGAAGGAAGACAAGAATTAGCAAGAGAAAGCTGACACAATAGTTAGAGATCTCGGTAAAGCAAATATACCATATACAGAAGTCATATGCATCTGGGACCATTTAGATTATACTGAGCATGTGACTTTTGTATACAAGACGTATACAAGAGATGGGAACAAGTGGATTTAACGGCTATGAGCAGGCGATTCTGATTTGTCGTAGGTGGCTGCTAATACAGGGTTGACTGCGAGCTTGTTGCCCACGTTTGTTTCCTCCAAAGTCTGAAATTAATGTTAAGGTAGAAATACACTCATAAATATGCAACCAGTTTACGGCAGGTATTATGACATGGACAAATTGAATAAAATGCTTTATTGTCTTTAAAATTTTGACAAATTAATATATTCAGAGACAAATAAATCAATGAAATAGTTACCTTTATTAAAGAAAATTTTTAATTTGAGAAAATAAATTTACTTTTTATGAGAATTAATTACTGAGACTACATGCGGGTAAATCTGCTTCGCACGAATGTCTACACCACCGCCTTTGTAGCATCATTTCTTGGTGATGTGTGCATGGTCGAGATGGTATATAGGGTTGGTGCTTACAGGCAAGGCGATGGGTGCCGCAACCCGCGGATCCGGGTTCGAATCTCCGTAGCGTACGAATTAAAATTCTGTAACCTGTATGATAATATTATTATGTTAATGTTATCAATCCAGGGATAGCACTTTCCGCTCTGCTGTTTGGTGTATATTTGTAATTCTCTCTCTCTCTCTCTCTCTCTCTCTCTCTCTCTCTCTCTCTCTCTCTCTCTCTCTCTCTCTCTCTATATATATATATATATATATATATATATATATATACTATTAGCATCAGGAATGTTTAACAAAGGTATATATTTTGTTATGTTGGGCATGGAAGTACTGTTATCACGAGTTTCAACAGCGTAGTATATATAGCCCATTGTAAACAAACCGACCTTGTGACGTTACGGACAGTCTCCAATGGAGGACCTTGTGACATTACAGACAGCCTCTAATGGCGGACCTTGTGACGTTACGGACAGTCTCTAATGGCGGACCTTGTGACATTACAGACAGTCTCTAATGGCGGACCTTGTGACATTACAGACAGTCTCTAATGGCGGCCGCCATTTAAAGTGATAATACGATACTTTCAAACGATTTATTTTATAGAAATGAAAAGCAATTTTCCTCCATGGTATGGAGATTAATACAAACATGTCTCCTAAATACGATATTTTATGAATAAAATGCAACATGAACTTTCCCTGTAAGACAGATGGCACCGTAACTCAAGGGAAAATAGATAATGACCTCCAACTAGAGCGCCCAAGCTCTCTCTCTCTCTCTCTCTCTCTCTCTCTCTCTCACACACACACACACACACAACATATCCTCACAAATCTAGCTAATAATGTTTTTCTTTAAAGTGTATGTAGGGAAAAGTACACCCTGAAATGGATCTGCGTTGGAGTTTGTGTAGGAAATTTGGAACTGATATGTTTCAGAGGAAGTTACCTCCTTAATACAAATTTGACGACCCATGCTAAATCGAAGAATTTACATCACATACGCCAAGGCAACTGTGTGTATCACAATTCCACACACGACCACCATAGTCTTTTCAGGCATAACGGCACTACTGAGAGGAATACAAATACACCTTTCACGTTTGCCAAAAGGCAGAATCCTTTACAGCAATGTAAAACCCGTAATTACACGTATACTGGGGTTGATAATCCTATATCTTTCGTCTTTGTCCCGCTGACATTTGCGTTCACTCTGAACCTAATAACTCTTGAGATGTATTCACACTTTGGGCCAATGACGAAAGGCAATTTTAAGCGAATTTCTAGATGACTGCCTCTTTCAATATGGACATCCAACTTGTTAGAAAGAACCGTGAGGCCACTGAGGGAATTTATTGTCCGGAGTTATTGTGAATTGTGGCCGGCTCTCAAAGCCATATTCCTCGACATTTCGATGATAATAGAAATGCGAAAGTTCCCGCTGCGTTCGTTTCAATTAAGAGTTCAAAATACGATACCTACTGCCCCTTGACAATAAAACCTGCATACGGAAACGCGAGTTAGTACATTACAGGTCAGCTGTTTTGTGTATTTGGTGTATCAGAAAGCAGAGACTAAATAATGGATTGTGAATGTACGAGACCTTATTAAAGGTGATCAAGAACAACACACACAAAAAAGCAAAACATTTATTACTTACGCTATGAACAATTCATACAACATTTATATATCCCCTAACATGTATGAAGCAATTTAGTTAATTAATTAAGCAATTTCGAAGATAACGGTATTGGTTTAAAGCGCATGTGCCTGCTTGTTTATTTTGTTTGGTTTCTAAGAAAAAGGAAACCGGATTGTCAAGAAACAAAACTAAACTGGGACAAGTTGAACACCATAATTGGAGCGTATGGCGTCAGGGAACGAACCTACTCCTCTGACAGGCGGAGCTACTTACAATGACTTATTTAAAGCAGAATATTCTGCGAATAAGAAATGAAATGAAATATGCATGATGAAATTTCTAGGCAGATTGAAAATACGTGAAATAGTTTTGTGATTTGTTTCTTTTACCCAAGAATTGATTACAAACCCATATTTCAAAGCGCGAATTGGCGATAAAAAGTAAGAGTTATTAGCGAGTGTGTTGACGTTGTTGTTTAAAGAAGCAGAGAGCGGTGACGAGGTTGTCATTATTTGAGAGAACTGTGTATCTGTTTAAGCCGCGGTAATTCGACTTATAAACACCATCTTTACATGGCGGGCCAGATGAGATAAAATTAATCTTGTTCGCAGTTGACACTTGAGCATCATTTTCAATATCTTCCGTCTTCTGATGTTGACCCAACCGCCTTTAGTTGCCTCTCTGCTCAATGTAATAAAATTTTCAGAATGAAGTAATTAGATGAAATGGACTTCTAGGCGAGAGGTGTATTAACACTTGCACCGTGGGTCCTAAAAAGGTCTGAGAATTGAAACAAATGAAGACAAATAGCAGTAATGATATGGGTTCTGTTTTGGCGCTGACAACAATGTTATCTTTGGTAATCAATCAGATCCAAGTGGCAGCTAGAAGGATCTATTGCAACTGTTTACAGCTGTTTGTATTAAAAACAACTACTCTTTATAGTTTGCAAGGATGAACCTTTATGGTGCGGCAAAGATAAATTAGATTCATAATTTCAAGTTGGCAATTAAGCTGTAACTCTGTATCTTCTTTAGGTCTTAAATTAGAAGAAGAAAGAAAAAGTAATACTTTTTAATATGCAGTAAAACAGATTTTATTCTAATATTTTATTAACTATATTAAAGCTTTCTTCGCGAGTTTAAATTATGATTAATTATATTATACATGCTGGAGTGCTGCTCCCGGTATGTCAAAGGCATTGTTCTTTCTTCTGTAAAATTTCTCAAAATCTTAGAAATGACGTGTTATTTACGAAAACGAATGTGGTCTTGCAACAAACATGGCGCTCTAAAGGAATTTTATTCGTGATCAAAGTCAAATCACCCATAGTGATAAACACTGGCTAAATCATCCTTTCGTTGTTTTTGTTGCTTTTAAAACAATATTGGCTATATCATGACGAGGAATTGGGAGCGAAGTGCCTTTCCCAAGACACACCGAGGCCGCCAACCCGGGATGATCCGGACGGGTATCGAACCCGAGACCCTTGGATTACCTGTCAGGCACTCTACCAACTGAGCTACCGCGGCTCCGTGCCATGTAATAAATACACAAATCAAAATAGCGCTTTTAATCGGCTGAATGCCAGCGATGATGTCATTGTACAGTTATATATATATATATATATATATATATATATATATATATATATATATATATATATATATATATAAAAGTTTCTTTGATGTGATACCTTACCTTGTAGAAATAAAAATTAGATACTGTTCCTTATGCAATTTTTTCCGGCGAAGGTTTTCTTTTGTGAAAGTAGTTCCGACGAAAATTTGATGTTCCGCAAGTCAGCAATATAAAAATTTAAGGTTTTGCTTATGATTTGCATGTGGTATGAAATAATTTTAATTCACTGATTAATTTACCCAAATTGACTTTTACCGACTACTTCATAAATTGTGGAATTTTATCAATACATAGCACAAGCCTAAGTCAGTGTGTTTATTTATCCCCAAAGCAGAGAGCACTTAGAGTTTGATCGTCGTAAGCAATACGCAAAGTCAACTTTCACCGAACACAATTGCAGGTTACATTCGTCTTAAACCCTCGATACAGACGTCTTGAGTGGGACTAGGATACGAACAAGAGACGAAGAGATAAAGTTATTTTATTAACACCTTAATCAATTTTCTGTCAACATGCTAGGCTACCGGGGTTGTAAATTTCAGACTGATTGTGATGACGTGTCTCCTACCTGAGTGAAATGCACATCGCTTTCTATTGATGTCGATTTCATCCCAACGCACGTGCTGTGATCTATCGTCTAATACACAACAGAAATCAAGAAACCTCACGTTTTGATTCAGCAATTGTTGTTTAGGCCAATATTTAATGTGATTTCCTGACTTGTATCGATGCCTTATCTTTGACTTTATGGTAACTTTCTTCTATTTTTTTAGATAATACCCTCTCCATGAAAAATAAATATAAATAAATAAAATAAAACAAAACGACCTACTAGCACCCACAGTTAACTTTATGAAAGGAAGTGATATTTTAGCGAGTTAAACTTGAGTATTCCCATTTCTTTGTAAAAAAAAAATTAGATTCGAATAGTTTATTGTACAAAACTTATTTTGCAAGTATACTAGAAAAATAATATGCGATAAAGTAAATATGCAATACAGTGAATATGAATAGTCTAAAGGAGTCTACATACTTTGGATGTAGTGGGAGTCTAAAGGAGTCTACATACTTTGGATGTAGTGGGAGTCTAAAGAAGTCTACAGACCATGGATGTAGTGGGAGTCCAAAGAAGTCTACAGATTGAATGTAGTGGGAGTCTAAAGGAGTCCCCAGAATATGGCTGTAGTGGGAGTCTAAAGGAGTCTACACACTATGGATGTAGTGGGAGTCTAAAGGAGTCTGTAGAATATGGATGTAGTGGCAGTCTAAAGGAGTCTACAGAATATGGATGTAGTGCCAGTCTAAAGGAGTCTACAGACAATGGATGTTGTGGGATTCTAAAGGAGTCTACAGAATATGGATGTAGTGCCAGTCTAAAGGGGTCTACACACTATGGATGTAGTGCCAGTCTAAAGGAGTCTACAGACAATGGATGTTGTTGGATTCTAAAGGAGTCTACAGACTATGGATGTTGTGGGAGTCTAAAAAAGTCTACACACTATGGATGTGGTGGCAGCCTAAACGAGTCTACAGAATATGGATGTTGTGGGAGAAAGGCGACACCATACATAATGATAATATTTGAAAAATGACATTTCCTTCAGTGCATATATTACTGTTGGAAATGTTTTGAGTCAAAGAGAAAGCCTTTTGTGGTATAAAACGACTGCCTCATATTACTGTATCTCAAGTGATCCCCTTCTCATGTAAGCAACGAAATTACCAAATCTCTTGGAGGAAACTGACCTGCTGCTAAAGCTACTTTTTAAAAAAAATATTTAAAAAAAAAAACAAACAGATATTGCTTAATTTCTTAAATCGAAGACCTTTCCAATGTACTGGATGTCGCCATTTGTTTATAACTCTTGCAATCGACGTCGGTTTTTGAGCATTCGGTTTGATGTTTAAGTATTTTATGTCAATAGAAGATATGAACATTTAGAAAGTACAATAATGAAGTGTTATGCAAAATTCAGGTCAAAAATGCATTTCTTCGTAATTCCTTTTTTCATTTATTTGCACATGCGCAGTCTTCTCTAAGCAAGTGGATTCTACAAGTGAAAAGTCTAAAGTATCCAACCGTCCATATTCGCATGTAAGTTGGGTCCAAATGCAAACAACATAGACCTTGATCTGCCGTAGCATAATGTGCAGGCAGATCAGGGTCTATGTTGTTTGTTTTACCGATTAGTCCTTACAAACTGCATAGACCCAGATCTGCCGGCGCATTATGCGACGGCAGATCTGGGTCTATGCAGTTTGCAGTTGGTATCGATTTATACGCGAGTGTAGACGGTAATAAAGTGCTACAAAAAACAAGATAAATTTCATAGAGATTTGAGACAGTAACAACTCTAGGGGTCAAATTTGAAGATATTATTTACTGGGGTCATTTTTATTAGGGTAGACGTTTTGTTTGCGTTGATGCCGACTTTGCCACGGTTGCGTGAATAGTCCTACATGTGTTTAATAAATGTGGGTTAACTATCTCCGCACTATCAGAAAGAAACACAAATCCAATGATGGCATGGCCACATTGAAAAGCATCGTCTGAGAAACAAAGTGCAACTCAACAATTGAAGCAAATCGCTGTAGCCTAAAAACTAGGTCACAAGTATCTAGATCAAAGTTAAATGAATATGCTGACAATAGTACATAAGAAACTAATCTGAACATAAAAGTATAACGCCGATCAGTGGAATATGAAATATAGTTCATATTTACCTAACTTTGTCGAAGCAACGTAGTATTCCATCGTGGCGCTTGTACGTATCGTGCAGGCAAAGGTATTTGAGAAACTGAGCTAAACGCAAACCCTAACATTACTGTTCATGCCGTACGGACGGGTGGACATCATTGATTTAGAAGCCGGAGTTGCGTTGAAATTCGGCCGAAAATGTGATTACGTCTGAGACATTACCTATCAAATATTCAATAGCAATCATTTTAATGTTCAGCAGTCCCGATCTAAATTGCAATCTAATACACACATGATTTGTCCAGATTCTGAAAAAGATACAGATAGAATAATTATTTACCATTGCACTAAGTAGAAAAATCATAGAAATTGTAATGTGAATCTATTTTTCCGTTTTATATTGTATTTTTCTTTAAATTGAATACACCTGTTATTGTTAAGAGATTCCGAAAAAAGTGCAACATATTTACTCGTACTGTACTACTTTTGGTAGAGTGGTTGATGTCGGCATGGGCGTCATCTTGTCTTTCCTTTCGGTACCAAGTTTATATTTTCTTCGAACAATACACCGTATATACTCCCGTATAACCCAAGTCCAAATGCAAACAACATAGATCATGATCTGCCGTCGCATAATGCGCCGCACTCCCGTATAATCCGTGTCCAAATGCAAACAACAATGACCCTGATCTGCCGTCGCATAATGCGCCGGCAGATCGAGGTCTATGTTGTTTGTTCTACTGATTAGTCCTTACAAACTGCATAGACCCAGATCTGCCGGCGCATTATGTGACGGCAGATCTGGGTCTATGCAGTTTGCAGTTGGTGTTGG
The DNA here is from genome assembly GCA_029931535.1 of Margaritifera margaritifera. Classification (NCBI taxonomy): domain Eukaryota; kingdom Metazoa; phylum Mollusca; class Bivalvia; order Unionida; family Margaritiferidae; genus Margaritifera; species Margaritifera margaritifera. The sequence goes on from JAQPZY010001474.1 coordinate 1,334,436, forward strand.
TTTATACGCGAGTATATACGGTACCTTAAGCATTCGCAGACATTGCATGAAACAAACAGTTGCCACAGTTTTATATAATAAGTTATATGCATTGTTTTCTTTGTGAAAGCAAAGGAAGTCGTCACGTAAGTTCCACTGAAAACTGTTGCTAAGGCAATGGATCCGACAAAGTAAATTTATTTTTATAAGTTTCTTTGTAGAATCCCCCCCCCCCCCCCTTCTCCACCACACCGACACACCATGAAAGAACAAAACAGGGCGAAATATCTAAGACCAACTTAGCGAGATTCGCAACAATGTGCAGTTTGGACTGTTTAAGAGCCTTGATGACGTCAGCTATGATAGGTACTATTTGGCATTATCTTTGGAAATGGTCTGTTTCAAGGCCCATCATGCCGCACTATAAGAGGGCGCGGGTTACCCTTTACTTCAGTCTGCTTTTAGCTGTAGTCGCGTAAGCATGCTCCTTTATCGAGATCTGATTAGCTGCTAGGCACTGAAAACTACCTGACACAGTGATTGTCACCTGTCATTGTTAATTGGCTGAAGAGAGATTCTAATTAACTTAATATTCATTATACCTCATAATTGATCAATAGATGTTTTGTTATTCAAATCTTGTTTAAAACGGTTAGGTAACATATTTCTACCTACTCGGCCAATAATAGCCCATGAGTAACACGTGGTACCCTACTCGTTTCGAACGACCGAGCGGTTTTTAACCTTGGTCTTTAAAGTAACACTTTTTATGCAAATATTATGTGATACAGACAAGCTTCTTTTTTATAACTATTAAAACAGTACCTTCAAACTAACGGGAATAATAGGCTTAAGTTGGAGGCTTCGTTCAGATATTTTAGTCTGCAGGGGCTTAAGAATATTCAGTAAACTCTGGTCCATAATCAAATCATTATGACAAATAATTTCCTCTAAAATTATCGAGTTTTATAGCTGTAATTTATTGTTCTGGAGCGCCTCTAATAAATTGTTTAATAGCCGCCGGTTACTGTGACAGATTTTGCGCTTATCAAGGGAAAGTGACAATTTTAAATCGAACCAAAACAACTCCTGGGTACGTAGCACGGGACCGGGAATCTTTACATTCCACCCAAGGTACGTTGTTGTACAGGAGGCTAATCGTCAAAGCGCGTTCGGCGCGATAGACCAGCTATCTATTTCACTACCCGATAAACTACTTCCCTTGATCAAAGCGTGTAGTATGCGGCTTATGGTGAAGTATCCTCTGCTGAAATCTTGTTAGATATTTACCTTCTCAATCCCTTGTTTTGGTAAACTTTACACTATTGGTTTACTAAGGACCTGTATCTCGATAAGCGTCTGTGAGACTTCGATGGCATCAGATAACTATAAAACTACATAGTGCACCGCCGTGATTCTGTGAGCAAATCAGGCATTCCTGTAATTAGATCATATTAAATTGAAACAGCGCTGAAATCCTATTGATTTGAGATAATAGTCCCAACGCCTCCATAAAAGAGGCTGTTGTAAGAATCATTACAAAAGTGTGGTGACGGTTCCGCAATCACTGCAATCAGCAAGTAACATCTGAACACTTTGATTTCAAGACGTTTTTTCTTTGACCCGCCATGATCATACTTCTATGCTTAAGAATGAGTTATTATTACTTTATATTTTCGCCCAAATAAATTGTACTGCAAAAAGCAGAACGTTTATTTTGCATTAATCCTGTCAATGCTACGTCTTTCCAGTTTAGAGGCAATGTTTTTATTTTTTTCCAATTTCTAGCCATAGACATGGAGCTTTGAGGTTTGGCAAAGATGGTTAAACATGCAATTATCAATAAATTCCGTTTAAAGTATAGTTATCGCTTGTGACTATTCCAGGCACTTACGAGTTTTACTTTTGGTGATTTTGTGTCCAATTTGCCGTGTGCATACAGTTTCTTGTGTTTCCAGTATTGTTAGTTTCCTCGTTTCCTTTACAGTATCATCACCTGATTTTGCGGAAATCCGTAGTCAAGTACAAACAATAGAATAGATGTCGCTATGGACCCACATACATTATACACAGTGTATTATAATAGTTTTGGTAGATGGATTATTTTAATTACACATCAGCTATGACAGCTTCAGTATGATGTCGCAAGGGAAGAGTCGATAATGACAAGGAAACATGGGAAGCAGATCGACGTTTGGAAGAAACATCCTTCTTAAACTGTAATAGAAAACAACTTATATAAAAATAACACGTTAATTTTACATAATTAGCTTACTTTCACACATTTTTTTTCAATGTATATACATATTTCATTTAGTTTCATGGATATAATGGGAGATTTTTTGAAAATTTCTTTCTGATTCTCCCAATTTCTTGTTACAATAGAATCATCCATTGCAACGTTATATTCAGGATATCCTATCAGATGTGTATAATCTTACATCACGTCCATATGATTTAAGGGTTTTTACATGTGCTACCTGTATCTTTTATTTCATATAGCATTTACAGAATTTTAGCATCTTTACCTTTGATGTTTCATCTTGTTGTACTTCATGTTTACCAATGATTTGGAAGGGTTTATCTTCTTCTGTTTGTGTGCAATTCTTCACGTTTACATTTTTAGCACTTTACTTTTAGTTGGCACCATATTGTCACTATTATTCTGAGGTGCCGTTAAACACTGATACCTACCTACATACCTACATACATACCTACATACATGCATACATACATACATACATACATACATACATACATACATACATACATACATACATACATACATACATATGCGTTCTGATTATCATGACACCGAATACTCAAGTAGAGTTCAATCGGAACTCGCTCGGGCCTTTCCGCCCATGATCGGACAAACACCTTGGAAATGCTTCAGTAGCCGCACACCATCTTATTACGTGCTACTCGAGTGAGATAACTTATTCTTGGCCGAAAAATTCCCTGATTTATTTTTTCAAGCATGATCTAACTAGAGAACTTTAGTTTACTGAACTTGCGCATTTATAACGGTATTATTTTGCCTTGCGTACATTAGCGTGTCGTGAGTTCTCCGCCATTTTCTGGCGCTTTTCCCCCTTTTTCTGCGCTGTATCACTCCATATAGTATTTCTGAGATGGAATTTTGTATTAAAGCCACGAGATGGTCCGATTGATATCAACTAGGACAAAAGCAAGAACCCGGTCTAAACACCTCGCAAGGCTTTGCAGAAATTGTAAATGAACTAAACTGAATATTGGAAAAACTGTATTTTTGGGAGAATAAATTTAATGGCTGAAAATGTATTATATTGTTATCTTATTATTATATTACTTTTAGACTTTTACATGAAAAAGCAGCTGATTTCCTTTGTTTTCTTTTCCTTTTTTTAGGACTGGCAGTCTTCCTCGATTTGGTAAGTACACCCATCCTCAACAGGTAGCTAAATATGGATACACGGTACAATATCATGGTCCTTCACATCTAACAAAGATACACGGTACAATATCATGGTCCTTCACGTCTAACAAAGATACACGGTACAATATCATGGTCCTTCACATCTAACAAAGATACAGGGTACAATATCATGGTCCTTCACATCTAACAAAGATACAGGGTACAATATCATGGTCCTTCACATCTAACAAAGATACAGGGTACAATATCATGGTCCTTCACGTCTAACAAAGATACACGATACAATATCATGGTCCTTCACGTCTAACAAAGATACACGGTTCACAATCACGTTATAAAGGACCAACTATTTTTTTTTGTCGGTTGGGTGGGTGTCCAGAGGAAGATTATTTACTACTCTATTGACAACATGAATTTTTCACCTGATAATATCGAATATGTATACAAAACATTCAGCCATTCCATCCCCACCCCCATTCCAGTCAAACTAATACAAGTTGAATTGAAAAACATAGAGAGATTGCCATTTAAAGCAAACAAACCACCGCCTTAACAAAATCGAACCCAAGTAGAAAACTAAAGGAATCTGCATTTTTTGTCCTCATTAATTATTCCCCCGTCTCTTCCGCATCTTTCCCCTACCCCATGATGGAGATGATTCTGTGGTCAAACAATGAGCATGACTCTTGTGAAAATAGTGTGAGTACAATGATTCGTCAACATGCATATCTTCTGATGATGACCATAATATGTACTAAGTTTCACACGAATCCACTAAAACTACAAAGGGTAATTGCATTCACAAAACTCCGTCTTACAATGTATCCTGTTGTAAGTCAAAAAAGGGCAATAACTCTTACAAAAATCACAAAGATTTTTTAATATGTGCATCTTTAGATGATAATCATAATATGTACCAAGTCTTATTCATCTGAAAGACAAAAAAAGGCAATAGGAAAAATTGCAAGAGCACAGTGACTTGTCGATATGCATATCTTCAGTAGTTGGCCATAACATATTAAAAGTTTCATGGTGATCCATAAAAAACTGTGAGACAAGTTGCGCTCACAGTATTCTGTTATACACTACATCCCACTCCAAGTAAAAAAGAAGAAGAATTCCAATAAAATAATAATAAAAAAAAAACAAAAAAACAAAACAAGGAGCATCTTCAAATGATCATAACGTGTATCACAGTGTCCATCACAGACTGAGAGACTAGTTGCATTCACAATATGCTATCATACACTTCACTCAGCTGCAAGACGAAATGGAAAGAATTCGTGGAAGGACAATACTTTGTTGATATGCACGTCTTCAAATGATGACTATACCATGTACACAGTTTCATGTACAAAGTTCACATAATTCTGTCATACACTACATCAGGCTCCAAGACATAAAGGGCAATAATTCTAACAAAGGTATAAGAGTCACAGTGATTTGTTGAAGTGCGCTTTCTGCAAATTATGATCATAACATTTGTAAGGTTTCATGGTGATCCACTAAAATCTGTAAGACTAATTGCGTTCACACAGCACATTACCAAGTTCCATTGCAGTCCATCAAAAATTGCGGTAGTAGTTGTGTTAACAAGATTTGAGCGCCAGACAGAAGGAAGGATGGACAGACGGAAGGACACGAGGACTCCTATATAGCCCCACTAGAGGTTGGGGGGGGGGGGGTAAAAGGTATGGTTTCTGAATTTTTATTTGCAACGCATAGCTTTACGATTACTTCGAGATTCGTTTCAGAAAACCAATGCAAATATGTAAAACGTCTCCCTCCTTATGGTATGTGTACTGGTAGTCCGCCTTTATATCGCACGGAATTCAGTAATCTCCCTTGAGCAAAAACAGGATTTACAATTTTCTAGTCGGCCCTTATTCAGTGCACCTTTACAGTCGTATACCCCTTTGCGAAACAGTAAAATCTCTTTGCAGAATTATTTCATTTGAGACCCCTGGCATCCGTGTATTTCTGAGAATGTTAATTTTAATACTTTCCCGTCTTATTAATACATTAAATGTTATGAAAACTCCTTATAATCAACACCCTATATGATGTTGTAACCACTTTAATAGATAATTGTTTGTTTAATTTCGTCTGTTTATGGGGTTACTACGTGTTCATTGTAAATTGGACTTGGCGTTACAAAAGCTGCCTTGCCGCTGGATTCGTTTACAACTCGCCTCATTTCATCCATCCCAGTCCATACATTGTAACTCTATCCCGCAGTTCTTCGGCCTTGCTAAACCTGAATTTTACCCGAGGGTATTCTACCTTACAATGCAAAACAGATCAAACAATACCCGTAATTAATTTTTAGGAGGACCACTGTGTTCTGAGGGAATTAGGGTGGAATAGAATTTCTTTACCTTTGCATAATGGAGAATTAGAGGGGATGATATTGCTTAATTTTCCTCACAGAAGTAGATTTCATGTTTTCCCTGGCCGTTAATAGAAAATACTCAGTCACCCCAAGGGAACGGAAGACGTAAATTTGGGGGCAGAGGCAAGAATTGGGAGAATTAAATGTATTTGCGGAGCATATTAGCACTAGAAAGCTGGTGTTGGTAGTAATCCACACTTAATCTTGACTGTAGTGTAAGCTGTGAGAGCGCTCTGAAATGATGGTGTCAGCCGCGGGAACGTTGGCACCGCCTTTATTCTATCTACCACTGGAATAAAATATACCTGAAATAAATTATTCCGCTTGGGTCCGTTGCCGTCTTGACTAGACCGTCTCAATTTTTATTCTTCTCTCTGTCATTTTCCACTTCATAATAATTAAGACAAGAATACAAGAATATCAAAACTTCAAGTGATACACTCGTTCATGAAAAACACAAGCTAGTCGCAATTCTATGCTATTTTAACAGGGTGTTCATTTAAAGCGAAAACGGGAGAGAATCAATAGAAAAGGTTCATATTTACAGCAAGCACGTGATAACTTTCTTATTTATATTTTGTAAGCCTTTTAAAAATTCTTATCAGACCCTTGCTTTCAGGTCAAATGATTGTTAAAATATATTTACCTTATAGACGACTTTCCATTCAAGCGTTTTGTTTGTTTACATCTTCCAAGGGTCTCGTAAAGCCACGTTTAATAATAAATGGGTTTCGATTCGTTGATTGTTTGTACAGTATAGTACAACACAGTACTGTCATATTTTTCTTACGGTACTTGCGCCAAAGAGATTCTGATATTTGCTTTCTTTACTCAGAAATTAGTTTATGCACGTGCTGCATGTGCCTAATTTCTTTTGATTTTTTAAGCGTTTTCATTGGCTGTCGGTACCGCAGAATTTCCCTCCCTCCTGGAACCACACTGTACCTCTTGTGCTTATCATTTCTCGCTCGCTTTAGTTTTTCGAAAGTCATAAATGAAATTTGCATCAGTCTTTGATAATTACTATTGAAAAGGTGTATTTGGTGATTTCAAAGAAAGCTAAACCTGTTAACAGTATATTGACACAGCTGTATAGACATTTGAATATCGCTGTCAGCGATCTCATTTACGAGGTCGATGCAGATTTGTGTTGGTCATAATTCTCTCTAGAGCATAGGGGACAATTTTGGTGTACACTTAAGAGTAAAAATGTCTTCATAGAAAATGTATCTCACACACTGTAAGACAGGGGTGTCAAACTCATTTGCTATGGCGGTCCAGATTTGATATAAAGAATAATAAATAATAAGAATAAATAATAATAATAAATAATGAGACTGGCGGGCCGTATGTTTGACACCCTTGCTCTAAGATGACACTTAAAAAACGTTACTTAGTGACGTCACTAAAAGGTTGAGTCTGAAACTCTTTAGAAAGGTATGATGAATTAAAAGTCGTGACCGTGCTCAGCAGATAATAAAAACTGATAGAAATAATGAAAGTCACTGGATGTTAGAAAATCGCGCAATCTACCCGTTTGTGATCTGATGTCGTTACCGGCCATGTCATATTTCAACTAAGAACTCAGAAATTTTTACTGTGGATTACATAGAGTGTGTGCCAATTTAAATAATTTCGTAAATAAGAAGAAAAATATTATATCAAGCATGTATGAGTAGAAAAATTTAGAAAACAAGCTTTTTGTCAGTGTCTGTAGTATTAATTTGCGTGCTGGTTTAAAAATAGCAATTTTGGGTTCACCTGCACAAGAGCAGCTGTCAGCTTGTACTCCACACAGGTAAACCGATTACCATTGAAGGTCAAAACTATCTGTTATTAACCTTTCTGCAAAATATATATGGCGTCAATCTGAATATCCCCTCCTCCACCCCCACCCCCAAAATTTCATCTCTTTTAATTAATGTGATATGCATGTGCCATTCAAGCAGTCGATTTTCCCAATATCAAAGTTTTGGACATTTGGCCAAACTCATCCCCTAACATCTAAATGAATGTGAGGAAGATGAAGAATTTATTTTATGAATAGGAAATAAACATTTGTATACCTGTATGTCAAGACGACCTTTGACCAGATGGCTGACAGAATGAACTTCAACGTTTTTATCTCGCTCTACGAAGTAGAGGGAGGCTATTGACTATTGTACTACTCTCGGACGCTGGCGTCGGCGTCAACACATATAAAAGCATATACATATGTACAGCCTCACTGCATCTCAGCCATTCTTTCTTCCATGGCGCTAGGCAACAGTTTAGAGTGTTTTTCATAGAACCTAAACGTGAGGAGTGTGCTAAGAGGGCTAACTATGTACATGCATGCACATTAGTTGTGCAATCTTGGTTGATTTTGCTGCGTTTAGTTCAGGCGTTGTGCACCATGTATACACACTGTTATACCTGGAATTGTGAAACTTGATGAGGTAATGCATCTTGACGAGTACTACACCCATATCACAAAAGTAGGTTACTGTGACTCATAATTATCGCTTCACTTAATTTGGTTAATTTTGTGTTAAGCTCTGCCCATGTTAGAATCACCAAACTTGATGATTGTATGCGTCTATGTTAGTATCATATCCCTAAAAACAAAACATGTAAGCGTTAGGTTTTCGCGTTTAGTTCATGGTCACATAGGCTTTTTGAACCCTGTACTCTCGAATCATGAAACTTGATGAAGAGATTCATCTTGATGAATACGATACCCTCATCACAAAAATAGGTCAGTGTGATCCATATCCATATTTCATGCTTCAGTGACTTAGTTCAAATTTTTGTGTTTAAAATTCATTTATTGACTGCTTTTTATGTTCTAATCATAAAACTGTGTAATTGGGTGCATCTCTGTTAGTACTACGCCTTTACAACTAAAGAAGGTCACTGTAACTTACATTTTATACTTTACTAAAAGTATTTTCAGTATTTGTGTTTACATTTTTCCGTGCAACATGTACATCCTAATCTACACTGGTGCAGTTAAAAGTAGGAATAAATCTGTTTATTCGTATAGTAACCTATCATTGTACATGTATATTGTGTATAGTACTTGTGAATTGGTATAGGAATTAGAAGAGTGGACTACATTCTTTTCATATGAGGACTTAATTGTAGCGGTAATCAAAGTTATTGCTGATGCATACTGTTTTTTTTGTTTTTCTTTTGCTGGTTTTAAAGGCACTTTCAACCCAATATTGGCTGTATCATGGTGAGGAAATAGGAGCTAATTGCCTTTTCCATGTACACACCGAGGCAGCCGACTCAAGCTGGCCTGGGCGGGTATCGAACCCTTCTACCCTTGGCTTACGAGTCCGCTCTACCAACTGAGCTACCGCGGCTCCCGCTAATGCATTAACTATGCTTTTACTACTGGTTGTCACTCCAAGGTTAGTTAAAGCCTGTGACCTTCACCCAGTAAAATTTGGCTTGGGGGGGGGGGATGGGGGGGGGGGGACAATGATAAAAGCCAGTGAATCAGATTTTAAGAACAATAATTTTGAAAAAAGAAAGAGAAAAGGTAATATCTGGCTTTTATCTACTTATTAAATTACCTCTACGTTGATAGCATAGAAAATAATGTTTGTTTTTTGTTTTGTTTTTTTGTTGTTTTTTTTTAAATTTTTTGTTTTATTATTTTATGCCCTGTCCAAGTATGTATGCATTATGTATGCATGTATATAGTTTAACAGTACTTCAACAAGTAACCGGTTATATAGTACCGATTTAAAGATGAGTTTTAAAATTGTAAAGTTAAAAAATGACACAAAATATTTAGTTAGACAAGGGTCCAGCATTTTGTTGTCAAGATCACTTTAGTCTGAATTTATTTTCTGTATGATAATTAATGCTAACGATTGCTGCTGGAGACTACTAGAAGCTTTGTAGAGACAAGCTATGTAATCATTGATTACATTATTTTTATTTTTGCTGTTTTTTATGGAGAATAACGTCCAAATTGAGTAGCACGAAATCGTCAGTAATAACCATGACTTTATCTATAATCCCATCCCTAATGTTACAAGAGTTTTACATAATAATTTAACATGTTTCTTTTAAACCATGTTTATTGAAACATTTCAGTTCACACCGATAAATATATTATACATGAGGGGGGTGGTTATCCAGCAGAAAGTTACAGCCGATCTCTCTCTCTCTCTCTCTCTCTCTCTCTCTCTCTCTCTCTCTCTCTCTCTCTCTCTCTCTAACATAGATTAGCAACGAACTTGAATAAGGTACTTAAATCATACTTGCTATATTTAACCAAGCTTCAAATTGATACAAAAGTCAGGTTCTTTTTTAATGATTTCTGGTAATTGTTTCACAGCATGCATTTGCAGTTCTCTAAGTAAAGTCTCTGTCTCCTTCTATCTTTGCATAATTATTGTTATTGAGTTTTAAGGACGGCACATTGTTTTATCTTTTTGCTATGTAACTCAGTTCTGGATTCTTTCAGAGGTAGTGTTGTTCTTTTACTACCCTGGCCAAGCATAAATAATGCTTTCTTTAATCCTATCGACGTTAACCTGCGATGGGCTAGCATCCCGTCCCAGAAGAGTGGCATTCGTAAATGTCAATCAAAACGAAGTCGGAGCGATTGGTAGATTTCGGAAAAAATATGAAATCCATTTTTTTTATAAAAATAAATTAATAAAATTATATGCATATGATTGTTATGCCTTGAAGGGAAAATTGCTTCATTATATGATATTGATATTTTGTATGAAGTAATAGAGCTCTTCATAATTAAAAAAATTAAATGGGAAAGGGAAGAAAAAAAAAAAGATAATGTGGAAAGCTTAATGTGTAAAACAAACGAACATTCTTACATATGCCAATAAATCTGAAACATATATATATATATATATATATATATATATATATATATATATATATATATATACATACATACATACATACATACATACATACATACATACATTGGCAATCATCAAAATGGCATGGTAGTATTACTTTTAATATTTTGATTTGTTACAGAACAATACCTAATCTTGGAGGATAAATATGATGATATAGTGGAATTATTTTATAAAATTAACTTTTGAAGGAAATAAAGTAGAGGGCGCATGGAATATGCCTTGAGGTTTGTGTTTGATAAATTCCCTGATTCTTCAGATATTTTTGCATGTCTAATTGGATTATTGGAATTGTAATCAGCGACAAATTAGGGCAGTTGAGTTTTGAGATATGCCATTTTAGATTAAATAACAATTGCCGTAGGTTATTTTCTAGTAAAACTAGACAGTTTGCATTATTTTGACACGAAATTACAATGTAATTAAAACAAATTAAGTCATTTTGCTGTCTACCGCCGTCCGGCTAATTAGGGCCCAGACGGTATCTTGGAGTAAAATTCTTGCCCTAGCTTTGACTAACCGCTGTCCCACCTGTCACCCTGTCCGGCGCAGAACCCTGTCGGGAAAAGTAAGTTGACACTTTCACCTGACGGGCGCGCACCTGACGACAACATTTGGAGTAGAGCTTACAAGGGTCTTAATGGGAGAGGATTATCTCTAGCTACCTAAAATTCCACAAATACTTACAGCTTGTTTTGTGACTCACGTGGACACATAGCCACTTTGGTAACAAACGTTAATGGGTACATGTATATAGTATGGATAAATTGTACACGATGTTTCCTTGTACTTTTTTTTTTACACTGTGTTCTTTGAAAGCGGTAAAAAAAACTGAGTTTGATACCGTATCGGCAAACACGAAGCGTCATAAGCACTATTTACCATATATGTACATTTTGTAAAGACTCTAGGTTTAATATTTTGTAGAAGGTGTATCCGTTCAGTTTAACTCGTGTTATAATTGTTTGGTGTACAACGAATGCGTAAACAAATAAAATATTCAGATAGAAGGCGATAAATATATGTTCTCTGAAATATGTTTTTGGCGGTAAAAATAAAGCTATCATTTGCAAACGTACTTCATAAGCAAAAATCGCACATAAAGGAACACATTAAAGAAGCAAAAAAAATCGAGGTTGCAACCATTTTTAATTTACGTTATTTTCGTACAGTATACTTAACACAAAATATCTTACCCTGTTATTTAAGCCTTATGTGTAACTTGTTACATCTATTTTCATTGGACTGAATGTTAATGTATTATGTGAAACTTGTTACATCTATTTTCATTGGACTGAATGTTAATGTATTAGTACGGCTATATTTGCAAGAAGAAAGAAAGAAAGAAAAAGAAGGAAAAAATTAAAGAGAACAGGAAAGAGAGAAAACGAAAAGAAAGAAAGTAAAGAGCGACGGAAAAAGAAGGAAAGATATCCGTAAATCATTCATAAGTAGGATCTGTTGTCTACCAGTTTTAAAGTTTTACATCAGGGTATTTTGAGATGAACTATCATTCGGCTGAAGTGAAAACTCTTTTTTGAAATCCTAAAGTGTAAGATCTTATTTTGAAGTATTGACCCTATTATCTGGTTAATTAATGTTCTTAAAACATGATTGAAGTAGTTCTCTCTAAGTGATTCAATTCACTTAAATAGATTATTAAAGTGTATTGTGACTTTAATTTTTATTTCACAATTGTTGTACCCCTAGCGGAAAAGACGGAGTCCTCCACATCCTAGAATGAGTAGGTTCTTGTAAGGGAGACAACTGCTGATTACGTCACGAAAACAAAAGACGCATTAACCATAGTTTAGAGCACTCTTATTTGTATTATACTGTACGAATCCTCAAAGCTGGAACGGCATTCTCAATAACCCACAAGTATCCAAAAAAAAAAAGACTATGTTTAATTTTTTTTTACAAGGATTCAATACATAATTTGGAACTGTACCTGGAAACATTTATTTTAGCATTACAACGCAAAGACTGAGTGTTTTGCCTTTCATAAATCCCCAAAGATAACTTCAAGGTGATTCTCTTGACCTCTCTGAGGAGGCATACTCAGTGGTCTTCCATAGATCTAGGTACAGCTCTAAGTCTACTTCGGTGTGTTCTTTAGGCTTTTATCCAATCTGGCGCACATTTTGTACAATAAACTCCAAAGAAAAACAGTGTACCAATTCTGCTTGAAGTATTTGCTACATTGGAAGAAAACAAGATTATGCCTCTGGTCTGTGTACACAAGACACAAGCATCGCCTAGACTTTCTGGAGTTCTTATCTGCAGAGCAATTAAGCTGGGCATGCGCGAGACTTTCATCTTGTTAGAACTGATGCGATTAGTGTTGGAGTACATTTGTCCTGTAGCAAGCTCGGTTTTGAGATTTATTTCTTTCGTTTTGGACTAGAAGTATAATTTTAATCCCAGGTTCGCTCTGAAGAACAGTCAAACAAACTAATTGTAAGAGTTTATATAAGCTGTAAGAATGGTTTAGATATGATACTTTAGATGGGAAGAATGGATCAGTCCCATTCTGTCTACTCAAGAATGTTATACTCCCCAGTTGTCTACTTCCAGCTCATTCAGTCTCAGCTCATCTACAGTGCCAATTCATCCACTTGCACCTCGTCTACAATGTCAATTTCTCAAGTCCAAGTTGTTTACTTTGCTATGTATTCTTGAAAGATAACTACACCATCTAATTTATATATTGTATAAAAAATGTATTAGGATATTAAATAAATTCTGTTACTCATATATACTGGTCTGATTTTTATGTTCCATATCTAATTCATACACGTATAAAAAAAAATCAACGTCTTTAATACTAAAGTCACATGTTAAACGCTCCTCTCAGTCTACAGAAAATTAACTTTAAAATTAAAATCACCAAATCGGACAAATTTGCATCATTTTCTCTCTCTCTCTCTCTCTCTCTCTCTCTCTCTCTCTCTCTCTCTCTCTCTCTCTCAATAGGTTGTCAAGAGCTGGAGAAAAGAAATGGCTATACACTGGGCTAAAATTAGGAGTCAACATTATGGCCTTGTATTAAGAAATTATAGTGAAGCTGACGAGATGGGAGTTAAGAAATTGACACCGCAGATGATATGGAAGTTAACGATTTGGCACAGTAGATGCATTGAGACTTGTCGAGTTCGGGGTAAACGAACTGAGATTCACCTGCAAAGAATATGGTGATGGGGAGGAGGAGGGAGCGATGTTTAAGTATTTCGTTTACAGTTTTTAACTGGGACTAGAATTACTCGTCCCAGCTCCAATGCAAATAACAGTAGACTTAGAGCTGTACCTAGATCTACGAAAGAACACTGAGTATGCCTCCTCAGAGAGGTCAAGAGAATCACCTTGAAGTCATCTTTCGGGATTTATGAAAGTCAAAACACTCAGTCTTTGCGTTGTAATGCTAAAATAAATGTTTCCAGGTACAGTTCCAAACAGTTCCAAATTATGCATTGAATCCTTGTAAAAAAAAAATAAAACCCTTTTTTTTTTTTTTTTTTTTTGACCACTTGTGGGTTATTGAGAATACCGTTTCAGGTGGTAGCAAAGTGAACGTGTAATCTTGTGGTTCAAATAAGTCCAAACATCTAGTCAGTGAATGATTGTGCTGATATATATATATATATATATATATATATATATATATATATATATATATATATATATATATATATATATATATATTCAAGCACCACAAAGCCCGTGTTTGCAATTCATCCCACTGACCGACTTCATGTCCACATAAGTTTTTTCTTTCTTTATTTTCTTTTTCTTTTTCTTGGGAGGGAGGGAGATGGAGGGGGGTCGGGGGTTGTCTATGCAGAACCGATGAGAAAGCCTATTCATTGTGGTATAATTGTGAACCTTTGTGATCTTTGGGAATTCATGGGTCGCGGGCTCGATACCCGTCCAGGCCTGCGCGGGTCGGGTGCCTCAGTATATCCTTGTTAAAGACACTTTGCATTTCTTTTTTATTTCGTGGTATATTTAGCTAATATGAGAAAATCCACCCACTATTGCCTCCAAATCTTCTTCACTAGAGGGTTTACTTATCTCGCATCATAAAATAATGTACAGGCCAAGTTTTCAATAGTTATTTGCGAAAGAATATGTATTATATTGTATATATTCGCATATAAGTCTTATAAAACAGCAAACTGCATAGACCCAGATCTGCCGTCACGTAATGCGCCAGCAGATCTGAGTCTATGCAGTTTGTCAGGACTAATCAGTAGAACAAACAACATGATATTGTGTCGGTAGACCTGGGTCTATGATGTTTGTTAGGCATAATCAGTAGATAAAAACAGCATCGATATTGTGCCAGTAGATCTGTGTCTATGAAGTTTGTTCGAACTAATCAGTAGAACAAAACAACATAGACCTGGAGCTACCGGTGCATTATCACGGTATATGTTGTTTGCAGTTCGTCGGGATTTATACGCGAGTATTTACGGTATCTAAAAGTGCTATAAAAAGGGACCTTTTGGGAGCCAGATTCTTGTACACCTCTTTCATAGATCAAGGATACTAACCAGCTTATTTTGGGTTTAAATTACCGTCTATACTCGCGTATAATCCGGGTCCAAAATAATGCGCCTGAAGATCAGGGTCCATGTTGTTTGTTCTACTGATTAGTCCTTACAAGCTGCATCGACCCAGATCTGCCGGCGCATTATGCGACGGCAGATCTGGATCTATACAGTTTGCAGTTGGTATCGGTTTATACGCGAGTATATACGGTAAACAGGTTTTTGCTACACCTCAAGCATGTACATATCTATAGCAGATTATGTTCGTACAGTAGGATGATGGGCAACACCGCAATCCATGGATGCCATGTATTGTTTTTCATTTCAACACAATATCATTAAAATGTGAAAAAGCTTACACTTCGGTTTACGATAAAATACCTTTACAGATGTATATAAATGTTTCATCTCATTGGATATATATATATATATGTATATATATATATATATATATATATATGTGTGTGTGTGTGTGTGTGTGTGTGTGTGTGTGTGTGTGTGTGTCTACTTTTAAGGCTAGTGCGCTTCTTTGATGAAGGATTTGTATTTTTTTTTTATAATAATTAATCCTCACTTTATATTAATTTTTATTACCTGATGGCGGTTTTTTTCACCGGAATTATGATGAGCGTGTGTCTTCTTTTAATGTAAATTTGGGGCTACAAGGTAAAAACTTGTTGGCGTTAGGAGATCTGAGGAAAATTTAACTCCTGATGATTACGATTTGATTTGAAGATACTGCATAATCGTTTCTGTCTCCCAACAGTGTATAGATAACAAATGTTATAAAAGTTAATCTAGCATTACTTTCAGATAATCCAAGCCCCATACATTATAATGGAAAATTGATTAATGTAATTATAAAAAAAAATATAATGATTAAATCCAGTTCAAGGATTAGTGTTACCTCCACCTGGATTTATCGATTCAAAGTGCCGAACTGGAAATTCAGTAAAAGATATAGAGTTTCGATATAATTTATGCTTTTAGCAAGAAGCACACCTCGTCGTATATCAATAAAATAAATACAAGCTTGGACCAGAAATCCATTAATCGTTCCTTTGAAATATGGCGACACAATTAGCGCTGTTTTAGTGACTGGCCAAAAGTTGAGGTTTGGTAAGAACGTGCAAATACTGTTGAATAACAGTTTCCATCTAAATTATTCCCTCAGGTCGTGTTCTAACTTTTTCAACAATGCTTCGCACATGTCTATTTTTAGACCAATTATCCCTTGGCACACAAAAGCGAACTCGCTACTATGTGCCAACTTTTTGAATGCATAGGCATATACGCAAAGCAGGTTTATTCAGTTATTTGTAAAAGCTCCCCGACAGGTTGTTTAGGTAGTTTTTGTTGCGAACATTGCTCATTAAACAGTTTTATAATCACCTCTATTGTGTGTATCGCTCATTAAATTTCATATTTCGTCCGATCGTGGCTTAATGAACTTATTGGTAGCATTGTATGAATGTATTAAAGCTACCAGCAAAACCTTTTCATTGGGGGCTCAAACGTATTGTAGCACCGTGAAAAATCTATATTCATTGCTATTCACCTCAGTGAAAAGACTTAGGGGTCCATTATCTCCTATAACAAAATATATTGTTAGAAATTTGAAAGAGACTTTTCTTATCATGTTACATATTAGATTGACCATACATTGCGTTAAAACGCCTAAACAGTCATTGAAATAGTGGAGAATAACGCTTTGTTAATAGTGTAGATGTGGGAGGACTAGCACGTTTCAGAGTGTAGAGAAGCAGGTTTAAATGTTAGTCGTTCGGGTAGATAGCATGGAAAGCGTTTCCTTTGAAAGATATGAAAATGTGTAGTTATCAGCAGTTTCTATGCCAATGGATATATCTAATTAATGTTTCTAAGCGGTACGCTGTACCGTACTGAGCAAACGCGGTAAGTTCTACTACTCGTACTACTCATATCCTTGTCGTTAAGGTTGTCACTGTAATATACATGTATTTCTATTTTAGTGAAGAAGAAATAGTGTATTACACTTCGTAAAAACTGGTGGATATCGCGCTCGATATTATCTATAATTATTGTTTATCGTATACCAACAAGTCTATCTGCTCCAACTTGAGTACCAGATTTGTCTATCTGCTCCAACTTGAGTACCAGATTTACAAATCTATCTGCTCAACCTTGAGCTTCATACTTCCTACGTGATGATAAAATTGTCATTTAGTTATCCCCACCCCTTGCGGGCTTTGCGATGTTGTATAGTTATCTTGCGTATCGTGAGAGGCGACTAATGTAGGCAACCATTTTGCCCTGGGGTGCGTCCCTGGGGTGCGTCCCGTGATGACATTCGGGCTTTGAAGGCATTTGACTCCTTTGCAAGAGTGTGGTTTATATCACAAATGTGACTTTGTATTTTAAGGATTAATCCTTTTTTTGCTGTTATCTTTGTTTTTTGTGAATTTTTAGGGGTACCTAAACTTACTCCGCACTATATAGCCAGGATTGTACTGTGCCGTTAAACCATATACAGAAATAAACACATTTTGTGACGGGGGAGGTGAAATTTCAGCCGGAATAGCTCCAATGAGAAACTAATAGTTTGGTCAGAATATACAAATATCAACAAGTTCATAGGTTCCCAAAACGTGCTTGCAGTATATCAAATTGTCTCGACTGCTGTTCTCTGCGTTTAGGATGCAGATTAGAAAGAAGAAAAAAAAGTACTTAAGTTAACCTTGTCAAAAATAGTATCACATTCGGTAAATATTGTAGACCACTATTTATCAACTGAAACGGAACCCTGTCGGTCAAATTTCATTTAGATATCTTGTCGTGTCAGATGACTTTGCGTCACATATATATCTCGCTTCCATAGGATTTGTGAAGTTTTGCCAACAATATATACAGGACGTATCTATGTGCAGAGTCGTGTCCACTTATACATAGATATGGTAGATGTATTTTGCCAACCGTGTACTTCGTTTGTACACGCATGAGAGGAAAACGTGTCCTAACTTGGTCTTGATAGGAACTTACGGTATAAATCAGTTTATAATGAGTATTACTGAAGAAAAAAAAAATTGCAGAAAGCTTTATATTTGCGCACGTGCATGAGATGATCATACATACATACATACATACATACATACATACATACATACATACATACATACATACATACATACATACATACATACATACATACATACATACATACATACATACATACATACATACATATAATACATACACTAACTTAACTTAATATAGCATATACTGACAGAAAGATAGAAAGACAAAGAGGTGATTCATTTTATAGTTAATTCGTTAAAACTGCAGGTACGTTGGTAAGTATATAGGGAGGTAAGTATATAGATAGATAGGTCGGTTCATTTGTAGGTAGATTCACACATAACAGTATTATTTCGCATCAATACAAAGAAATCGGAGTAAAAGAGGCGACATTTTGAACATTTTCAGACATCTCCTGAAACTCTGACCTCATCTATTTCATAAATTGATATTGTCTATTTCTCTTATTAATATTTAATCGACGTTTACGATTAGAGAAAGTAACGTCAATGTCCAAATATTTATGTGGACACTTCTTGATAAAAAAGCGAATGATAGATTTAGAAATAAAGGAATAAGGAAATAAATAAATCAAAGAAGAGCCTGTTAATTTTTCAAAATTATTCTGTATAAGGATTTCTATTCAGAATATTATTTGTTTTGCTAAAAAGTTTGACGAGTAATGTAATTAATGTCTACTTTGTCTTTGCTGTGTTTGTCTGTCTTTGCTGTTTTTGTCTGTCTTTGCTGTTATTGTTTTTACATTACTTATTATATCTGGGAATATAGATGATATTAAAGACCATGCTATTTAAATTATATATATATATATATATATATATATATATATATATATATATATATATATATATATATATATATATATATATATATATATATATATATAATTTAAAAGTGAGAAAACACAATTCGCTTTGAAGAAACCCATAAACAGGGAAATGGAAAAAATGTGAAGACAGATTATCTACTTGATAGACTTAGCGAAAGCAAATGATTAGATAATTGTTCAAACTTTAAGTATAAATAGTTGCAATATAAGACATTGGTCTTCATACACCATCAACAGTACTCCCATTTCATCATCATCATCGTCGTCATCATCATCATCATCTTCCCAGCGGAAATAATAAATAAATAAATAAATAAATAAATAATCATCGTCATTAACATTATCATCAATGGAGATAGGAGAAATTAGAGATCTAAGAATTATTATATCTTTGACATATTGAGGTGTAATATAATATATTTCAACATCTTGTAAGTATTATGTCTTTTCTTTTTTCCTGAAAAGAGACCTCTCTCTCTCTCATACTTGGTTACATAGCTATCATTACTCATCAGTGTAGTTTAGGCGACTGTACCGACCGCTATATTATATTGCGGATCAACATCTTGGCTTGGATCTGATTTGTAAATTAGAGTATGATTAAAACAAGACTACCGTCCATAGAATAATTGAATATCAATTGAGATATATTAACCTTAATTCCAGCAAAGATCTTGATAATGGCCGGTCTCTAATAGAAAAAGGAAAACAGAGGTCAATAAAACATGAAAGCTAAAGCTTCCTCTGTGTCAGTCATTTCAGGATTTATTGGAATAGTTGGCAAGGATTTTTTTTAAAAACGCGCTATAGTCCAATGAAAGTTCTTTTTTATTTCTTCAATCAATCAATCAAATAATAGAGTATATGTGCAGTACAGAAAACGCTCAACAAAATTTAAAATCTGCGTGTAATATTTTCGCGTTTAACACGAAATAAAAAAATCCAACCCACAAATTTAATAGGAATTTAACAGGTCTGATTGTCAATAAAATACTACAAATTGATAGGACAAAAATCAGATGATCATGTATTAGCGTACGAAATACGTGTTTGTTTTATACTTACAATCTTGTAAATTTTATCTACATATAAATGACGTACATAAAAGCATAGACAAATACATAAGTTCAAAAAATAAATACAATGCAAATAATATTTATCTTTCTTTAATTAGTAATTTTTTAATTATGTAACAATTATATTTTTAATTATTTAATATTGTTATGTTATTTGCTGTATATGTTATACTTTGTCACTCAATATTTTGAAATCCCTAATTTTGCTTTGATGGAGGTGATACATTAAAAGATATTGCCATCATGACAATAGAAAATTGCTGATGCTATTGATTTTTATATAACAATATCATGAATTTTACACTCTATCGTCATTTTGTGATGACTTTAGGTCTCAGTAAAGTTGTAAATGAAAAATTTGTTTGATCTCTTTCTCATACAAAACGTACATAAACTCAACCACACAGAAAGAATTCACATTTTACCAAGAAGTAAATAATTAACACCAGACTTATTCCAACAGTTTATGATGTCCCCCCCCCCTCCTTCCCATATCAAATTAATGAGGTCTTATAATCAGTAACCGACTTAAAATCTAACAGTGCAGCAAAGTTTATTTAAGAACGCTTTGTGATCCATCAGCATAGATAATCACTGATTGTCCATTACTAACTTTTCCTTAAGAATATTCATTTCAAACTTTGACCACACCAGTATCTTGTTTCAAATACAATTTCATTGGATATTATAGAAAATGTACACTGTTCTACTATTATAGACTTCATTAGCCGTTATCAACTGCATGTGGAGGTTTTTACACGATGTCTATTTTTATTTATTTATTTATTTATTTATCTATCTATCTATCTATCTATCTATCTATCTATCTATCTATCTATCTATCTATCTATCTATCTATCTATCTATCTATCTATCTATCTATCTGTCTGTCTGTCTGTCTGTCTGTCTATCTATCTATCTATTTATTTACCCACCCACCCATCCACCCTTGCATGCATGCATCCATCTTTTTTGTTTTATCTCTTTCTCATGCAAACGCACATACACGAATTACAGAAGTAATGGACATTTGTCCAAGAAGTAAATAATTAACATCAGACATATTCCCACAGTTTATGATGGCCCTCTCCTTCCCGTATCAAATTAACTCGATCCTATAATCAGTAACCGACCTAAAATCTAACCGTACACCAAGTTACTTGAGCATACTTTGTGATCTATAAGTATAGAAAATCACTGATGATCCATTACTAATTTTTTCCTCAAGAATATTAATTTCAAACTTTGACCAAACTAATATCTTGTTTTTCAAGTACAATTTTCATCGGATATTATAGAACATTTACACTGTTTTACGACTTTAGACCTCATTAGTCGTTATGAATTGCAGGTGCAGGTTTTACACGATGTTTACTTTGATCTATCTATCTATTTATCCACCCATCCATGTATCCACCCATGCATGCATGCATTCATCCATCTTTAGTTTTTTCTTCTTTTCTTTTGAGTTTTTTTTTATTACTGAACTGTCAATGTATACCTCTAGGTTAGAAATATATTCTTATTAATGCGGTATTTTCTCTCTCGATAGTATTGCATTATACGAGAGAGAGAGAGAGAGAGAGAGATGTGATATCTTCCATTGACAAATTACGTGAAAACTTCTATATATTCTGCTTGAGTGTCATGTATATACATGATTTTAACAATACATAATTAGGGTTTTTTTTTGGCTAATTATAAACCAAAAATAGTTAGATAATTTTGTCATTTCCAACTGATTTACCACCAACGACAGCACTACCTATGTCCGTGGGGTGTGCTCTATTCTAACTATCTGGAGGAATTTCGCAGTTTGCCTTGAAAGAGCTTTCAATTTTCGCAAAGCTCTTAGTGGAAACATTTATTGCTGTTTAATAGGTGTTTTCCTAGGTGTAATGCGCTATTTTACCTGTACCGCTTGTGACAATGTAGACACAGTTTCTTCACGTATACATGATGAAATTGTTTGCTTATTTAAACATTGTCTATCAAAAGTGAATTCTTTCTGTTGATGATTTAGCAAAGAAAAACATACTTTTGCCAGACGATAGATTCTAAAACAACTCTTATAGATTTTTAGGTTATTAAAAAAGTTTCCTTTTACATTTAATATAAAAAATAAAATACAATCAAGTAGGAATATTAATATTGAAGAAAAGACTATGGAACATAATTCTATAGATATTTAACTATGTTGTACTGGTTTCGGAACATCTCTTTCTCACTGATATCAGTACATTTTAATGTTCAGTTAAATAACAATAATTACTAAGTTCCAAGCTTTCTGCTTAATCTCTGGTATTTATCTTTGTACTTTTTTTTTAAATACAAAAACAATTTAGGAAAGAAAAGATTTTCAGTAATACGTGACTGACGGTTTAAAAATTAAATGAAGTTATGGTGTTTAATTGTATGTATTGTATTGTATGATGAATATATGTATGTATGTATGTATGTATGTATGTATGTATGTATGTATGTATGTATGTATGTATGTATGTATGTATGTATGTATGTATGTATGTATGTATGTATGTATGTATGTATGTATGTATGTATGTATGTATGTATGTATGTATGTATGTATGTATGTATGTATGTATGTATGTATGTATGTATGTATGTATGTATGTATGTATGCATGTATGTATGTATGTATGTATGTTGACGTTTAAAGACATAGTAGCATTTCAGTCACTATTTAGTGTCCAGGCAATGAGAATTCATATTGGAACCCTCAACATATTGGTTGCGAATCGGGCACTATACCACTGAGCCACTCCTGCTACCCTGGAGGGATGGATGGATGGAGCGCGGCGTCAGTTTAATCATTGACACGTTTCAGTTTTCCACCGCATCGAAAGCATGATATTTATAAAAGAAACACATACCTACTCAAAAGGACACACTGATAATATTATAAACTACGTGTACTCAATATTATTTCCTATAAATTGGTTAGAAGATTCTGTATGTCCATTATACAAAAATTAACGTTTCATGTATGCAAAAAAAAAAAAGGTTACACTTATAAACTTTGTGGAACATTGTGTATTGAAGCTACAGTCATTACTTTTTACATCTTAGCTTTCATTATAGCTGGCATTTTAGGTGAGATAATTAATACATTCTGATGGAAGTTTTCCAGATCTGAAGTTGCATGATATATAAAACAATGGTACACTGGTGTCGGCTCGTATAAAACAGAGCAAAAGTAGACTTTGTACATCCATAACACTGAAGTGTAACGATGTCTTTAATTATCATAGAATTAAGCTTACATATATTTAAAAAATCTTCTAATGTTTCTTAAGGTACGTGTACAGATATCACAGGCACTTAGTGATATTAAAGGTATATGTACAGATCATCACAGGCACTTAGTGATATTAAAGGTATATGTACAGATATCACATGCACTTAGTGCTATTACCGAGGCGTGATTTGAAACGATGAATGATATCATTTAAAATAATATAAAAAAGTCTGGATGGACCTCAAATAATTCGAAAAAAGTATTTGTTGTTCATTTACCAAAGCAGATACGTGAAACGAAAAATAAAAACTTTTTTCTTCTTCAAATTCCGCAATTTATATCGACTCCATTTGCATTCGTGAAAATGCAGCCTACGTGTCAACCTTCAATGAAATTAGATAGGAATTAAATCGTCTCGTTAGAAAGCAGTGTTTCTAAAACCCATATTTCGCCTGAGAAACGACATGGATTTCTATTGTCATTGTATAGAAATCTATTATGAAAAGATTACATTTTGAATCAATTCACCGTGACCTGTTTTCAATGACGCCATTTACCATTAGAAGTTGCCTATATGCATCTATTCCTTGTCACTCAATATATAACACAAGTAGGAAATATGTCAAACTAGTATCATTTGTCGTTGTAACAAATGTTTACAAATTGAGGATAGGGTTTCCATCTATAAACACCTGTACACAAAAGATTTGTTCTAATTAAACAATCAAGGGTAATTTCCTATTTTTAACAAACAGGATGTATTTATATAAAAGCCAATGTACATGCAATTAGTTTCCCCAATTTCATTTAATATTACCACATATAGCAATGGCCATATTATCTTATATATTATGTACGTTAACACAAACATTAAATATGTTACAGGCCTATTGTAATGTTGTATTATCTTTATTAAAGATAAAATTATAAAAATGCAAAACATGCTTGTAACCTTTTATGTTGCTATTGGATGGATACAAAACAAAGAGTAATTAATTAATTTAGAAATAATATAAATAATTATAATCATTCATGTATATATTTTGTTATGATCTGATTAATACATTCCTTCACTATAGTTTGCATGATCATTCATTATTAAATTATTTATTAATCTGTTTATAAGAAAAGTCAACACTGACACGAGTTACGCATCAAGTAGTCATTGATGGTTACTAAGCTAGGGTACTAATGACAACAGAAACGTGAATCGTCCTAATATTGTCTAATGTATAATACAATACTGACAATATAAACTTGAATCTTCATAATATTGTCAAGTA
This sequence comes from Margaritifera margaritifera, assembly GCA_029931535.1. NCBI lineage: Eukaryota > Metazoa > Mollusca > Bivalvia > Unionida > Margaritiferidae > Margaritifera > Margaritifera margaritifera. The sequence goes on from JAQPZY010001474.1 coordinate 1,359,183, forward strand.
TAATACAATATTGACAATATAAACTTAAATCTTTCTAATATTCTTTCATTATACTTGTTTGCGATAAAGATTATAATCTATCAATCAGAGATATTCATCATACCAATCAATCGGTTTTATTTCTAAATTTCCATTAACAAAAAGACTTCAAAACCAAATTCCCAAACAAAATCCAAGGAAAGTAATTGATTCATTCTCAACATTTTGGGATAATTTTTACATCGACGATTGCAATTTTAACATCATAATAATAGTTTTAAATAATGTTATTTTTCGGAATTGTTTTGCGGTTTTCTTTTCTTACAACCCTAAATCCTCAGGCTAATAAATCGTAATCAGTAATATATCAGTTTTTGCGAATTGGTTTTCATCAAAATAACAGCACCTTTCTAAATTGTCTTCATTCAGATTGACATCTTCTTTAAATAACACCTCCGCCAGATAATGGTCTATATCGAACCGTTAGAAAGTATAATTTTCGTGTATTTATTATAATTTTGTATGATGCCTCGTGTGAATACTCAGAGATTTTATTGCATGATAGAAACGAGTTTTATAAGACATCTCCAAAGCATACTTTCAATACATTCTTCTAGCGTATTTAGTGTGATACCGCTTGAAAGAAATTTATATTATTTAGAACTTTATTATAAAAGTAGAAATAATTGAATTTACTTGGTAACCTAGCGGTTTCTCTTGACCACGCGCTTTCTCATTCAGTATCTAGTCAGTTTCGGCGCCATTTCTTAAAGTTTTGTTGACCTTTGTGATTGGCACCTAAGTTGAATAGCTCGTGGTTCAGTTGTCACACTAGCACCTGCCCACTAACCCTTTCAGAGAAAAAAAAAACTGTATGACAGAATCTCACGTCTTTTGCGCTTGGCACGCCCCTAATGACACCAGCTATCAGTAATACTCCATGAGCCGATTTACTCAATTGTGCTTGCCAACAATAGGTTGCTAGCCCTAAGCTCCGCCTACCCGGCTTAACACATTAAAGACGCACTGAGCTGAATTTCAGTAGTTTACCATCGCTGGCATTGACATTGGCATGTCTCAGGGATTTCGATGAATACGCTATTCTGATTGGTTGAATGCGCGTCATTTAGCTTACTGGCGATCAATAGCACATGGACTTGTATACAGTATTAGCAAAGGAACAAGTTGTGTTTTTGGAGGACGACATTGTGTAGTGAAAGCATTGACAATTTATCACCAACTACCTCCTTACACTGCGGACAGTTGGCTATTATTGTGGATGTTGTGTGATTATATGACATTGTAGAAACATTTGTTCTTCTGAGAAAATAGTGTTCAAGTTTGAAACAATGGAGACGGATTTGAGTATGAAGCATTCGCCTACCCTACCTCCAAGTTCTCAGGCCGGGATAATGTCACAGCAAAGCAACTTAAATCAGAATGGACAAAATAACCCCGGACAGCAGCAACAACAGTCCCAGGGACAGGGGAACAATGGTAGCAGCAAAAACTCAAACGCAGATAGGGTAAAAAGACCGATGAATGCGTTTATGGTATGGTCCAGAGGACAAAGGCGCAAAATGGCTCAGGAAAACCCGAAAATGCACAACTCAGAAATAAGTAAACGGTTAGGTGCGGAATGGAAGTTGCTGTCCGAAACAGAAAAAAGACCTTTCATCGATGAAGCCAAAAGATTACGGGCGATTCACATGAAGGACCATCCAGATTACAAATACAGACCACGGAGGAAAACCAAAACTTTGATGAAAAAAGACAAGTATGCTCTACCCGGAATGGGACCCGGCTCACAGCTTCAACAAGTAGGACGGGACGCTTCTAGCATGTATGCAATGAACGGGTATATGCCGAATGGATACCCAATGATGGCCACAGACCCTAATACTTACCACCAGCAAATGCAGCAACACATGGGTGCCCTACAAGGGCAATATGGACAATACATGACACAACCCATGGCAGCGGCGGTGCAAATGTCATCAGGCTCATATATGAATGGTAATCCTTCATATCCAATGTCCATGGCATCTTGGCCACATCCCAGCCAGGTGAAACGAGAATCGAACACACCCCAGGGAGGCGTACCCACGGGACAGACGCGGGTCGCCCAAGGAGATTTGAGGGATATGATAAATATGTACTTACCCCCGGGAGCTGATGGTACAGATCAAAGTGCTCAACAGAGGTTACAACAGATGCAAGGACATTATGCCCATGTAGTAACGTCAGACGGAGGTGTGAACAATACAGTGCCATTAACGCACATGTGAACGGACAGTATTTATATGTGTATGTGAGTGTGCTTATGTGTTAGATGTGAACCCAATATCAAGCTCATTTTCTGGAATTCAGAAGGACCAATGATGTGTGCTTGAACACGGCATGACACTCGATCCATAGAATCCGTGACAATGAAACATTCACCATTTTAACTGCCGTTTCATAGATGTCTATGGGTATGACAATAGTCTATTTAAATTAGTCCTTTTTCACCCAACATAAAACAGCATTGTATCTTAACAATTATTCTAACTGATTCACCCGTGTATGAAGACTAGCATTTCATCACATTCCCCTGTACGGGAAAATTTTCATTTCATATAATTTATTTAAAATTAGAAAAGATAACATTTAAAGGAATTTTCTTGTTTATAGATTTTACCGTTTTAAATATGGGTGCAAAATCGCATAATAGCACAAGGCTCATAGACAGTATCTTACATGTACATTAACTTTTTTTCTGTTTATAGAAATAATAATTTTGAGAACATTTGTACTTATATTGTTGTTATAAATGAATTCGTATATTATTTGTAAAAAGCGTGTGAGTGGTATTTAGCTTTTAAAAAAAATATACCTGGTCTAGCAATTTTAATTCCAATCACCAATTTACTCACCTACTTGAGCAAATACGAAGTGCGCGGAATTTCTGTGCCTGAAGGCATTCACCCTTCTCACCCTTTTGCAATTAACGATTATCTGATTAAAAAATCTAGACAGTACATACTACTCGTTTTCAATGCATTAAGAGTAGCATGTTACGTTGCTAAATTTATGATACAGAATTTCTTTCTCCTACCTTGTTTCAAAAAGATAAGAAAGAATAATAATTATTTTAATGCGAGATTTACCAAAACAGGATCTTTTTTCCATGTATAATTATTTACAGTGTTTAATTTTGCTTTATTTCATCTTCCCTATTTGTACATAAGATGCACAAGAATCTGTTTTTTTTCAAAGTTTGAATGATAAGAAAATAAATGGAAATGATATGATTGAAATTCTTTCGTTATATTATATTTGCCATACTAACACATTCTACTAACAAGCATAGAAACTGAATTTAAACTGTTCTTTTACATTTATGACAAGGTATATTTAAAATATTCCAGTGTAATTTCTAATTGTTCAATAACTGGTTCTTGATATATGCCCTGAGCTTCCACGTTTAGTTTTTGTGTTTGGTTTTCTCTCTCTCTCTCTCTCTCTCTCTCTCTCTCTCTCTCTCTCACACACACACACACACACACACACACACACACACACACACACACACATATTAGCAGATAGTGAGAATTAGGTGTTACTTTTGTAACAACAGCGGCGGCACCAGAAATATGTAGATTTTGCGATGAAGTTTGTGAAACTCGGACAATATATGCTGCTCGCAGGCCATACAGTGTTCCATGGAAAAATTGTTTTATATATTTTTAGTACACTTTGATAGGAAAGCATTATTTCAACATGTACTTGTATGGTCAATTTATTTTCATGAATTAAAACAATACTATTATAATATTAAATGCCGAAATATAATTATTTACCAAAAGGGCTAGAGTGTATTGAAAGATGGTTAACTTTTTTATCCATCTACTGTCAAAAGATTGCTATTGCTAAGAATAAATGACTTATGAAAGAATCAAACATTAAAATTTCGCATAATGATTTTATTTGTTAACTCTTTCATCTTTTTTCAAAGAGATTATTATTTACAATTTAAAAATGTAATAATAATAATAATAATAACAACAACAACAATATACTTTTAAATTTATGATCAACAAGGAACTGGTTTCAGGCGTCAAGTAATTATAAATGCTACATTTATTCCTTAAATTTAATTTGAAAATAATGTGAATGAACATTTTAAAACCACAACTTTCACATTCAAATTAATTGGTCTTTTTCAGTCACAATTTGATCCCCCATCTTTTAAAACTATTGTCTAATAAATATTCTTAATTTTGATATTAATATTTAATAACTAAAATTCATGGTGGAATTTTTATTATGCTTTATTAACTGTTTGATTCATGGTGGAATTTTTATTATTATTTAATAAGTACTTGATTTAGGGTGAAATGTTCATTATTGTTTCATAAGTACTTGATTTAGGGTGGAATTTGCAGTTGTATTCATATGATTTGATCTTTTGCAACAAGTTAAAACAAATTATTGATTACAGTGTTTATTTCAATAATTTCGGGCAGAGGGGAGGGTGTTCTTCTATTAACACTCACTTTTATACATATAGTGTATATCACAAGACTCTATTCGGCAGACGTTGACGACAGGTGGGCAGAAACTGTAGCCCTCATGTATGTGTCGTTTGCGGCTGTTAACGATTTAATTAGTTTATCTCAGTATCCCGGGGGTAGGATTGTGATAAACTCAAAGATAAGGTTCGCTTTGTTTTGACAAGAATTTGTCTTCCATTTTCAAGTATACCAGCAAAATCATGTACAAATGGTGAAATAATGTTAGTATCAAACGGATATAAGAAAAATATATAAGAAAAAGTATTTTTTCATTTGATATTTTTTCAAAAGGTCCAAATCTCTTACATGCACATACACACTCACACACACATATACACACACTCCCACGTACTCTCTCTCTCTCCTCTCTCTCACACACACACACACACACACACACACACACACACACACTTTACTGCATCCCTTCATCGCTTTCATAAAAAATAAAAGTTTTGATTTTAAATTAAGCTTAAAATGTGTAAGTATTCCGTATATCCTTTATTGCATCACCGAGTTTCTGAAATATTCGACATTATTTCTATATTTGTTTGGTATTTACTTCTTGATAATAAATGGGGAAAAATGCAGCAAAGACTGCTTGTGATGTAACTAAAGAACGTTTCATATTTATTCCATTTGGATCCATTTAATCAATAGTAGAAATTTATTACATGCAAAAAATCTTTCTTTCTCTCCAAATGATTTCAAATTAACTTAGTATTTACGTTATTTCTCTAGGAGATGTGAGAACACACCAAACTAATCCATTATTTGTTTACTAGTTTAAATGCATTTTGTTCTTTAGATCTTATCGCCAGATTTAAACATTATGAACAACTTAGGTTTTCGAAGAGATTACGTAAAAGTCCATTTTGGGATATATATATATATATATATATATATATATATATATATATATATATATATATATATATATATATATATATATATATATATATATATATAGTCTCAACTGGGACCAAAGTTAGCCTTGCTACAAATAAATACGAATAATATTTCTCACCGCCATATTTATGTGCTTGACAAGAGAAGGAGCCCCACTTCATGTCTTCCCATCCGAAACCGCTATACCCGGTCTTTGTTTACTTTTCTCTAGTTACCTGTTTCTACTGCGAACCGCACCATGGAAAAACAAGCTTAGCTTTTCCACTTAGAAAAGTAGATTAAAGCAATGAATCACGAGGTCGTCGACTAATAACTTGGAAAATTTGGTAATTTTAGATTCAACCCAGTTGTACCTAGATCAGTCAGGTGGGACCAAAACTCTCAGGTGTTTCAACTTTCATGTACATGTACATACCCGGATAAATTTTAACACACCTTCGCAAACCTGTCTGCTTATTCCATCATAATTTATGCTTACACTGATGTACATATTTTCTGGACTACTCCAACTTCAAACCAGATATACCTAAGAGAGCTGCGAACCACAAGGAGACGGAATGGATCATTTATTATCACACTTTATCATCACCGTGGGTCTATGCGTACCGCATTGGTAAGGTGTTGTATTTTGAGAATACGGCGCCCCAACCAGTTATCTACATAGAGCAGGCTTAAGTCCTGTTGTCAAGTAGCACCCATCAAATATATTTAGCACAGACTAAATAAATTACTAAGGTAAAATTTTTTGGTTTCGCCTCAGATTAGGAGTAAGTCTATCCAAAAGTTCAAAGACAGTTCGCAGGACCCTTATTTTAACTCGTGTTCTAATATATGGTCCACAATTCAAAAGAACATAGCATTTTCTAATTTTCTCCGATTATAATCAATTTTTAATAACCCTTATCCTAACCCTAGATTTTTCAAAATGGACATAGATTTTAAAAATTGATTAATTGGGACGATATGTTGCAGAAACAATCTCTTTAATTTTTTAATCCTTCTCTTGTTTTAGTGTTCCGCAGAATGCTTCTCTGTCCCCCATCCAATATGATTGAAATAATACAAAGTAATCAATGCTTTGGTTATTTTTCACGCACTAAGTAAGAAAATTATGAAATACAAAAGATTTGAACCTCAAGTGCTTAAGATAAATATGTTTAAAAATTGAAAACTATTCCATCGCTTTTCACAGTTCATGATGAAATCATCAACCAAGTAAAATAATATATTGAAGTAATGGTATTAATGCAGATTAAATAAATATAGACAGAAAATAAGAAAGAAGAAAAGAAATTAAACGAGTCTATCTATCTATCTGTAGGTATGCCTGTCATTCTATGTATGTATGTGCTTAGTTCAGTCTTGCTATTTTATTTTATTTTCCCTCTTTTTCCTTAATAATTGTACTTTTACCTCTATTCTCTCTTCTTTCTTTCTTTGTTTTCTTTTCTGTAATCTTGCATGTTTTGATTTTCTTCTTATCCTCGTCTTCACCTATATATTCTTATTTCACGTTATCTCATAGTTCTCTTCCTCGTCATACCTTCTCCTCCACATCATCATGATCAGCAGCAATATCACCACCACCTTCGTCTTCTTTTGCTTCTTCTTCTTCTTCATCATCGTCGTCGTCTTCGTAATAATAATAATAATAATAATAATAATAAATGTTTAAAATACCATATTCTATATTTTCTTAAATTGAAATCTGTCTCGCTGACATAAAAGACATTTATGATGCAGCTAATTAAAATGAATATAGAAGTACTTCTCAATTTCTCTTAGATTAGGACTATTCATCTGAAAGTTTATGGATGTGAAAATCTTGATATTTTTTTCTACGCCCCACTAAGAGATCGTGTTATTCTTATGCTTAAATGTTCAAATATATCTATCTATCTATCTATCTATCTATCTATCTATCTATCTATCTATCTATCTATCTATCTATCTATCTATCTATCTATCTATCTATCTATCTATCTGCAAGGTGAACTTTATAAACTCACAGATAAACGACAGAGTGAACAGCGGAACAGACAGTTTGCTTTTGAACACACACACACATCTTTTATTATTATTGACGCTTAAAAGTGGACTTTATTATGAGTGAAAAAGCTGGTAAAAGTTGTTAGCCAAGTCCCCCCCCCCCCAATCTGTTATTAGCAGTAGTGTTACATAGGTATATAGTTGTTATACAGATTGAATTAGATAACAATTTATTTCGATCAAAAGTATGTATATGTTACCGTCTTATACATAATGTACAAAAGGTATGTATATGTCACTGTCTTATACATAATGTACAAAAGGTATGTATATGTCACTGTGTTATACATAATGTACAAAAGGTATGTATATGTTACCGTCTTATACATAATGTACAAAGGTATGTATATGTCACTGTCTTATACATAATGTACAAAAGGTATGTATATGTTACTGTCTTATACATAATGTACAAAAGGTATGTATATGTCACTGTCTTATACATAATGTACAAAAGGTATGTATATGTCACTGTCTTATACATAATGTACAAAAGGTATGTATATGTCACTGTGTTATACATAATGTACAAAAGGTATGTATATGTTACTGTCTTATACATAATGTACAAAAGGTATGTATATGTCACTGTCTTATACATAATGTACAAAAGGTATGTATATGTCACTGTCTTATACACAATGTACAAAAGGTATGTATATGTCACTGTCTTATACATAATGTACAAAAGGTATGTATATGTCACTGTCTTATACATAATGTACAAAAGGTATGTATATGTCACTGTCTTATACATAATGTACAAAAGGTATGTGTATGTCACTGTCTTATACATAATGTACAAAAGGTATGTATATGTCACTGTCTTATACATAATGTACAAAAGGTATGTATATGTCACTGTCTTATACATAATGTACAAAAGGTATGTATATGTCACTGTCTTATACATAATGTACAAAAGGTATGTATATGTCACTGTCTTATACATAATGTACAAAAGGTATGTATATGTCACTGTCTTATACATAATGTACAAAAGGTATGTATATGTCACTGTCTTATACATAATGTACAAAAGGTATGTATATGTTACTGTCTTATACATAATGTACAAAAGGTATGTATATGTCACTGTCTTATACATAATGTACAAAAGGTATGTATATGTTACTGTCTTATACATAATGTACAAAATCACTTAATCACTTCAGAATTTAAACCTATAGTTTTATGGATCAAATTTAAGCAACATTTATTGGGGATTTAGTTCATTATTATGCTAGACACGTACTTAAACAAAAGTGGTAAAACATATCGTAGAAAAGTTTTTTTTCTTAAAAAATACATTTTCATCGGGAAACACTTTGAAATATGTTTACAAATTATCTAAAAATCATTCCAGGTTTGATAGAAAACAAATTATATGCGAAATATAAAATGTGATACTTGTAAGCCATAAATAATACTGAGAAAGCGAAACAGAGGACGTCTCATCTTTTTATTTGTCCATATAATATTAAACTCTGTTTAGTATATATTACAAAAAAACTCTGGAAGGCGGACACGATATCTTGTTTTATCTATCCATTTTCCATCCATTCATCAGTGATTATGTGCAGATAAGCATATATATACTTTTGTGTACAAGTAAGTAATTTCATGCAGTAATGGATATTTATGATACAGGATATATAAAGCAACGGCGTCCTGTCCTGATCAAAAAGAGTAAGGTTTCCCTTCTCCACGGGAAATCACATTGCGCATATTGTTCCGTGATTTCGCCGAATGCGCCCTGGCGTCTGGTGTTGTCAGCTGATGAAATAGATCTCCCCAGGAAATTTGGCGCGAAGTTATTAAATAGTTGCACTTGTTCGGGATGTGTGGTCGAAATATTAATATATTGTATTCGTGCAATCTAACGCTGTTTACATATCACAACTAAACTATTTTTTGTTCTGCAAAAGATAGCTGTATTCCTTAAGAATTTGATATGTAGACTCTGAAATCTAGACATCTGTAGTTTCTTCTCAAACATGCCAAGGCGCAGAAAGACGCATGCGTGATCAGACGCTGATAAAATACAAAGCAATAAAAGTACAAAAAATACGAAAAACAGTTTTTACTTATTTTTAATTGATCTAAAGAAAGTTAGTTTTATTAATATGCATGTTAAAAACGTCAAAGAAAGGACATTATGTTGTACAATTACAAAATTTTGTAATTTTTTTAACAAAAGCACTATTCTTTCTTTGTTCTTTTTTAATTTTTAAATTAGCTGACTCCTCGTATTTCGGATCAGTTGACGGAGGACTAAGCCGTCTTTAGTGCGAGTATGAAAATTATAAATACGAAGAAAACAAAGAAAACAATTTTACAAGCAATGAGCATGAAAATAAATAAATAAATATATAAACTATGAGACACCACTCTGTAACAGTTTTATCTAGATATTTCTGAACAGCATATGCCATCATTTCCTGCAGCAAAAATGTTAATCTAGTATTTCATCTGAAATATATTATTGTTTGAAGTTGACGAGATCCCTGTTAAGGTAACAACAGTAAGATATGAGAGACAGAAACAGTCGGTTTCTATTGCTTGAATCCACCTCCTTCAGCTTCAGCAGCCGTCTTCAGCGCCAATTGATTCTGACAGTAAAAGGATGCTAAAACAATGATTAGACCAGCATCATTAGCTGGAAGCTGTAATTATCGAGTTAAGGGGTTAGGAAGTAGCTGCAGTGGATGAGGGTCTTGGTAATGAAAAAACACATTAAAACGGTTACGCATACAACTTTAAAAATATGTATGTGTTGTACCTATCTACCTACTTACCTACCTGACTCCCTAACTACCTACATATCTGTCTATCGTCTACCTACCTATTTAAACCAATCAATCACTCAATTAATTTTAGAAATATATCTTAGGAGAATTAACTGTATAAATTAATTAAGTTTGGCTTTTATAAATAATTTCGGTTTGTTTAAGTTTAGCTGGCTTTTGTCTCAAAGGATATTGAATTTTTCACTCCTGTTTCTAGTTTTAAATAAATCATGCTTTGAAGTCGACATAATCACTGCAAAGTTGATTTGTGAAAATCTTAACAGAAACAATCGGTTTCAATTGCTTGAATCCGCCCTCTTCAGCTTCAGCAGCTGTCTCCAGCACCAATTGATTCTGACAATAAAAGTATGTTCATACAATGATTGGACCAGCATCATTAGCTGCGAACTCTGTCATTATCGACTTAAGGGGCTGGGAAGTAACGGTAGTGAATACAAAATTATGCCTTGAGTAGAGAATATTGATTATGAAGCAATAGTTATACAATTTTTTTTAAAAATTGCATGTTTATGCACTTACACTAACCATTCTGTGCCTTACGATACATACATATATACATACATACCTACCTACATACATACCTACATACATACATACGTACATACATACATACATAATTTTTTTTTCGATGTTTACCTAGTTTGAGAGCATTGATCGATGTTCAAAATACATCTTGTTTCATGGGAGAAAGAACTATTTTCAAATCGTTTTTGACACCCATAATGAAGCATTAGGAACGTCCTTGGCCTTTTCCACCGCATGCTAGCAAAAACCTCAGATGTATGTAATGGCCATTTTGAACTGCTGTCAACTCTGGTTGTCAATACGTCATAATAACTTAACTGCGGTCACAATGACTAGATGACGTGTCATGACTAAGGGCAACGTACGCAATCGTTTCAGGCTATCCGAATGATTTCTTCAATTCTTTCATTAAAAAGTTGCAGCAATAACATTAAAATGAAAACTGCAGGTATTTAATTGATTTTTGAAACGTCGTTTAGTGTTTATTTTCAACACCTGTCATTTTATTAGAACCGGTTCTTCGCACAAAACTTACCAGTTCGTAAAGTATCACTGCGATTACCCCAGAGTCTTTTTCCGAGAGTCGAAGTTATTCGACTCGCATATCGGAAAGAGACGAGGATTTTCCGAATGATAATGATGGAAGGACGTACATTACGTCAAAGCATTATTATCAAGAGGTCCACATTTTGTTACCGATATATTCATACAAAAAAGTTGTCCCCATTTTGTTACCGATATATTCATACAAACAAATTGTCCCCATTTTTACCGATATATTCATACAAAATAGTTGTCCCCATTTTGTTACCGATATATTCATACAAAAAAGTTGTCCCCATTTTGTTACCGATATATTCATACAAAAAAGTTGTCCCCATTTTGTTACCGATATATTCATACAAAAAAGTTGTCCCCATTTTGTTACAGATATATTCATACAAAATAGTAGTCAGTATTTAAATGCATCTAGAATGTTACTTATATTTAATGAAATATTTGAAGAAAAATATATATTAAAGGCAATAAGTTTTTTAAAAAATCATAAAACAATGTTAGAATATGATAGCCTGCAATACAGTCAGCAATAAATTTGGAGAATATAGTAGTTACTAAGACTACTAATTCTTTATTTTTTTTTTACACATAGTGAATCATTAGTGTTCCATAGAATAGAGCACCAGTCCCTATATATAAGTAAACAATTGTGTTTAAATAGATCAGTAGGAATCGTCTGATGAATGTCAGTTATTGTTACATCTTTTATTCTTTTCATTGTTATACTTAATTTACATTGTACTGAACAAACATGTAACACATATCCTCAATACACTAACTTTGATCTCCCTCCCTCTGGTACTACAGTACTTGATTGTGCTCTATCGTTTTTCGTGGTTATTTTTGCTGGTCTTAGAAAGATTGAGATACGAATCTATTTTTTACTTTTCCCCTCATTCTCACATACACATAAACACAGTCTGATATATAAACAAATCAAACTGAGTAACTATTCCGTGATCATCGAAGTCATAATATGTGTATCATACTAAGGAATAGTCACTAGGCCATAGAATATACTGTTCCCTGCATTTGCGTCCACTCTTCTCCAATGAACACACCAATATACGCAGCTGATTAACTTTTATTGTGTTTAAATTCTTTTTCTTTTCTGTGTCTATATACTGTCAATCTATTTGTATGTCTGTTTTTCTATCCAAAAGCTACACCCACCCCCCTTTCGTCCACATGTATCCTCATATTCGCACATCTACCTTACAGGAAACCCCCTTTACCTTTTGCTGTATAAGATACTAAAAATGTATACTAAAGATTGATACAAATAAGAAAAAGCTAAACTTTCCATTCTTTTTTTTAAATACTATATCGTCTAAAGTCCACGCATTGAATGAGGCACTTACCCACAAAAATGTTAGCACACGAGTTTAAAAGGACTATATAAGATCAATAGCACAAAAATGTTAGCACACGAGTTTAAAAGGACTATATAAGATCAATAACACAAAAATTTTAGCACACGAGTTTAAAAGGACTATATAAGATCAATAACACAAAAATGTTAGCACACGAGTTTAAAAGGACTATATAAGATCAATAACACAAAAATGTTAGCACACGAGTTTAAAAGGACTATATAAGATCAATAACACAAAATGTTAGCACACGAGTTTAAAAGGACTATATAAGATCAATAACTTCAGCACTACGATGCACATTCTTGAAGATACAGTGTTATCCAACGGTATACATGTTCCTTTACTCTACACATTTTAATATACAATTTATTCCACAGAAATGTATATACACATGCGACAACTCTCTCTCTCTCTCTCTCTCTCTCTCTCTCTCTCTCTCTCTCTCTCTCTCCCTCTCCCCATCTCTTGCTCTCTTCATTCGAATGTTATTTCTAAAAATGAAAATACAAATGACTAAGTGACTCATATTTAGCTGTCTTCATCATCGTTCGCAGCCACAACAAAGTTAATTGTTTCTATCATTACTTTTGTTTCAAAATCCGTTGAAAGGAATATCTGGAACATCAGTACCTAAATTAATCCCCATAATTAAACATTACCTGGCGAATGTCAAACTAAATTACTTATACATCCTAACATGTATTTCATGAAATCTAAGAACACAGTACATGCAATCTGAAGCCTTCAACCTTCTCGCTCAAAGTAAAAACAAGGAAATATTTTAAATTTTCTTTCTTTTTCCTACTTTTATTTTTAAAACTTTTTTTTTACATACAAAACTCACTGTCAGGTCAAATGAAAATGGCAAAGATCGGAGTGATAATGAATATAAATCAGCCGTGAGGAGTGTATCTAACTCCATGGAAACAAACTTAAATTATATGTAAAATTTAGCTATATCCAGTTTTTTTAAAAATATTTATAATTAAGTCATGGATTTTGAGAAAGTAATATTTGGGAATTTCTTTTGAGACCTTCGATTCTTAACTTTTATGTTTACACCATTCAAGCTTAAAAAGTGAAGACAGTTTCAAATAAAACTTACAAAAATGTCGCCGCACTGTTAACAACTGCACGTAATAAAATTACTTAGGCATCATAGTTTAAACTGAAATCATTTGATTCCATTGTGACAAAGTTTCAGATTCTATTCACGTTCGTTCTCCTTATCGACTGAGCTCATGAAGATTGCGACAGCAGTATTGCTACACTTTGTCAAAACACGGTAACAAATTATTCGACGTTGCATTTTGTATTCTCTTTATAATGTAGGAAAGCTACATTTGTAACTGCAAGAGTACATTTATGTTTTTAAGAATATTAGCCGTAGCTAGGAAATTTGTAGTAATGGTAAATATAGACCTCCCATGGGGTTTATCGCTGTCAAAGATATAAATTGAAAATATCAATTTTTAAAATGAGCAAATAGTTAAATATTGGCAATGTACGAAAAATTTCGTGTGTGAGTCAAGGCTTGCAATGTTAACGTGAAACGGCAACATATGATCCAGCTTTATTGTGACGTCATCCCTATAGTGCGTGAAATGCCCCGAGGTACATTTTCTCGTGGCGTGTCTCATACATCCATACATATATACATACATACACACATATAGAGAGACAATTGTATATTAAGTGATTAATCAATTAATAAATATTCAGGCAGTTAGATAGCCAATCAGTCATACAATCAGACAATATTGTATATATTTCAGATAATAATTTTTAAAATAAATTATTGAACTCGTTTCGGTTGTTATTCACTGTATGTTATTACAATACAATAACATTTTCCAGGAAGGCTATCAAAATGTATACCTAGGAACATACCATTTTAGAGTAAACGTTTTTTGAAGCTGACATGATCCCTGCAAGTTTAACGACAGCAAGCTATGAGACAGAAACAATCAGCGTTCAATTGCTGGAATCCGCCTCTTCAGCTTCAGCAGCCGTCTCCATCGCCAATTGATTCTGACAATAAAAGGATGCTAAAACAATGATTAGACCAGCATCATTAGCTAGAAACTATGTAATTATCGAGTTAAGGGGCTGGGAAGTACCGGTCGGTGGTTCAATAATCGTCGTTGATTGAGGGGGGAAATCTATTCCTATTTAAAATCGTTGGTCCAACATCTCTGTCAGATACAATACGCTTTCATTACTAATCATTTGCCAAGGCCAGACTCTTTCAGAAACGCGGCGTGGAGCATCTGCGAAAGGGGAAATTAATTGCGAATTAATGACGACTATTTGGAAAAATACTGGACTAGTTGCTAGTCTGATTTTGAAAACTGGATAAAATAGATTCATATTTGTATCCGGAATCTGATATTAGATCAAATTGTCTTCCTCGAAACCGAACGCCAGGACGATAAACGATAGATCAGAATAAAGGAGAAAAGTTCAAAATTTTACATTTTAAAACTGATGATTACTATTATAATAGTGTTAAAGACAACTGTGGTAATGGCACATACCATTTTTAATTTATTGGATTGCTTCACTGCCTAAAATTTACTTTGATTATATGTGCTTTGCCCACGTGCCAGTGAGAGAAAACACAAACACATCTACCACTACAGACAACACGTTCTAAAAATGTACTAATCACCAAACTAACTAGGGCTTGCCTTCTTCTTTTTGACGGCTACAGACTAGGTTACATCGCGTAGAACATAAGTGTTGAAATAGTTGAAAATTCACCCAAATATAGACTTACAAAACTATATATATATATATATATATATATATATATATATATATATATATATATATATATATATATATATATATGTATATATACATACATATTAACACAAAAATTGATAACGGTGCAAATACAAAAGAGTTTGCCAACATTTCGAACTAAGCAAGCTCTTCGTCAGGGGAAGAAACAACTTACATTCACAAAACAAGCACTAATCACAAAACCCAAGAGAAATTCTCGACTCCTACATGTTTGAATGACAGAGGGGAATATACAAACAACGGATAAAAAAAGAAGAAAGAAAGAAGACAAAATTGAAAAACGGTATATATATATATATATATATATATATATATATATATATATATATATATATATATATATATATATATATATATATATATATATATATATACACGCACACACAAGTTATCCATTGTTGGCTACATGGCCTAATACTGATTCAAGAACATAACTTTTCGATAGTGGAAGATTCAAACGACTATTATTATTTAATGGTCCCTGCATGAAGACGATGATAATTTGTTGATGAAATCTATAGTGTTGAAAACTGCTTTTGTCGAATCAAAAAAGCGAATAGATTAGTTGGAAAATTACACAATTATTCTAATCAATACACATTTTAGAAATAAAATAGCTATGTATTAGGGACTCAAGCAGACCAAAGTTTATGCTAAAACGATTCTTTATCTTCTACTTCTCATGAATGGTCAAAGACAAAAAAGATTTGAACAATAATATATCGAGTCTTATCGCTCTTAAATCTCGCATTTCCGAGGAAACTCGATATTATTGTCGTAAAGCTCTACGTGGCACATACAATATGCTTATGTGCCGTGTAGAATCGTATATATTCCCATTTAGAAGACCTATCCTAGTTGTGTACAGCGACGCAAAACTAATGCATTATGGATAAGAGTATAATCAGCCCATAAGCTTATTAAAGAAATAAAGGATATTCAAACGTAATGCATACAAGAGACCATAATAATTTGTCCTTTCTGGACAGTTGTCATTTAGATAGAGTGTACTCTAAGGTTTAACTCTCACTTTGCTATATGAAAACATTCATTTTTCACAAAGTTAAATGCTGCAACATTTTACAAGCGATCATCTTTAAAATGTATTGGTCAATCATCTGTAAAATATACTGGTCACTGGTATTTCGGGTATTCGGCTTGGCTTTTTTTGTCAAATTTACTGAGTTACAGTCCTTGTATGACTTTGCAGTTTGCCAATGCATCAGGAATTTCGTTTCCACTCAATAGAGGAACAGCAACCTACGTCATAAACAGAATAGCACACATATACATTTTTACCTTCTTTGACGTAAGTTGTTTTTTTTTAAATTATTGGCAAGGCTTGGTTGAGACTATGCCCAAAGTACTCGGCAAGTACCAGGGAATATGGGCTATTTAGGGAATCTGGGCTATTTATTGTGTTATTATTGACGCACTTCTTTTCATAAACATTCGCTGACTGAGTAACAGCACGGTTACAAACTATCAACGAATGCTTGCAAAAATAAAGACGTTTGTAATAACTCTTTCAATAACAACAGATTCCATGTTGCGTAGTGGATACTTTGGGTATAGCCTTAACTGAAACTTTTCAATGATTATTGTAAAAAAACGTTCCAATGCTTGCATCATAGTGGGTAAAACTTTGTGTGTGCTATCCGGGTTGTGACATAGGTTTCTGGCCCTGAATAACTTCTGAAGAACATATTGGATTGGAACCAATTTTCGTATTTGACGTCGGTCAAGTTCGATTTGTATTTATTTTTCTTGTTGGAGTTTGAATTTTGATTTTTAACTAATTTTTTTTTACCATGTTGGGGGGGGGGAGAGATGGAAAGGGGGGGCAGCTATGACTTCTGGACACATTTTTGTAAACAGACATCGCTATTGTGGCACATTCATGTACTCGGATTATGATCATTCTAAATGAATCGTGGGGTTCAGGGTTGACATATTCATGTACTCGGATTATGATCATTCTTAATGAATCGTGGGGTTCAGAGTTGACCTACCTGTAATAATCTATTTTTCTGTACAATATAGCCGAAAAGAATGTGCTGAAAAGAATGCAACGCTTGTGCATGACACTAAGTGTTCCACTTAGTGGCATTATTATTATTATTATTATTATTATTATTAGTAGTAGTAGTAGCAGTAGCAGTAGTAGTAGTAGTAGTAGCAGTAGCAGTAGTAGTAGTAGTAGTTTTCCCCAATACACATGAAGATCAAGTTGGACAAGGTAAGAAAGTTAGGTAAATATCCGGAGTGCATTACAACGTAAACTATTTATCTCTCTACAATAATGAACACTGCTACAATTTACACACCGAGCTTCGAGATATGATTATGTCTTTCATAGGGAAAAAGTATACAACAAAGTTTTTGAAAATATTGACATTGTTCGTTAGCAAAGTATATATTGATTCAACGAACTTGACAATCCTAAGTACAAACAAGTCCTTGACCAGTCACTTTAACTTCGTGGTGATTTGAACCACTAAATCATAATTGTGCAATACACTTATTTTTGAGACGTTGGAAGCGATAATTTTATAAAGAGACAAACTTTTGGGTTATTTAATGGGATTATTATATCAGCAAGGTCATTCACTCAGAATGGTACTTGGCATACATTGCCCTTTGCACCTGGTAAATTGGACCTCATACGTCGTCAACGCTAGTTAATAGTGAACTGTGGCATGTATAAGATTTGACCATGAAATAACAGCTAACTGACTCAAGAAGAAACTCTACATTAAAGTGTCCGGTATGCACTTTTTTCGATACTTGCCTTGCCTGTATGAAACGATTAAGGATTGACTGTCTTGGTTTGTAATGGCTCTACCCGTTTTATTGCATTAATCAGTTATTCGAATGCAGTGAAATTAATTATAGCTATTATAGACAAACAGTCCTACTGTAAATATATTCCATATATGATCCCATGCATTTACCCATATACTTAAAATTGGCTGTCGTAATTAGCTAAATAATATAACAGAAACATCAATGATTTACCACAACAACAAAAAAAATATTATTCTGGAGACATTGTCTTCTTCAAAATTTTCTTGCCTCTTCTGTCCTTCATCAACTCCACCTCCTCTTCTACCTTCTTCTGTTATCTTTTTTGTAATTTTTCTTCCTATTATAGCCTATAATCAAGTAGTGCTAATCTTTTTGCAATCAAATGTTTCCATTGCAACCTTCCAAATTGTAAAACACACCGAACTGTATTTCAAAAGCTTCTATGCCTTCCTTTACTGTTTTGGACGTTTTGGAAATAATTCATTCAAATAATGGCGATTCCTCCATAAGGAATAGATAGATGTTCGTAGGTAATATTGACATTTTTGTTCCAAATCTGCCCAGGATGTATATCCAGATATTGTCATATGAAGTGGGTCATGACATTGTGAATACCCCGCTTATCCTATACAAATACATGTTTAAAAAGTAAGAATTTGACATTGGGATGCAATCAGAGTTATTTTACTTCTTGGGTATTAGAAATTAATTAGTTGTCATATATTTACCTATCAATACTTGAAATGAAAATACATGCACGGCTAGTTATCAAGCCTTTTGATTTTGAAAGTATGCAGATGAAAACTGTATAGGCCTGTACTTGGCCATTTAGTATTTTGGATCACTGTTCATTCCTGCCGCAAATTATTGGTCTCAAAACTTTCGAAAAACCTTTCTAATATCTATTATTAGATTATATACAGGCCCGCCAAGAAGGGATGGGTGAGGGAGGTAGGGGCGGGGGGCGGGGGGGGGGGGGGTGGCTACAAATTGCCCAGGAGCCTGGCGATTTCTGCAAAAGTGTACACATGTTTTTATATACAAAAAATTAAACTAGTTTTGGGGCCCATGACTGCTCTGCCCAGGGGCTCGGAATTCCTGTTGGCGGGCCTGATTATATTTGGTAGATAACTTCCGGTATAGGGGGAAGACAGTTCAGACTTTGGTGAATACGGGTAATAAAGTTTAATAAAAGAAAAAAAATTGAAATCAGGTATCAGGCGTTTTTATTATATTATAGACATTTCCACGTGTTTCTTATATGATTACTTTAGGCAGGTAATAGATGTGCTGCGTGAAACTCTTTCAAATCATGATATTCCAAAACTGAATGAGAACGAAACGGTTATACGATTAACATAAAAGAAGGATTAATGACATATTCTTAAATATTACTTGCCCCTAAAATATGCCAAATAATAAGCCTCGATTCGAGCAGCTTCACGACTGAACTCTTTAGGTTCTTTTGGAAAGATATATGTCATTTTTGCTTACAGAGATCTATAAGTTATGGGCATCATTCATGGGAACTTTCATCAGAGTAAAACGAGGGTATTACAACATGCATTCCAAAAGGAGATAAAACGGAACAATATTTAAGAAACTGGAGGCCGCTATCTTTATTTATCTGTATGTTGCTTATAGAAAATGAAAAATTGCCTTCTCCAAAAAGAAAATATGAAATTGAATTTTGGTTCATCAGTAATAGAATACTTGAAAATACCTTAAAGCCACCACACAGACTACGTGCACAGGTTTTAGATGGTTTCAGGTGAGATCCTTTTATAGAAAAGACTGGTATTTCAGAAAACAGCAAATGTTCCTTATGAAAAAAAAAAATACATTGAAAATCACATACATCTATTTTGACATTGATCAGTTGTGAATTCTTTTTGGAGAAATGTTTTTAGTGGATCGAAAACAAACGCACTGCTTCACGTAACTTAACTGTAACCTGTGAAGAAATGAATATTAGATTCGGGAAAAGGGGGAAAATAACGTTTCCCAACGTCTCTGGGGTCAATGAAAAATACGTACACAGAGAAAAACATACACAAAATATCGCACATGTTAAACAATAAATGTTTATATTTGGCACAGAGTTTAAAAAATTATCAAAGGTAACAAAAAGCTCTAAATTAGAGAAAAAGAACAAAATACATGTAACTAGAAATAACTACGTGCTACAAGAAGTAATCTACCTTCTAAGAAAAAGGCAAGCGAGATTTGCTGAAAGCTATTATATATATATAATAAATATATAGATTGTAAATATTGCAGATATCTATCTCTCTCTCTTTTGTACATAAATATATCCCTGAATATATATATATATATATATATATATATATATATATATATATATATTCAGCATGTTAAACTTTAGATATTATAATTTTATTACACTGAATAATATAACTTTTAGAAATTGTAATTGTGATAAATTCGATGAAAATTGGAATTTAATTTCAGATACTGAGAGTACCCGAATTTAGGGTAGTTTATTTGATAATATTGCTTTCTTTAATATCCACAACTATTTTTACATTATATTGAAATGAAGTTCATCTCTCTCTCTCTCTCTCTCTCTCTCTCTCTCTCTCTCTCTCTCTCTCTCTCTCTCTCTCTCTCTCTCTCTCTCTTTTGTACATAAATATATCCCTATAAAATGATCATACTAATTCTAATTGGCATTGACTGAACAATAGATATCTACAATATTTACAATCTATATATTTTGTACGGCGGACATGGAATGGCTCTCCGACCCATATTTCGTTCCCAATCCATTGTCGAATAAAAGGAGCATGTTTCTGGCTTCTAAGGTCTTTTGACTATAATCATATACACTTTTATAATTTGGGTTTCATACTCTCTCGGGAAGATCATTGAGAAATTCGTACCAATTTCATCATCAGACATGGCAGTGTTTGGTATTAGTGCATGCAGTTATCTTTTGAAACGAGTAGTTGAAGACTTTGTTAATCTTTAGGAAATTATCCTTCAGGAAAACAATGCACGACTGACTAATCATACCTTAACCCAGGACTCAGATAAATGAGGCCGATGACCTTGTGACACACTCTACTCGTGCCCTAAACCCAAAATGCTTCAAATGTTGTACAGAGTCGGACACTTTTGTAATGTAAAATGACGATCGTAATTTGAAGGCAATTGACAATCCAACCATGAATGAAGAGACAATTCTAAATCAAACATAGAAATGAAATAGTAAATTGAATAAACAGTCTTAATACAATCAGAAGGATCTAACTGAATCCCTAGTCAGGACCAGACAGACCAAGCAGGATCCCCGCTCATTCACATGTTGTTGTTGTTGTTGTTGTTTTTAAATGTATATGTGATAAAAGCTTTACTAAGGGCTGGATTGGAGAAAAAAAAAATAACTTATTTAAATTTTCAATTAATGTAGCCTAAAAAAAAATGGGAATTCAATATAGGCTCGATGCACACGCCTGTATGTCTAAGAGGGAACTAGTGGAGGTAACATTGCAACTGAGAATGTCATGGACTTTATGAGAGAGTACGGTTCGTATAAATTGATTTTGACCTTGTATTATAAGAATTTTATTCATTTTTGCCTTTTGTCTTTGTTTTGAATGTATTTTGGGGAGGTTTGGCGGCTTCTTTGCCTTTTGACTCATGGTACATGATGGTTTTTGGTTGGGAGTTTTGTCTTTTTGTGGATTTTGATAAGATGTTTGCCATTACGATCTCTGCTATGAAACCTTTGCTCAGCACCATATAGCCAGGATTGTGCTGGTGTGCCCTTAAACCCTATGCATAATATGTAAACATACTAAATTGCTTGCAGGAATTCCAAAGAGCAACACATACATGATGTTCCACATATTACATCGTTTATAAGACTAAGAAGTTGAGACCATGCTACCGTTGGATATTTCCACCAAATATTTGGCCGGATAAGATTTTTATTCACTCTACTAATCTGTGATTATGGACTAATATAACTTCATGATGATCCCCACAAATTTCTTTCATGGACCATCCATTGATACCGAAGAAAAATGTGTGTCAGGTCATTTTCTCCGAAATGTAATACACGCCTTTAACATAAAGTTAGAATCACATTCCCGGTATGTGATACATTCGGTTTTCTCTGTCTTTTTGCTTCGGTGATCCAGCTAGAACTTCCAAACTATTAATACCATTCAGTTGCATGAAATTTGTCTTAGAAAAATAATTTTAAGAAGTGATAACCAAATCTTTTGAGGTACATTTTAATATGAAGGACTATATTCACCCTTTAAGTTCAATGATATAGGATGGATAAATACCAAATGACTCGCCTTTCCAAAAGTATAGGCTGTAGCGTACTAACGAGGGGGGGGGGGGTCGGACGGAGCGGTTGCCCCGTGCGCCAGAGTCTTGGGGCACCAAAATAGCTAAAAATTCGGGCCTCGTATTCTGGCCCTTTTGCCATCATCGTCGCCCCGGGCATTTACCCTTAGTACGCCACTGAGCATAGGTGCATTGAAATAACGGATTCTATTTGTTAAAAATAGTGATAAAGTAACGTTATTTATTACATACCTATTTAATCTGGTTGATCTGGTTTTCGAAACGGATGTTCAGTCCATATTTCCGTATCGCAAACCCAGACTGAAACTATTGAGGTGTTTCACTATCGACTGCGGATGTTCAGTCCATATTTCCGAATCGCAAACCCAGACTGGAACTATGCGGTGTTTTCACTATCGTCTGCGCTTCGATATTCTTGGATGCAATGAATCGAACAATTTGTTTTCAATTCTTTTCACACCGTATATCTAAAATACCTGGAAAGCGTAAAAAAAAATCGTTTTGATATAGCGGCCTTGACGTATCCCTTCTGCCATGTTAAACTTATTATTTCTGTCCACTCGAAACAAAACGCGTATGTAGTCTTGTGTATTGATATACTATTGCAACGTGACTATCTGAAGCTTCATAGGCATTTAAATGCGTTTTGAAAATATGAAAATTGGCATGTTAATGCATCTCGAGTAACTCAGCCATACCAAAACTAGTTCACTTCGACCTAGTCTTCATGCTTCAGTGACTTTGGTATTTTTTATCTATTCGTCCGTTACTCCCTCAATATCGTAGACCTACACTCATAAAAATTGGCATGTGGATACATGTCGAGGAAAGTAACGCAACCATATAAACTATGTCTATGTGTCCTAATTTGCACGCTTGAGTGACTTTTATATTTTCGGCTGTTTGTTCATTACACCGTCAATATCTTAAATCCTAGTTCATCTACTTTCATGAAAACTTGTGTGGATACATCTCGAAGAAGTTAACTCAAACATACCAAAAGCAGATCAGTTTGATCCAGTTTTCACGCTCGACTGACTTTTGTATTTTCAGCTGTTCGTTCGTTACACCTCAATATCTTGGGCCCTATTTCACATGCACTCATGAAAATTGTTTTGTTGGTACTCCCTCCTGCATGTCGTAAGAGGTGAATAACGGAGGCAACATGTCTGCTGTGCGATGCGTCAGTGAGGATGTTCTACCGGATAAGTTTTTGTTTTCTTTCTTAACTTTTTTAAAGAGTGTCCTTTATATGGAGAAAGAAAGACCTTGTATGTAAGGATTGCGCTCTTTATCTCTTTGGGATTTTAGCACTCTTTTACCTTTGCTATTTTACTGAGTAATTTTACTTGGAACCATATAGCCAGGATTGTGCTGATATGCCCTTATCTATACATACATACATACATACATACATACATACATACATACATACATACATACATACATACATACATACATACATACATACATACATACATACATACATCTCGTTGAAGTAACCCAAACATACCAAAACTAGGTCAATGTAACCCAATTTCCATGGTTGAGCGACTTTTGTACTTTCAGCTCTCCACCTGTTACACACTCAATATGTTGGACCCTATTTCACCAGCACTCATGAATATTGATGTGTTTGCGTCTCAAAGAAAATAACTCGTCCATACCAAATTTAAGTCAATGTGACCAAATTATAAGGCTTGAGTGACTTTTAATTTTCAGCAGTTTGTTCGTTAAATTCTTAATGTCTTGGACTCAATTTCACCTACACTCATGAAACTTAGTATGTGGATGTGTCTTAACGAGAGTAACGCAACCATAACAACACGGAGTCAATATGGCCATATATTAATGTTTGAGTGACTCTTTTATTTTTAGTTATCTGTTCGTTACATTCTCAATTGCTTAGAAAATAAACTAGGTCGCTGTGACCTAATTTTCACGTTTTGGGTGACTTATGTGATTTATTTGTTACACCCTCAATATATTCTACTTATTTTACCTGCACTCATAAAACTTGGCCTGTGGAGTCATCTCAAGAAGTGCAACTCAGCCATACCTAGTCTAGGTTGTTCTAACATAATTTTCACGCTTGAATGACTTTTGTATTTTCAGCGATCTATTCGTTACACCCACAATACACTGAACCCTGTTTCAGGTACACTCGTGAAAATGAGTATGTGGATGCATCTCAAGGAGAGTAACTCAACTATACTAAAAGTAGGTCACTCTCACCTAATTATCAGGCTTCAGTGACTCTGGTATTTCACTCTAAACCTGTTTACAGACGTCGACTACTCCAAATATGCTCCTACTGGCGAATCCCCAAAGCAGAAATCTCGTATTTCCTCGAAACCTGTTACTTTAATAAAATGCAATTATTCACATCCATTATTTAGCAGACTTCTTCCCTTACATAACTCTCTGCTGTTGACTGCATATGTGATAGGTACCAAACTATGCATATCTGTTGTTAAGATCTGTAAAAGCAGCCTTTAGGGCGCAATTTAACTGATCGACCAAAAGACCAAAGTAATGATACTGTGGCGCAACCTTTTAGGTATATCCTTGCCTATCTACTGGCCTGTCTGATTGTGTCTGTTTTTTTGTTTGTTTGTTTGTTTGTTTTTCGTCAGTTTATATTGCTATATTACTGACCGATTGAACAGACATAGATAGATAGATAGATAGATAGATAGATAGATAGATAGATAGATAGATAGATAGATAGATAGATAGATAGACGGACGGACGGACAGATAGATAGATAGATAGATAGATAGATAGATAGATAGATAGATAGATAGATAGATAGATAGATAGATAGATGGATGGATAGACAGACAGATAGATAGATAGATAGATAGATAGATAGATAGATAGATAGATAGATAGATAGATAGATAGATAGATAGATAGATAGATAGATAGATACGACTTTGAAAGGAAAATAGGAGAGAAAATATCCACATAAAACCAAATCTGAGAAAACTAAAGAACTGTTGATTAGAGTCAATCAAGGCCTAGACTTTCAATGAATCTGTGACGCTATAAACGTCAACGCTAATCATTCTTTGACTGTGATGATTATACTCATTATCAATTAAATATGTTATTTACACACGATAAACTTTTGATGGTGTGCGTTATTGTAATATATAGTCCCGTATTCGGTTGGTGAAAAATTCGGTTTACTCGGTTCTTACCGTGTATCCTTCCTAAAGATGTGAAATGCTATAATCGTACTTTTTCTCAGTTACTCTTGAAGAATCTTGGGAATGCTTTTTGCGATAAATACTTAGTCTTAAAACTAAACGTGTGGTCTAGGAGGATTGTATCCATCATTAATGTGGAAAGACTTAAAGAGATAAAAGCCAAGTAAATCACCACTTGGGATGAACAAAAGTTTCAGAATAGTGATTTCCGGTGATGACGTAATAGTTAATTCATGGATAACATTTTTCGCCCCTCATTCTAACATTTGTAGAGTACAGATCTTAAAATCAATTTCAAAAGCACACAACTTTTGAAGGTCTTTACTTTTGCGTAGTAAAATAGCTAGAAGTGTTTAACTTTTAGGATATCCTGAACACTGTTGCTTGCTTAATTCCGGCTGCATTAATAGCAAATATCATCAAATATTGTAGGGTTAAATCTTTAGTTCTACCTATTGCAAAAAATAAACCCTAAAACATCAAAGAATGTTTATAGAATTTAAGGTATGTCTTATGTAATCCTGAATATGACTAATCTACTTATGCCAGCTTCTTCTGCAGTGGCATGAAACGCTACAGACAAAACAAGATAATTTTGATTTCTGTCTGATCTGATTTGATTGTTTTCAAGGCTAGGGAATTGTATATATTTTGTCCTTCATTTGTCTCAGCATAAACCGAATATGAATGTAGAACCATCTAGCTCTTTGTGCTGTCTGAATTTTATGTCAGCGGTTAATATCTTAGAAATATGAATTACAATGAGGAATAAACTCCGAGGGTGCCGTTTCTTTTGGTGCCATTGTATCTGAATATGGTAGTCCTGATGTTGTGACATACAGCAAATGACAGCATATATCAAATGACAACATATATCAAATGATATATATATATATATATATATCAAATGACAACATATAGCAAATGACAACATAACAACATATATCAAATGACAACATAACAACATATATCAAATGACAACATATATCAAATGACAACATATAGCAAATGACAACATATAGCAAATGACAACATATAGCAAATGATCTATATGGAAATAGTGGTTATGTTGCGTCAGAGAATCATTCAAACTTGCCATCATATTGTACTCCATAGCTCGGAGAAAAAAAACCGTTCTTTCAGCGCTTTGGAGGAGCATAAAAGTTTCATTGTTTACGTCAATTGCGAAACAATTTATTGCAACTTCTACAACGTGCTCTGGACGGTTCCTTACATGTAATCTTGGAGACTGAGGAGAACGGAGAACACAGAGAAAACCACCGCCACCTCTGAGATGGCATTGGGTGAACAGGTACCCTTATATGTGTCTAACTCGAAACTACAAAGGTGAGAAGGGGGCGGGTTAGCTCTGCGCTATACGAGCCCCTAAAGGGCCGTTCATCCATGGTCTTTTGCTCTTTTTTGATAAACAGTCTACCTTTATCGAAGACACCAATTCATGCCAGCATCCGGGCCTTCAAAACTTATGAAGAAAAAAATTTCGATCAGGCTGTATGATCGAAGTAAAATTGATGTAAATTTAATGATGGTCATTAGAATTATTATACATATCTTCTTCTTTCAAAATTGACGTGTTTTCATGCTAGTATACAACCAGGAAAATCCATCTGCCTTTAAACAGGCCTGATCCACGAGTGCATTGTTGTAGTCTGACAAAAATGACATTGCTACCGCTTTGCTAAAAGAAGGAAGCGGAAAGTCGTTGGAGACGCGTTGAAATCTTTGGCTTTTTTCCAAGTGGTATTCAGCATATAGTTATTCTTTTTTTTATAAGTGTTAAACTTTGAAAACGTGTCAACTATTTGATGATTTAAATTTCTTTTCGCGCAATCGTACAAGGAACAGTTCACAAAAAAACTTGGATGGGTAATTATTATCGTCTATGCTATACCTTTACTTTGTCAATTTTATATTATAGTGCTGTCCTTTTTCTCCTGTGTCGTATAACTCGTTTTATGATCTTGAGAATTTCCGAATTCAGAGGTAGTTTTTCCTCACAGATACTTTGCGTGATTTTTGTATACCATTTGTAAGTCAGTCCCAAATCAGTCCTGAGTAGTGCAGGATACCTGGAGAAACATAAACCAAAATTTGTTGAGCAAATTTATTGCGTAAGAGTGATGTCGTTTATATCACATTTTACTGGTTCCAATTAGTAAGAAAGTAAGTCAAATGTGTAATTTATGAACTTGTTCTTTGATATCTGAAGTGTACTATTTTACGTTCCTCGTAAAGGCATGATCAAACTCGTTGATCAGAATAAAAGACCAGCTAGTGCGTAAGCTATCGTCCATGATGAGAGAATGATAGGTTTAAACTTCGCATTTGGAATAAAAAAGAGATTGGTTTAAAATAGGAGGTAAAAGGTAAAAGCGGCGTACAATAGAATCGTTAATTGTTATTAACTGGCAACAAATACAGCTTCAATGTTTCCAGGCCGTTACACCCCGCAGAATAAAAATTACCGCTTCATTGACATTAACTTTCAAAACTTTATCTTATTTCTTTATGCAATGCAAGAGAAAGGTTAACACGCTCGTGATTCATCTTTTAAACACTTTTAAACATTTTTTTGCGAATAAAGGTAGACCATATCTTAAAGGACTCTGTGTCGTACATGCACATTTTATTTCCCTTTTAAATATCATTTAAACTTGGTATGCTCTTAAAGAAGAGGGGAGATGGATTAAGAAAAATATGTAAAAGTTGTTTCTGCCTCACACCCATTGTAGTTTCGGGCAGAATATTAGTGAGAGCCATGGAGGAAATCGTGCATGATTCTTTAATGTTATCCTTTTTGCTTATGCTTCAATTCTCATGGACAGAAGAGAGAAAAAAGCATCTTCCTATTATTTCGGGTCTTGGGGTCGGGTATGTCAGAAGTGGACAATGTCCAGTGAGCACAGCTCATGATGACCTCTTGACCGTTCGCAATGACCATTATTTCCTGGCCGGGACGTGAATCGAGTGTCATTAAATTATCATTAAGGTGAGGAGACCGAAGGAAACTTCCTCTCAAGAACCGAATAGCTACCAAGTTTGCCAGTGGTGAGAATCTAAAATAGGAATATACCCAGAAAATTATACACTAATGGATTGATTGTGCTGGACATTGTCGCTCCACCTCAATACCTATTATTGTATTATTTTTTCCCTGGAAATAAAGGTATTCTTTTCGTTGAAAGATATACGGCTCAAAGCCAGAGATATTAGACAAAAGTTTAATTACCAAATGTATAGTGAAGACTCGTACAGTCAGTAAATATGAATACGTCTTAGCTCCAGAGTTCTTCTAATTATTATAAAGAACGAGTAATAATTTATTTGGGTATCGGCTTGTGCGTGAATTAACATGTTTCCTGTGCTACAAATGTTGTGCATTACCAGTGTATGACTAAATATAATTACCGGTACATGTATATCCCAATCATAATCAGGTGCTGCATTTAGCATTCGAAAGTGTGAAGTTTTCTCTAACTGATGCGAAACATAGAATATCTCAAATTACGCTATTGGTTGCATATTTCCTTTCCAACCGAAACAAGGAAAAAATAACTATTGTATTTCTTCGGAGTGCATAACGGCATAAGCCTGTTAGCAATGCAATGCTTTCCCTTTTAATCTTCGAAGAAAACCATATGGAAGTACATCTTATGATCCTTGAATTGAAAAGAATAAATTAAAGACAACTGTTCGCTTCGTTTTCACACCACTTTGGCCTTGTTTTGATCGTATAGTCACTTCCATTTTCTTTATAACTTACGCCATTTGCTTGGCAAGGATACGGAAACTAACGTTTTTCTATTGTACTAGCAATTTAAACAAAATTATATACTTTAAGACCAAAAAGTCACTTGTTCCAACAGCTTTATAGCTAACCATGTTGTCCGCATCATGTTGCATCTTGAGAATTCGTGATACACATACCTGGGTAGAAGGTGTGTGTGTGTGTGTGTGTGTGTGTGTGTGTCTACTCGGTGTTTACAACAAAATAATTACTGAAATTATTTCTGCTATAACTTACTCAGATTTATGAGAGCATGGAGGCACACCTAAATGTTTTTTTACGGACAGCTTGCGGAACAAATTACACCTTGACAAGGGCTGTGTTTACTACATCATCAAGTCCTTCTCAGAACGATCTACTTTAAACAGTAGTTCGGGACCCTCCTCTCTCTCTCTCTCTCTCTCTCTCTCTCTCTCTCTCTCTTACGCACACATAACCTCAGTCAAGTCGGGGAAAAAAGAGTTGAACACTTCGTGGACAGGGAAGGATGACCGTAGCCTGACTCGAAATTCTGAGTACTTATTGCTGATACACATACAGTCGGTTGTAGAAGTCGTAGGTGACAATGAGCGTGTTATTCAGAATGATTCTGTGATGTACTGGAATCCAGTTGCACCTCGGCCAAAAACAATGCTGTCTGCGATCAAGCTCAAGGTACGCCCAACTTAGTAAGCAACCGATGCCTTCAGGCCTTCAGGCCTTAAGTGTGAAACCCACGTAGGCGTTATTAAAATAAACAAAATGGATAAAGCCACGTGAGCAAGGGTATACAGTGTCCGATCGGAATACGAGTAAACTGTGGTTGTTAGTACACGGTTGAAAGCATGGGGTAATCGATACATACGTTTTACATTCACGTCCCAATAAGTGTAACAGTTTGTATGCTGAATGTAAAAAATATATTGATTTCCGATTCTTGTTCAACATATGGTTGCTTTTGTGTGTTTCATATACAAAACAATGTTTACTAATGTAATATTTTTGGACTTTCAACATGTAAGGCGGAGACGAAAAATTGAACATACAGGTTTAGAATGTAAAGATTCGGGGAAGAATAGAAAAACTGATATAATTTGATGAGATAGAAAACTAACAGAGAAATAAAATAAAGCCCTATTTCATGTGCAACTAAGACAGAATCGAAGACGATATTTGTTCTCGCAATATTGTGAAAATAACAGAGCGCACAGTGCAAATTTCTACAATTCTGCCATCTGGGTGTTACATCACAGTGCAAATTTATAAAAATCTGCCTTACAGATGTTTCAATTATTTCATCGTGACGTGAAAAACATTTTTGCCATAATTGTACTTCCATAACTAAAATCTTTCAAAATTTAGCTTATGCTCTGCTTTTGGTAATAAAGTATACATCGCAAATCATTTTTTGTGGATCATACGTAACTTCTGTGTGCGGAGAGAGTAAATGATTTGTTACATTTACTCAAAAAGAAATACCAAAAACAAGCTAAGTTTTAAAGGTAACAAAGATGGCGCTTGCTGTGATGCATTTATTACTTCAAAATTGTAGATATACCCTCTAAATATGTGTGGCTCTACCCATACAGCAAAGAAATATTCAGTTTAGCTTTTGTTGGTGTTTTGAATGCTGAAAAAAAATTATTTTGAGCCGTAAAAAATACTAAACCATGAATGGCAGCTATGCTGTATTAATAATTAAATCATTATCATATAGTTTTACTTGTTGTACCCCAAGTATGGTCCTATTTTGTTGTTAACCAACCTACGCAAAAAGATATGTAATATATACAGGGAAATTCGTAGTATGTCACCATATTCCTAATTCTGAATATTTTTTAACAAGTTCTTCGCACGCATGTTTAGCGGGGCTCCGGTGGGGGGTTAATTATCGGGTCAACGTGCCAGTGTAGAATTTTCGCTGCACTTTCGTTAAAACGCCTGGAACAATGGGAGCTTCTGTTCTTTTACGACATTGAGGCATCAACTCATTTTAGTTAGACCTGTAGCCATTATCTTTAATTTGAAAATAAATACCACGGGGACTGTCAAGTGCTCCACGAGGAGCCGAAATGCACGGAGAAAGCTGGCGAAACACGTTTTTCTGTGGAAAAGACACGAAAAAACAATTTCTTTGACAGCCAGAGGGCTGATTCATCAATTAATCAAAGCATCAATAGCAATATAACGAATTACGGTGCCAAATTTCTGTCTCATCACTTCAGGAGAGTGCTCTAATTTTGTATTTGTTGGTTGCACTTCAAGTATGAGTCTGGCAAGGCGCAAACCTGACAACGATTTCTTGTGGTTTTCTTTTAAGTAAAGGATTTAAACATTTTGAAAGTCAGAAATAACGTTCAAGCAAGCTGCATACAGTTTTCTATGATCCGTCTGTTTTTTTATATTTTTAAAAATTAATTTTTTGTTTAATATTTTTGTTTTTTGTTTGTTTTTTTTTTTTTTGTTTTTTTTTTTTGTTTTTGTTTTTTTACATTATTTTAAATATCTGTCTATGAACTAAAGACACATTTTTCCTCTTTACTAACTTAGTTATAAATATTAATATTGTGTTTAGTATGAAAATGTAACTTTAGTTTTGCTTATGCTTTGCTGATAACTTATAACCTTGAAGTAGTGTATTATGTCACCTTAACATAACAAAAGCCAGAGGCATTTGTTGATGATACTACACCACTTTTTCCAATGTTTTCCATAAATTAAAAATTACATTTATTTCAAAGAAACGTCTATGATATTTATATGCTATTTATATGATACATACAGTTCTTCGTTTTGTTATGAAGTAATTCTTGACTAGAGTGATTTTATGCGTGGAATCTTTTCTTTTCTTTTCTTTTTTTTTATGTTTAAAAAACCAAGATTTCAAAGAAAATTCTCCTTTACTGGATTATTGTAAAATAAAAGCATACAGTACAAAATCTGAATTTAGAAAAAAAATCGAATCTATTAAATTATGTATTTACTTACTTAATTACTTCTTTTGCCTGCGTCTTTGTTTGTTTTGTGATATATCCTGGATTGATCATACAC
Organism: Margaritifera margaritifera; assembly: GCA_029931535.1. NCBI lineage: Eukaryota > Metazoa > Mollusca > Bivalvia > Unionida > Margaritiferidae > Margaritifera > Margaritifera margaritifera. The sequence continues at coordinate 1,391,955 of JAQPZY010001474.1, forward strand.
AAAAAGTCTGAAATGAAAAGAAGCTTCCCGTTTCAGTAGTAACTGTCGACATTCTGTACCTGTAACCTGGCAGGAAATCGACAAACGTTTACAGTACATACAGAAATTAAAACAAAGCTTGTAGAAACTCTGAGATAAAAAATATATATGATAAAGGGTGAACTGGTAAAAAGTTAAGCTTGAATGTTCATTATCTACGACACTGTTTTTCTCGTACAAAACTAGTAATCATCATCATCTTCATCATCATCATCATCATCATCATCATCATCATCATCATCATCATCATCATCATCATCATCATCATCATCATCATCATCATTATAGTCATCATCATCATCATTGAGAAAAATGTAATTATATTAATTATTACGCAATGATCAAGTGTTAACATTTCGACGCAAATTTCACTTGCATAACTTCTTCAAAAGCACTGAGAACTTTCCCGTACTTTAGCCTTCGATGTTTCGGCGTTAATTTTAATTTCCTGACAATTGTAATTTGTTTTCAAGTTTTTTTTTGTAGCTTCTTTTATAACATTTCAACTCAGAATACTGAAATCTTTTGACAGGATATCAATTAGTTTTGGGTTTCCTTTACCTACACATTTCATCGCTGAAGAAGGTAAAACAAAGTGTACGATCACTTCAAATTTGAAATTGTCGAGTAACACCACACAAGGACTCGGGAGCATTTCAATTAAACCGGGTATTTTCGTGAATAAGGTCGGCTGTTTTCTTTTCACCCCCTCTTAACTACTAATGCAGTTCAAATCCTCAATCAACACTCCCTGTCGATTTCCTTTGTAACGGCATAAAGAGGCTTTTGAATTTCAGTGAATGGACTTGGAATTAAATTCTTTGTTCGCCCGCTAAGCTACCAGATTAAGGGTTCTCCCCAACTCTTGGAGGGATTAGAGGTAATTTTCGTTTTGTCGAAATGAATATATGCAATGTACAAATAGAATTGACAAATTCAACTCCACCGGGTACATTAAATCTACAGGTAATTATGCCTTTGATATATGCCGTTAGCATCCCAAGTTTTGAAAGATCTATTAAAGGGTCTTAAATTGAATTTCTGTAACTCAAAATCATTAAAGACATACCGAATGCTATTTGTAGAAAACTGCAATTAGTGCATACTAGTATTTGTCTTGTACTCGTAGTAAAGAAACATATTTTTCACTTTTTATTATCTTTCAGAACGTTACAACGCTTGCAAAAATAAAAAAAAGTCTATAAGATATAAGCTTAAACAAGCAGGCAGATATTAATATGGACAGGCACACTACAAGATTACAACTGACAGAAAATATATAAAAAAAATAGAAAATAAATGCAGTGTGTGTTGTTACTTGACTTGTGAATATATATATATATATGTATATATATATATATATATATATATATATATATATATATATATATATATATATATATATATATGTGTGTGTGTGTGTGTGTGTGTGTGTGTGTGTGTGTGTGTGTGTGTTACTTCGTCTAAATATCTCAATGTCCTTATAGCAATATAAGTTTCATATATGCAATTCTCAATGATAAAGACATGCTATCCAGCGTTTAAAATCATGCTTAAAGACGTGCCTAACATTAGGATCCTTTAAGGGCCAGTTTCGATTTTTATAGAGTTAAAAATCATTGTGCCAAATTAATATTTTTCTTATTATTATTACATACATACATACATACATACATACATACATACATACATACATACATACATACATACATACATACATACATACATACATACATACATACATACATACATACATACATACATACATACATACATACATACATACATGCATGCATGCATGCATGCATGCATACATACATACATACATACATACATACATACATACATACATACATACATACATACATACATACATACATACATACATACATACATACATACATACATACATACATATACATATAGGGCAGAAAAAGCAATTTCAATACAAAATGTATTTCAAGTCAAAGTACAATTTTTATTTTCTAATTAACCTAAACACTGGTTTTATCTGATTAAAGACATTCTTAACTTTACATTTCGTAATTTGTGTGAGAACATTTTCATATACGATGGTTACATGATATTTACGTTGCATAATTTCCAAGAATAGTACTCTCATGGGTTTTTCCCTAGCTTCCATGTATTGTTTTGAGGCGAAAGACCTCCACGTACTGTTTTCAGACGAAAGACCTCCACGTACTGTTTTCAGACGAAAGACCTCCACATATTGTTTTGAGGCGAAAGACCTCCACGTATTGTTTTGAGGCGAAAGACCTCCACGTACTGTTTTCAGACGAAAGACCTCCACGTATTGTTTTGAGGCGACAAACCTCCACGTATTGTTTTGAGGCGAAAGACCTCCACGTACTGTTTTCAGACGAAAGACCTCCACGTATTGTTTTGAGGCGAAAGACCTCCACGTATTGTTTTCAAGCGAAAGAACTCCACGTATTGTTTTCAGGGGAAAGACTGAAGACAAAAGTATATGAAGTACTGTCTCTTCCATAAATCTACACTCACTTGGATTGCTGTGTTCTTTGATTTATGAATTATCCATGCGTTTCATTATCTATGTTTATTATACCAATATGTATGACAAACGCTAATTTCATATACTTTGAGCTAAATTATTTCGATGCATCTTCCAATACATAAGTTTGTCTTAATCTGATCAAAATCAGCATTCATTAGGAATAAAACCGTAACAGCTCTGGTAAGAAAATTCCGATTTTCCTTTGAATCTTTGAGAGTGTTTCTTTGAATCGTTATCTCTCTCAATATTCTCAACTCACATCAATTTTGTCTGTTTTAATGTACCATCATTTCCTTACATATTATCTGTTGAATATGTATTCGTTTCCGATCCATTCTAATTTTGATAATGTCCCTTTCAACGAGTTATCTAGCGATTGTAATCGTAAATGTCATTTTACACCACATTTTTGTACCTCCAAATTGTTTACAGGTGCGAATAAGTGCTGTACAAAAGGACACATCTTCATGTTCATCATTGACATAAAGATGGTACAAATATATATATATATATATCTCCAAAAGAAGAGATAGAATCATAGATAGATAGATAGATAGATAGATAGATAGATAGATAGATAGATAGATAGATAGATAGATAGATAGATAGATAGATAGATAGATAGATAGATAGATGGATGGATGGATGGGTGGGTGGGTAGGTGGATAGATGGATAGATAGATAGATAAACTTTTTTGTGTACAAAGTGGGTGTTATTCCAAGTAATGCGTGTAAGTAACAACTGATTTTGGTTTTCACGCGGCAAATCCCAAGTTGCATATCCACATGTATTGCATTTACCATTAATCAAAGAACAAACACAAACACGTTATATTAAGTAAATTGCTCGAACTCTAAGCGGTAAATACAAAGATTTTACCTTGATCTCATGTCCGTAAACAATCTAACAAGTAGGCAGAGCCTCTTTGTACGAAACACTTTTATTAAGATTTCAAATGTTTCCAAGGCAAAGTTATGGATTGCAATCAAATATTCATATTTATGTATGTACACTAAGGTTTACCATTGTCAATTAGGAATGGAAACTGTCTAATAAACTTCAGACGGAAACTTGAATGTCGATGTATGCAGGACAGTTGATAATTAGTTTCCAAGGCATACACAATTTAATTCTTCATCAGAGGAAGAGAAAACTCAGTTCGCTCACCGAGTTTTAAATACACATTGGTTCATATTTTTGGTCGTTCGCAAGGCGGTAGTCGTATGTTAAGTTATCCTTTTTCACCCATTTCCTTTCTTCCATTTCAAGACCACTGTACAATAAAATACAAGTTGTATAATTAAAAATATGAAATTTTCCATATCTTAAGTATAGCTATAAATGTTTTTACATAACCTGTCACTAGATGCCAGTTTCCATGTATTGTTCAACCTGCTTTTCTACTTGTGGCAGAATCCATGCCAGGACACAAACGCTTCACGCAGTCGTCGTTGTCGTCGAACTTCTTCGTGAATGCGTATTTTTAACCAAGGCGTCATTTTCGACGTCTGTTCAATAGAGATCGACCTAATGCATCAATTTCCATTTAATAGACTTCTGTTATCTTTACTATCTCGCTTTATTATATGCAAACACCACGGCGAGTACGATTCGTTATCTTATGACGATAACACTTGCCTGGCTTATTCAATAATCTGTCGGATTCTGACTTCGCCAGCTCCATCCAGATTTCCCCCATTCTCTTTCCATATTGATCCAATCATTTCGACCATCAAAATATTGTCTTTATGGTAATTGATATCTCAATTAATATTTCCACTTCCCAAGGTTCAATAGCTGTTCTTCTTTCCCCCAACTCATTTTAGTAATACGTATTATCAGATCTTCTCGTCTGCCCTTAGGCCATTCTCGTCAAATCTCATAAAAGATGTCACTCCAGGCGAGATATTATCAGGTTGTTAAACGCCATTTTATTTCATGAATTTTGTCTGACATTGCACCCGAGGCAAGTTAAGGCACACTGAATATCTCCTCTCTAATAGAGCATAACGCTGCGACATTTCTCAACAGTTTGCGAGAAAGAAAACTCCGCGAGGGACTTATGGGATACGTGTCCTGATGGTGCTATTAACAGAAAAAGCCCGTGCTGTGTTGCTCGACAATTTGTCAAGACCATATACTGTGATAGATGACTCGAGGTGATAAACTTATCGGGCGCAAGCCGCAGTATCTGACATCTTCTGGAAAATGTTTCAAGAAAATTACCACTGCATTCATTTCTCAAAATGAAATATAGCAATATGACTCGGCCCTGACTCCGGTGACAGGAGTAAGAAAATTAGATAATGGGATTGGTTTTAGGACCAAGAGGAGCCTGAGATTAGTTTGTCTCTGGAGTCGCTACTCTTTTGTGATGCAAAGTATATATTGTAACGATTGTTACTGCTGTGTTTGTTTAATGCACTTTTCAAAGAATAGAGTGGCTTTCATACATACATACATACATACATACATACATACATACATACATACATACATACATACATACATACATACATACATACATACATACATACATACATACATACATTTTTTGGGAGATTTCCTTAGCTGTCCCTGATGGCTTTAATATTACAAACATTGAGGCAGAAGTTAATGGAGAGGACCATTGACAATCATTGAACTTTTTTAATATATTACTTGTTTAGTTTGTTGCATATCCATTAATATCAATGTTTTTTTTTTTTTTTGGTGTGATGAGTTTTCTCACTCATGTGTTTCTATATTGTGTTTTCCTTAAAGTTTTTCATTTCAAGGATATTTTCCACCTACCCATATATTTCCATACTTTCAAACATACCTACTTACATGCATACATATAGACAGGCAGACAGACAGGCAGTCAGGCGGGCAGACAGGCAGACAGACATTGTACACCTGAACATCTGTTCCTTCTCCCTGTTTTATTACACCTTTTAAATGTATAATAATAGCTTATGTTTCATATACTCTTCAAGCTTGTAATAATTTTATTTCAAATCAATTATGCGGTATATTACAAATATTGCCTATATATTGTACCTTATACGCATGTCTATAATGTATAATGCTCTTAAAAAAGTACGGTTAAGATTATATAACTCATATTTATGGGAGATTTCCTTTGCTGTCCCTGATGGCTATAATATTAAAAGCATTGAGGCAGAAGATAATGGAAAGGACTATTGACAATCATTGAACTTTTGTAAATATATTACTTGTTTAGTGTGTTGCATATCCAATAATATCAATGTATGTTCCTATTATTATTGTGTAATAATGAATATAACTGAATAAAATCTCTTTGGAAGAGGAAATAAAGAAAGTCAGTCAGTCAGTTAGTCATACATACATACATACATACATACATACATACATACATACATACATACATACATACATACATACATACATACATACATACATACATACATACATACATACATACCTGCGTATTGATTACATAACATACAACCCCAGAATCTACATTTTTAAAGTTTTTATTTGAAGATTCACAGCTAAAATGTTTAGGTCAAACTTCCAAAACAATTTATTTACATATCTTGTACAAATAATTTTGGTGAGACAAGTCTACAATAAGCGTTAAAAGATTGCCTTTTACACACTAATCTCACGCTTGCACAAAAATACAAAGAAAATAAATGGTGTTAAAGAGCCACAAGTTTACTAATTTTTCGTGTCTATTTTATCTTTACAAACCTCTCATTCGCTTTTAGCGTTTCGAGTGAAATTATATCTCTGGAACTAACTTAAAAATCGTGAATAGATAGATATAAAGAGAGACTGAGAGATAGGTAGGTAGGTAGGTAGATAGAGAGATAGAATAATTAAGCATTGGATGGACTTTGACTTAAGTAATCATTAGAGCCGAATTTATGGGGATCTGACATCTTTAATCAGGGGATGGGCAACTGCGAGACATCTCATGGTCAGTTCTGTTCGTTTCTAGAACAGTTTTAATTTCCCTCATGCTATCATCCCATTGTCCCACCACCAGTTGAATGTGTCGTCTCCAAACCCGATATTTGGGTGAAACGAGTTGGGGAAACAAGATATCGGGGTCATTTGTCGACCCATTGTGCCGGTATCGTCAAGGTTTCTCCAAGTTTTGTGCCTGAACAATGGAGCCAGAGTGTAATGACGTTTGGAGTAGGTTCGCTTTCCTCTGTTCATAAAGAGTGCCAGTTAACACTTGTAGAATTAACGGCCTCCGTGATGAGGATACTTGTAGTGCAATAGGGGTACGAGTAATGCATTTGAAATTCTTTAACACTCCATGCAATCTTTTGCCAGCATATCACACATTTAAAAATACGTGTCCTTGAGCATTCACATCCAATATTGCAAACGAAGGATAGTCGATAACCTTAGTAAAGAAAAAGAAACAAGCAAAGGACGATTATGTGGAACAATTTGATTTAGTATTGTGAATAAATCCATTTCAAAATTTCCATTGATATACCCTCCAAACTTAATTTGGTCACTTATGGCGCCTATTTGTTAGAACGCAACATAACCCAAAACTTTGAATTTAACATTTTGCCCCACCTCTGACAAGTTTCTTGCATTTTCATTGGTCAAAATAATTCACTCGAAGATCAGGTATGAGACCAGATTAGAAATAGGAAGGTTCTCTGCCTTTTCCGTAGAATAACCTCGATGACGTGTCATTACTAATAGCAACGTAAGCAATAATTTGAGGTTATCGGAAGTAATCGTAGTGATAATTCCCTAACTGCTACGTTTTTGGCGGACGAATATTGGGATATATATAAAAATTCTCTAACCTGAATGATAATATTATTTATTCGTATTCAAAAATTCTGTTAATGTTATCAAGCATTCTCCTGTAGAGTCCAGAGATAGCATTCTCCTGTAGACAGGGATAGCACTTTCCGCTCTGTTTGGTGTATATTTGTAATTCTCTCTCTCTCTCTATATATATATATATATATAATACCGACACTTTTAATTTTGAATGTTATTCCTGTATCTTTTCGATAAAAAAGTAAAGAAATGTTTTAGTTTCCATATCCTCAAACTATTGTTTACGTTGCTATTAGTGATTACATGATATCGACTCGTTGTGACGTCAATAAGAGCATTAATACTACGTATTAACAACAACGGACTTGGGGGCAGTTCAAAATGGCCGCTATTTACATCAGATGTCTTTATCTAGCATGCCACAGAAAAAGCTGACGATATTCCGATTGACTATACCTGGTTAGTTGCAAAAATACCATGTCAGTGTGACGTAACGTCACGAATACCTCATTTTGTCATGAAGTTGCTCAACGTTTCCTGGCCATGTGGTCACATGCAAATGATAGGAAATAATGTGCAAAGAGATCGTTAAGGTCATCAGTGGAGTAAATTCGTTGCATGGTTTGTTAGTGTCCCGGTTTGGAATGATAGACTGTAGAAAAACTTATCTGGCCATGACACGAGCGCCTCCAACTGAATTAGTATCATTCCATGCCGGATGACTAACAAATCATGTAACTAATAATACCATATGTAGTTTGCTACGACAAAGCAATTGGTTTGTTTATACACCTATCTTTACTTACCTCAACAAAAAATCTCGATCATTATCCTGAAATAATGGGTTCGATATAGTCAACTATTATTTAGCTTTTAGTTATATGTATGACTCAGAACGACGCACTGAAAAAAATACCAAGTATTACAACCAGCGGACAGCATGAATTGAAACTCTACCACAAATTTTCATATTGATGATATGAATTTAGCAATTTGAACAACTCATAGATTTTCCACCAAAATCCACATCGGAAGTGCGATGGAGTGATACAGATACACGTAGAAATCGCCCAAAAATGGCGGAGAACTCAGTCATGCGCTGAAATACGCTAGGCAAAATAGAACCATGTCATAAACATTATTATACCTTTATGGAATTATTTGCACAAGTTCGGCAGAAGAAAGTTCTGAAACAAATTTACACATGAAAAAACAGAAACTTGGAAATATTTTGGCCAAGAATAAGTCATCTCTATCGATAAGTCGCTGTAATGAACGCTGTGATGGTGTGTGACGTGTACATACCGTCATTTGGTTACAAATGTTATATGGCTATAGAATGGCGGCTGCTGTAGTATTTTTGAATTGTTTCTTCGATCATTGGCAAAAAGGCCGGCGTTCTCCGATTGATGAATCTAGTATCTCATTGATTGTCTGAAGTTTACCTAATGTTCCATCTCTATATTTACTGTCCATTCTGAACGCCATAACGACTCTGATTTGATAGTTTCAAATTATTTCACGAATATGTACAGTTTAAGGTAAAAAGTTATCATTAACGCGCATAATTTGTTATTAAGAGAAATGATTATGGCAATACAAACAATTAAATATCTTTTCAACTCGCCTTTACGAAGTAGGAGAGAGCTATTTGTACTACTGGCGTTGGTGTCGGTGTTGTTATCCGTACATATGAAAGCATACACATATGTACGGTACATATGAAAGCATACACATATGTACAGCCTTACTGCATCTCAGCCATTCTTTCTTGCTATGTAGTAGGCAACAGTTTGGAGTTGGGTTCATTGCACCTACCCCTAGGGAGGGGATAAGCGGCTAACTATGTATACATGTGTTCATTACTGGTACATTCTTGCTTTCGTTTTTACGCTTAGCTCCGGTTTTTTGCACCTGTGTAAATACTGCTGAACCTGGAATTACGAAACTTTGGCGAAATTCTGTGTTTTAAATTTATTTCTCAAACTTCGTTCATGCTAGAATTCTCAAACTAGATGATTGTATGCATCGCTATTAGTACCAGACCATTACAATAAAAGGCCACTGTGACCTACATTAAAAATTTTATTGACTTAAGTTAAGTTTTTGCGTTTAGCTCATGACCACATAGGCTTTTGCACCATGTATACATACTGTTATACCTTTAATCATGAAACATATTGAATGTATGCATCTTGACGAGTAGTACATCCTCCTCACAAAAGTTGGCCACTGCGACCCAAATTGATTAATCACTCACTTGGGTTAAATTTTGTTTTAAATTTATTCCTAAAGCTCTGTTAATGCTAGAATCATTAAACTATACGATTGTTCTATCTCTATCAGTACCATACCCTTACAACAATAGAAGGTCGATGTGACCTACATTTCACACTTTACTGGTTTTGGTTAAGTGTTTACCTTTATCTCATGACCACATGTTTTATTTATTTTTTTTTAAATATTTTTTTTACATCCTATATACATACTTTTATACCTGGAATCGTGAAACTTGTTGAGGGGATGCATCTTGATTAGTACTACACCCTCATCACAAAAGTTGTTCGACTTAATTTTAACTTCATACAATCAATGAACAAGATAATTATATACATTTCATTAGTACTACATCCGTACCAAAAATGTCACTGTGATCCACATTTCACATTTTAGTTGTTTATGTTAAGTTTCTACGTGTAGCTCATGACCACATATGACCACTATCCTATCTAGAATCATGAAACGTTGTGAATGGATGCATGTTGCCCAACACTACTACCACATTGCAGAAGTAGGTCATTATAACCCATATTTTACGCTTCACTGACTTGGTTTAAAGTTTTGTATTTGATGTTCATATATCAGGCACTGTTCATGCTAGAATCATGAATTGATTATGACATGCATCCCTTTCACTACCTCACTCTGACAACAAAATAAGCTCATCGTAACCTATATTTTCATTTACCGACTTTGGTTACGCTTTTTCATTTAGATCTTGTCTACGTGAGTTTTTAGCAAGTTATATGCATACTATCATTCCTAGAATCATGAAACTTGGTGAGTGGATGCATCTTGATAACTTGAATAAACTTTATGCAAAAGCGCTCTCTGGGGCTTATATTTCAAGCTTTGGTGACTATGTTTAAATCTGGTGTTTCAAGTTAATTTTTGAGTGCTGTTGTTCGAATCATAAAACTTGATAATTGAATGCATCTCTGTTAGTAATACACCCTTACAACCAAAGAAGGTCAGTGTTATCTCCATATTATGCTTTAATAACATGCGTTAAGTAGTGTTAGGCTGATGACCACAGTTTGTTTTGATGCTAAATAGATCTAGCTACAAAGAAGTGCTTCTCTGACCTGTGCAATTGGAAGTAGGAATAGATCTGTTTATTCAGTGGTAAACTGTCCATATTTATGACTATACACTGTATTTTTTGATAAGTTATCCTCAACATGCTAACTGTGTATTGTATATGTGAATGAGTATGCGCATTAGATGAGTGGACCGCGTGGCTTTCGCGTGATGCGGCAGCTGTAAAGGATAACTAAATTAATTACTGATGCATGCTCTATGCTTCTAATACTGGCCGTCATTCCAATGTTATGCAAAGCCTGTGACAATCACGCAGTAAAATATATCTTGTAGGATTGCACAATGGTAATAAATTCTGATATTCTGCTGCAGATTTTAAGAACAATGATTTGTAAAAAAAAAAAAAAAAAAAAAAAAAACCAACTTTTAATCTCTGGATTATATCGACTCGTTATACTACCTCTACTTCGATATAATATAAAATAATTGGTTTGCATAGTGTTTTATGTCTTTGATCCCCTGCCACAATATGTATATATATGGTTTAACGGCATGTTAGCACAATACTAGCTATATAGTTTGACTATTAGTTCCAAAAATGTACATTAATAAAATAATTGCCAAAAAAATTTTTAGTTATAAAGTGGCCAACATTTCCTTGTCAAAACTACTTTAGTTTCAATATATTTTCTGCATGATAATTAATGTTTACAATGACTGCTGGAGACTACTGATTGCTTCACAGAGGTGAGCTACATACTCGCTGATTACATTCTGGGTTCGGACTTTCTGTTTGCTTTTTTGTTTTTAATAAGTCGGCCAAATTAAATAAATATCTTGGCTCAATCATTAATTCCTCAAATTTTCAAGACAGAATTTACTCGAAACGTTGATATGAAGTGTCTCTATAGCTAATTGGGATATCCTATGTACTCCCCCTTATAAATCGAGTCCAACTGCAAACTACACAGACTCATATCTGCCATTGCATAATACGCCGGCTGATCTGGGTCTGTGCAGTTTGTTAGGAGTAATCAGCAGAACTAACAACATATACCGTGATCTGCCGGCGCATTATGCGACGGCAGATCAGGTTCTATGTTTTTTTGCAGTGTTACTCCACTTTTAAGCGAGCATATACGATAATTATATACATGTTTCATCCCTGATTACTTAATTATTTTGCTTCTGATATAAAAAAAACTGTAGATTCTGGAAGCTTTTATTTTGGTGAAACAAAACTATAGTTTCTAACGATTGGGTTTCAAAAAAAAAAGGAGTGGGGGATGAAGTCTGATTGTTTGACTTTAAAAGTTTGCTGAATTCTAACTCTGGTTTTAAAATTCAAATTTTCTCATATTTAAAACCCTCTTTCAATCGAGTCAACGGTCGTATCTAGTTTTCAATGAATTTCGTGTTTAGAATATGAGACAAGATAACGCCTGTCTTCTCCAGCATCTGTCGTTACATAAAGAATATCACCTGTTTATCATTCGAAACGGATATAGTTTGTGCGGAAAATACTCTCTTGTCATTTAAGAAGAAAGGTGGCAAATAACGACCAGTACCAATAATGTACACATGAACAGCTCCGTCAGTGTTTGGGGTTACATTATCGTATTAAATGTCAAAAACGAACGTGAACGTATATATATATATATATATATATATATATATATATATATATATATATATATATATATATATATATATATATATATATATATATATATATATATATACATATGTGTGTGTGTGCGTGCGTGTGTGTGTGTGTGTGCGTATTTTTATAATATTTTAAGTCTGAATCTTAACACGTAATCTCCTCCTTGTCTTATTTTTATCATGACTTTGTTGTTGACAAGATGGCGAACGGCTATAGTTTAAAATCTTGCCATACTAACAACATGTTCCGTGTTTGACTGGAAACAGCAATCAAAAAGTTTTGCATTGCACATTACTTGCATGATTTAGTGTAAGCACAGCAATACATGATACAAACAAAAAGTAAAATAATTGTCTCTATGTATGGGCTAAAACGGCACACTAGCACAATCGTATAGTGCCGAATGAAAAATTTCGTTCCTTAAATATTAAATAAAAGTGGAAAATTGGGAGAAACCTTAGTGATCTAATTGTAGCGACCAGTATTAATTTGTTGCACTCTAGGGCATATTTTATCGTCTTCGCGTTTCATAGAATCAATCGTATTTATGTTGGTTGGTTTTGTCTTTTTACTTGGTCAAACTAAGATCAATTTGTTTCGTCTTATTTCAGCATGAGGACAAGATGACACACTTTCTCGCAGAATCAGCAAGGGAAAAAACACCATTGGTTTCTTGAGGTGTACGTTCTGGCCAAAGTTTCGGGACACGATGGTACAACTGAAAATAAATTATCGAAAATCCCAAAGATGAATGACACGGCAATAATTCCAAATTTAGACAAGCATTGGCGGAATAATAGTGAAGCAATATATTCCTTCGAAAGATGGAGGCTTTCAGTAAAACCAGCCTAGTCCTTCAACAATCCAAGTACCATGGATCATCGCGTATTGTCCGTCGTGGAATATTGGACCATGCATGTGTCACTCGATGAATTATCTGTGAGATTCTGTATCCGATGAGTCTTGCAATGTTTCAGTTTCCAGGATCAGATGGTATCAGGAACATCGGCACGAACTACCAATTTAAAACGAATATTTTGGTTCACGTGTCTATTTACAAAGGTTATTTTCCTTTTGGTAGAGCACGGATTCTATTAATTTATTCTACTACCAGGTACCTCCTTTAATTATAAAGCTTCACTGAAGATGAGGGCAAAAGAAATCGTGGCTCGATGTGGAACGAAATCGACAGAAATCTCATAACTTCCTACTTTATGAAATAGCACACAACATCTACAATATAACAGTTTTACGGAAATAAAGTATGGGCAAAAGTGATGAAAATGATATTTACATTTCATTTCTTTTTCAACATTATAAAGAATTAAAAGAAGGATATACAGATTTCCAAAGGAAACTAAAATAAAACTATTTGACTTTTATGTGTTCAATAGGATGGAATCTCTTACAGTGCAGGAAACTGTCGAAATTCTGTACATCACTTTTGTTGTTGTGTGGGTTGTTGTTTTTTTTATATGCCGTGTAATATTTTCTTTCCAAAGATTTAAGTCGAGGACTAAGAATCTCTGTATAATTGAAAAAGAGGTTTGAAATTTATCTTTTTAAAACATAATTTGATGAATGTTAATCTCGAAATTCCATTAAAGAAGATTCTGATCATTGCAATATGAAAAGTTTTTCATCAGCAGGCTGGTATTCACTAAAATATACATGGTGCACAACATGAAAGCTAAGTAAATGGCATGCAGTATAGAAATTAAATCCGATGGTATACAACACAAAAGTGAAGGCCAATGGCATACAGCATAAAAGTGAAGGCCAATGGCATACAGCATAAAAGTGAAGGCCAATGGCATACAGCATAAAAGTGAAGGTCAGTGGCATATAGCAATACAGTTAAGGCCCATGGCATGCAGTTGAAAAGTTAAGCCCCGTTTTGAACTGTTAAGTCCAGCTAATGTACATTCTCATCTTGCATGTAATTTAGATATTACAACAGATACAGAAAAATCTAATAATACTATTAAGAAAATTTATGAACATTATAAGAGCTGTTGTTACTGCAAGTATACAGCGACATCTGAATTCCTTAAAATGCAGCTGCAATGTAAGCCAACATTCATAGACGCACATGCCTGTGGGCCTTCACTTTTCTGAAGGGTATAGCAACAGCGTTAGCACAAAGACAATGGTGTATTCTATTTGTTTCCATCTGCTTTTCTAAGAACGTTGAATTGAAACATCGCACGTGTGACAAACAACTCTTCTCCAGTGAAAGCTATTCTAAGCAATAATGACATAAAAATTAGAATAATCAGTATTACTGCGTTTTCTATATTGTACAAATTTAATATATTATTTAGCCACAATATTTTTTTGTATAATTAACTACCAATCTGCTTCATAAAAATACAGCAGTTTATTTATCGATTACTCATACATGAACAACAATTTCTACCCGGTAAATGAAAGTATACAGTGGGTTCGTACTATGGAAAGGTATTATCGTAGTGATAGCAAGCAAGACACGTCTAAATCACAAACATGTTTAATGGAAAATAAAATATTGACATCGGGATCATATTCTGAAATATCGTCTTCGTGGTTATTCTCAAAATCAAATCATCTTATCTTCAGACAGGTATGATTTTGTTTTACCTGTCGCGGGTAATTGGTCCGGATTCTACTGTCACACCTGTGACATTCCTATATTTATCTCCACCTGGAAATCAGATTGAAATACTGTTCCATCAATATATGACGAGCAGATCCTGTGCACAGCTGTGAACCTATAAACCAGTTCGCAAGTTCAATCCCCGTCTTCTATTTCCTTTTCGCGGGATGGCATTAACCTTAGTCTTACACGTGCATAGTTCCACAAACACCAGTATGTATGTATGTATGTATGTATGTATGTATGTATGTATGTATGTATGTATGTATGTATGTATGTATGTATGTATGTATGTATGTATGTATGTATGTATGTATGTATGTATGTATGTATGTATGTATGTATATATGTATGTGTGTGTATGTATGTATGTATGTATGTATGTATGTATGTATGTATGTATGTGTGTGTATGTATGTGTGTGTATATATATGTATGTGTGTATGTATGTATGTATGTATGTATGTATGTATGTATGTATGTATGTATGTATGTATGTATGTATGTATGTATGTATGTATGTATGTATGTATGTATGTATGTATTTGTGTGTATGTGTGTGTGTGTATGTATGTATGTATGTATGTATGTATGTATGTATGTATGTATGTATGTATGTATGTATGTATGTATGTATGCATGTATGTATGGATGGATGGATGGATGGATGGATGGATGGATGGATGGATGGATGGATGGATGGATGGATGCATGTATGTATCTATGTATTTATGTATGTATGTATGTATGGATGGATGGATGGATGGATGGATGGATGGATGGATGGATGGATGGATGGATACATATATATATTATTCATGCAAGTTGACATGTAGGCTCTTGGTGACACAATTTCAAATTAAACCTTTACAGTTTTATTGAGGTTATATTAATTCCTTATATGTAAGATATGTGTGGCAGTTAACGCTAATTCTGATTGTACAACATTTTAATCACTGCACTAAATCTAAAGTGCATGAAAGCATGTGCTCCACGGCTTGTTAAGTAATAAAACAATGCCACCGGTAAGGTGTAACCTTTAACACCAAATAACCAACTAAGTACATCTTGGTTACTTTAACAGGTATATTTAAGATCAAAAAGAGAATCTAATATTTATATGTATATATATATATATATATATATATATATATATATATATATATATATATATATATATATATATATATATATTCCTTCTCAAAAGTTGAATAACATTGTAAGTAGCACAACGAAGTGTTCTTTCGTCTTGTAGAACCGGAAATACACGGGCAAAGTAACACAAATATATATATATATATATATATATATATATATATATATAGAGAGAGAGAGAGAGAGAGAGAGAGAGAGAGAGAGAGAGAGAGAGAGAGAGAGACGAAATTGTCAGACCAGCAAGAAAAAAGAATAATAGCAACCTTCGACCTTTATGAGATGATGTGAAAATAGATGATTAATGATGCGTGAAACGAACCGGACGTTGTACCAAACCTAAGAATCGTTCAACTAAATATATCTCTTGAGAATAGCAAACTTTTAACTTGTACGGGGATTTAAAATTAAAATTATTAAACGTTTCGCAAAATAATATTTCAGCGTGATTGAAAATCATATTCAAAATCACGATATGTTTATAGCCAACATATGCTATCTGGTTCTGTGTTTGTTCAACAATTACCATGAATATGGCCAAAAAAAAAATTAATGCAATATAGTGATTTCTAACTTGCTTTTAATCAGGCTATATTTCTCCGAGATGTTACGAAAAAACAAGAACATCAACAACGACAAATGTCTCATATTCCGTAAAAATAATCACTGATTCTCGATAAAAAATAATTGCCAATGCAGTCGCTGAGATGCCTTTGTTATGATTATAGATAGATAGTAAACTTCGTTTATAACGAATTGGATATCACGAAATGTCGTCGGATCTTACGAACGTTCTCGCCCTTTGGCTTCGTCGTTATATCCGGTGTTTAATATATGTGTGTTTCACGTTTGTAAAGTATAGCTATCTCTTCTGTTGAGTTTTGCATATTCTTGTTGTATTGGAGAGAGAGAGAGACAACTGACATTTTCAAGCAAGAGAGAGAGAGAGAGAGAGAGAGAGAGAGACTTGCATATAGGAGGAAGCAAGGAGTTTTTATTTGCATGTTTTAATTTTATAAGACCCAGAGAGCAATATTATATCTCCTAACTGAAAATCTGGGTGGTTTCTTACATGAAACAGACTATACAAGGTTTGTAGTCACCCCATCTGTTGTGGGCACATTTGAATAAAAATTCAATTAAGTTATACATAAAAGAAACTTGACAACTCCGCTACTCGTAAAACCCAGGCAGGTATGGCCCCGTTCTAGGATTTTATGAACCTTCCCGTCGACAAACTCATGGAAACCTGAGCCGTCATCAAATCGTTTGATGAAAATTCATTTATGTGTGTTCATCCGTCCGGAAAATTCATTTTTGCTGTCATAATTTTTTTTTAAAGATGGGACGTGCATGACAAGGTTAGAATTTAAAATTTCGATGAGTAACTCCTATCTTATTAACGACCAACGACCCCCCCTCTCTCTCTCTCTCTCTCTCTCTCTCTCTCTCTCTCTCTCTCTCTCTCTCTCTCTCTCTCAGGTAAGCACAGCATTGCGTTCTAGGCTGTCGATAAGCTGAATCCCTCAGGTAAGTACAGCATTGCGTTCTAGGCTGTCGATAAGCAGAATCCCTCAGGTAAGTACAGCATTGCGTTCTCGATAAGCAGAATCCATCTAAAAGTATCGCGTGGTATAATAATTTGAAGATTTAGGATGCAGTTACACAATGAGAAATATTGAGAAATCTAAAATTGTCTTTTTTTTAACTTAAAGTTTCTTCGGTAAAATTAAGCTCTTGTCCCCGGTGTTTGTGTGATAGTTGTCATTGAAATTATATCCTCTGTTTAAATATCAACAAAAATCAGAATTGACTGATGTTTAGACAACAATCACGATATCGAAAAATTGCATTAACAGTCAACAGCAATTTGCAATAAATGTCCTATTTTGAATGGTACGGAGTAAGATTACATGTTATTTATGTACAGTCAGTCATATTATGTGTACTCCATCTGTGACCACAAGAAATCGTATATCTATCTGTTCGCATTACGTTAGCTTCTAGATTTACATGGCATTGATTACATACAGGGATCATATATAAATATAGAATCAAGCACAAAGCACCACAAACAGACCCACCCCCACCCCAAAAAACCCCCAAAAATAAACCTCATGTTTGGAGAACATACTTTAGGACGTCTTGTATATTAATCAAAAGCTATATTGAACAAAACCATTTTTCATTACACTTTCAACAGAAAATAGTCAATTCCCTTTTCATAATAGTTTCATTTACTTTCTCCTTACTGGATATTTCGAAGAAGAAACATATATGTTGAGTTGGAACGAAGGAGAGAATTAATGGGGATATTAATAGATAAATGTATATATGTATGAATGTATGCTGGTAAGTAGGTACATACACATATTTACCTGTGTTTTGGTAGGCAGGTAAGTAGGCAGGTAGGTATATGTGGATGTATAGATAGATAAATGAGCGCGCTCGTGTGTGTATGTGTGTGCGTGTGTGTGTGTGTGTGTGAAAGTAATATATATATATACATATATATATATATATATATATATATATATATATATATATATTACTTAATATATGGCTGTGTGTTTAGTATGTTGAGAGAGAACTTTATTGGAAGCTTCTAGCATGAATATTACAGAGACTGAGGCAAATGCATTTTAAAAATAAAAAATAACATATCCACGATTGGAAGAAAAGTTGTATTCTTTTTATATATTTGTCAGTTCTCTCTTCTCTCCCACTGTTCTGTCCTCTATTCGGTCACAATGTTTACAAACATTGGCTTAAAGTACTCATGACTCCAGGAAATTCTTTTGGGTCTTTGCCTATTCAAAATTTTACAATAAAACTTATGCCATACATGAATGGACCTTGAAAGCAGTGCATTGCTCATTGTACTTTATTCGATTTTTAACTATCATGAACTGAATGTATCTTTTCATTTCTATTGTACCGACATGTCAGCCAGATTATAATATAAGCATGCGCTTCGTTTTCATCTCCTTTCAACCGTGATCCAATAAACATACTTACATATAATAGATGTACCAGCAAAAGCCAGTTTATATAGCAAGGTCACAAGAATGGGGATTTGAAACATTTTCAAAAGGCTGTTTCGCCATGTAACTCTGTATAGTTGACTTGATATGTATCAAAGGCATGTATCACATATCTATAGCCTCATGAAAGAGGCATGAACTTGATAGAAGATCAGTGGATATTGATAAAATTGCATGTTTCCAAATGTTACGGCTCGTAACACTTCAAAACTTCAAAGATTAGTTGAAACTCGAATGCGGATTGAGCTCCGTGATATACTCGATACGCAAAATTACAAATATTTTGAAACAAAATATTAAAATCATTTGTTACAGAGTATTAAACCATGCTGTGTGCAAGTCCATCGTTGAAACATTGATGCTTTTCATCAGATTTATGGATGCATTTAACTACATACATTGGCATGTCAAAAGAGGGAACATAAAAGCACAGACTCGATCTGGCAGATATATATATATATATATATATATATATATATATATATATATATATATATATATATATATATATATAACTATAACTCAATGTTTAAAGATTCATATACTTTTGTATCATTGAAATTAATAGTATGTTGGAAAGTCATTTTCACTAATCACACTCAAGTCAGTTTATTTTGGAGTTCACCCACTACATGTGTCAAATTTCACATTTTACGCTGGGTTTTATTTTTGAATCTTCGTTTTTGAACCAATTGACCTTTCATGTAACCATAGATTTAAGTCCTAGACCTGCCAAAATTTATACAGGGTTTTAAATCATGCATACAGTTTCTGTTCTTGGTACATCTGAAATTTTGTCTTCCAATACTCAAATTCGACACTTCCTCCATTAGTAATACGATACTATACTGACGTGCTGCATTGCAATTTATTATCTCAAATATACTGTATTCTGAAAGAAGAGTTTTTCCACGCAATAACCGTACGGAATCCCTGGAGTACTAAGCGACCTTTGGTCTCCATGCTTTCAAGCATGGCGGGTCGATCTTCGGTAGTTCGTATTGCACGCTGTGAAGGTAAAGCAGAATTTTGTGTCTTCTGCATCGATTTATATTTTGATCAATCCTTTCGAGCCATTACACGGGATTATTCACATATCATGGCAGGAAAGTTGGTTTTAATTTCGACTGCTTAGAGGCAACGGAAATCACGTGACTAATCCGTTCGTGTCTCTCGGCAAGGAATAAAACAGACACAAATATATGTCCATGTCTTTACAAGAACTTGATGGTAATTCTACGTAAGTTTCTATCTTATACTTCAGAACAAAACTTCTGATGCATTAGACACTTATTCGGTTAATGTTTAAATCTTAATCTATTATTCCTTTTGGGGGTGGAGTGGGGGTGGGTTGGGTGGTCTCTATAAACATAACAAATATATTTTTAAAACCATCCAAGGACATTTAGTTAAAATGTATATATGGCAATTATCTGACATTGTGCAGTAATTACCAAAGCGTGCAATAACTGCACATGCATAAGGGTTATAAACAATCCGAATGTTCAACTATATGAAACTCACCCGGACACTTTCCTTTCTAGTAAACATATTCATCCTTCGTTATTTAAGACTGAGAAACTAAATAAATTATTCTGTATTGTGTAATGTTTCTTGCAATTATATATAAAGTCTTTGTGTAATGCACGTCAGACTATGTCAGAGCTGTCTCCAGTGGAGCCGTGATCACCATCAGAAAAATAAAAATTGTAGATTTAAAGTAGTAAAATAAACAAAAATAACCATAAAAACTAAATATCTGCATAGTTAACGCAAGATATATTTTTTTTACATAACTGGTGCTCATTAAGACGCTTGTCAGTGAGCCATGAAAGTATTCAACTTTTATAGATTACACAAATCGTGACTAAAAATCCATCCCATTATATTATGGCTTTACGCTTATCGTACGGTCCCATACTTCGTCCCAAAAGTCTCCCCTCCATCTCACCCCACCCCCTTATTCCTTGCTGGGAGTACAATTTTAAATTGTTGTCCAGACTTTGTATTCATAAAAGTGTTACGACCGAGTCTGAGAATATACTTGCAGCTCTAAGATGACATACTAGCATCTCAACTGTTACTGATGATACTTGCATAAAATTTGTTTGGGCACTGCCTCAATTTTCTCGTAAATATTGTTCGAAATTTTTTAAGCTTTCGCTTTTTGGAACTAATATTTATAACGTGGAGTTTTGAGTCACGTGGAGAATCTATTAATTAAAGATTGTATGCACTTCTAGGCCAGGATCAGTGCTCCCAAAACTATGACTTCTAGGCCAGGATCAGTGCTCCCAAAACTATGACTTCTAGGCCAGGATCAGTGCTCCTAAAACCGCGTGAGCACAAAAAGTGATATCGAACTCCAAACTCACAAATCTGGAGTCTTTTGGCATCAGTGAAAGCGCGCAGATATGTACAGTAAGCAATACTTCGTCAATTTTGTAATTGTGATAATTTTATTTTTTTTGGAGAAAATTTCTTGAAAATCAACTTTTTGCAATCAAGAGCCTGAGGTCAAATTGATGCTCGAGATAATTACAACCACTGAAACTATTTAAAAAATTGGATGTTTATCTCACATGTACTATAAATTGTGCAATTTCTTCAAAAGCATGGAAATATTATATAATAGAACTCGTTAAACTTAATTTTATAAATCATGTACAATAAAAAGGAAATCATCACCTTGCACCTGCGGATGAAAAGACACAGGATAATGAAGAACAAAAGAAGTCAAGGGTGAGCAGGTCAAGAGAACTTCCTGCTGTTACATTTGAACTTGCTTAAAACAACATACCAATTATGATAAAGAATAAAGACTCTCTCTCTCTCTCTCTCTCTCTCTCTCTCTCTCTCTCTCTCTGAATCCTGCCAAATTTTAATTTGCAGTTAATGAACAGGTGATATTGTTATCTATTCCTTAGGTAATAATTATCATGAATATTGTAAACAAACCATGGTATACAGTCACTGGTTTCTGCCCTTCTCATTTTTTTCTTCTCATACAATTGAAAGAGATGACCATCTTAGATCGGATGTAGTGAAGCTTATGACATGCACATGTTGTCTTAAAACATATCTTTCAAGGGCAGATGAATTTCCTACCGAACTCGATCGATACTTCTTGATCGGGTAACGATTATGGATATTTCGATATCATACGTTTCCATAGTGTTGAACCTTATCTGCGTATCTAGTACAGAAAGAGATAAAAACAAGTCGTAATATTAATTCTCAGGATAAAGATACCCCATAAAAGATAAATTACAGAGAATCTCAAAAACAATTTCCCAAAGCAATCATTAAAAACAATTGGGCTGAGCCATATTGGTGATGCATAATTTCCCGCGTTAATTTGCGGTATTCTCGCGCTGGAGACACCGTCACGTGCACGCCTATCATATTAGCTGAGATTGAAAGATGCTAGAGCCGAGGCGCGCCAATTGATAATCAATAGAAATCCCCTACATTAACTTAATAAGGCTAAATAAGTCCAGAAAATTCATTTCATTAAAAGCTGGTGTCATCCGATAGCAGACGATTGGGGATGATAGGAAAGCTGGTTGTCAACACTCTCCCGGAATGAAATAGGAAGCCAGGAGTCTTACTCAACATAGTTGATGGTATTGTTTTAATTAATAGTCCCGGATAGAAATGTTGTAATTGCAAACCGCGATGAAAAGATAGTGTATACATATTACTTTTGTTGACATTACGTAATTAAATTGATGATTTGCTGTTAGTGCCCGAAAATCTAGAGAGTATGTCAACATCCAGGTTGATAATTGACAGGTAGCAGAACTATCTCTTTGCATTTGAACATTATTCACGATTCAGCTTCAGGTGCAAGTAAACATTTTCTCTCGGTTCTTTACAGTTCTACATATATAAATATTAAAACAAAAATTGTTTAATGTTAAAAAGCGATCTTGAATGATACGAAAAAGAGATTGGCTTTAATAAACACATGGTAATAAATACATGAAAAAGAGATTGGCTTTAATAAACACATGGTATGAAAAAGAGATTAGCTTTAATACACACATGGTATGAAAAAAAGACTGTCTTTATTAAACACATGAAAAAGAGATTGGCGTTTATAAACAAATGGTATGAAAAAGAGACTGGCTTTAATAAGCACATGGTATGAAAAAGAGATTGGCTTTAATAAACACATGGTATGAAAAATAGATTGGCTTTAATAAACACATGGTATGAAAAAGAGATTGGCTTTTCTAAACACATGGTATGAAAAAGAGATTGGCTTTAATAAACACATGGCATGAAAAAGAGATTGACTTTAATAAACACATGGTATGAAAAAGATACTGGCTTTAATAAACACATGGTATGAAAAAGAGATTGGCTTTAATAAACACATGGTATAAAAAAGAGATTGGCTTTCATAAACACATGGTATGAAAAAGAGATTGGCTTTAATAAACACATGGCATGAAAAAGAGATTGGCTTTAATAAACGCATGACAACTGATGCGTTTTAACAAGTAGTATAAATTGATACCATCTTTTTACTTCAACCTCTCGGACCAAACATATGCTGGCATTCCTTGTACTTATCAACTTTACAAATACTACCAACATTATTTTAAAAGTCTAGTTTGTTTGTTGTATCAATGTATCATTTTTGTTTATTATTTTAAATCAAAAGCACAATCCATGGTATAGAAAACAATGGTAATCACTTAATAATTCTTTCTTTTTTGGATTTTTGTATTTTTCTTTGTCTTCTCCAGTATCATTATATTCAGGTTCATTATTTAACAGGTGCAGAAATGAGAGATTTCAACCTGTTTCTTGTTTGCAATACCACCCGCTTCTCATCCATTAAGACTTTACATTTTTGTGTGCAATTCTTCATTTTAAAATTTGTAGAACTTTGAGTTTAATCGGTACCTTATAGCCATTATTATCCTGGCGTGCTGTTTAACATACATACATACACGCATGCATGCATGCATACATACATACATACATACATACATACATACATACATACATACATACATACATACATACATACATACATACATACATACATACATACATACATACATACATACATACATACATACATACATACATACATACATCATTTTTTATATATTATTATTGATGTTTCTTTCATATTTAGTTTGTGATGAGTTTTCTCACTCATGTGTTTCTATATTATGTTTTTTTAAAGTTTTTCATTTCAAGGATATTTTCCACCTACCCATATATTTCCATACTTTCAAACATACATACTTACATACATGCATATAGACAGGCAGACAGACAGGCAGTCAGGCGGGCAGACAGACAGACAGACATTGTACACCTGAACATCTGTTCCTTCTCCCTGTTTATTTACACCTATTACATGTATAATAATAGCTTTATGTTTCATATACTCTTCAAGCTTGTAATAATTTTATTTCAAATCAATTATGCGGTATATTACAAATATTGTCTATATATTGTGCCTTATACGCATGTCTAAAATGTATAATACTCTTAAAAAAGCACGGTTAAGATTATATAACTCATATTTATGGGAGATTTCCTTTGCTGTCCCTGATGGCTATAATATTAAAAGCATTGAGGAAGAAGATAATGGAAAGGACTATTGACAATCATTGAACTTTTGTAAATATATTACTTGTTTAGTGTGTTGCATATCCAATAATATCAATGTATGTTCTTATTATTATTGTGTAATAATGAAAATAACTGAATGAAATCTCTTTGGAAGAGGAAATAAAGAAAGTCAGCTGTCATACATACATACATACATACATACATACATACATACATACATACATACATACATACATACATACATACATACATACATACATACATACATACATACATACATACATACATACATACATACATACATACATACATACATACATACATACATACATACATACATACATACATACATACATACATACATACATACATATATACATCACCAGAATATTCTGCTGGGAATATACAAAAGCATTATTTTCATTTTCTAACAGTATATTCTGCTTAGATTTTACACTAAAATTTTCTTTAATATTGCAATGGTGCAATAATAAAAAAAAAAACAAAAAAAAAAACAAGAGAAGCCTTTGGTTTAACGGTATTGGATTGTCAAATAGTCTCAAAAGAGTCTGTTTAGAGATTTGTTTACATAGAAATACAAGTTCAAATACACATAAATGCACAAATTAACAATCGATATTTTTGCCCATTGCTAATTTTATTGTTTTTTTTTTTTGTTTTTTTTTTGTAAGCAAAAATATCAACCGGGGAATCTTTTACTGAATTTGTTTTTGACTACTTATATTGATTAAGTCATTTGTTATACCACAGTACGAATATGTATATAACCAGACTTTAGTTTTACAGTTCTATAATAGGGATTATTGAGATATGAGTAAAACAATGTTTGTGTCTTCAAACAAATCTCTTCTTTTTCATACCATAGTCCCCTACTCAATATTTCAAACTAATTCCTTGTTTTTCGTAGACCTCAGTCAATTTAGAGAATGAGACTAATTCGGAGTGATTACCCCAATCCATTAGCCGCATTGAGAGGCCGTGCCATGGTTCTGCCGACACAACAAAACAGGGATTTCCACTCTGAAAGTATCAGACTATATCGACTTGTCTGGCAAAACTTCGTGCACATTATAATGTGAATAACCAGACATTAAAATTAAGACAGACGGACGAACGTACATGTGAAAACTGAGCGATTTCCACTTGTCATACAAGAGGAATGTTGAACATCCATATATATATTGGAAATATAATGAAATTTATTCTAACTTAATTTATCCAATTCGACACAGGCTTAGTAAGGAAATAAAACAAGATTTGTAAAGAAAATAATGAGCATAGACGCTTGAACAAAATTTATATTTGCTGGTAACTTAAAATTTCAAATTAAAGGCAATTTTCTTGAAAATAATCGAACTGTACTAGATCGTTTTGAATCGAAAAGAAACCCGAAGAGGTGTTTAAGTTTTGGTGTGCCTATCAAAGAGGATACATGTTCAATAATTGTTTCTAAATGTCATTGTTTCATTAAATCTCAACTTAAAGTCAAGTAAAACGAGTACTGCAGATGGTAAAATTACTGTAATATAATAACCACGTGGGACGGAAGATTGCTGGCTACTGATTAATGTTTGAATTTCTGTCCCCGAGGCCAGACATGACAATGCATATATGTATCACTTACGTAAGAGGCTATCAAAACACTTTTATGTGTGTGTGTGTGTGTGCGTGAGTGTGCACGCATTTATGTGTGTTATTCGCTACACTGGGACATGTTTAGTGTTTTGTCTGTGGCTAATTGTTTCAAATGTCGTGCCCTATGTATCACATTAAGTAAAGATTTGATTGCGTGGGAATGATGTATATATATATATATATATATATATATATATATATATATATATATATATATATATATATATATATGTATATATATATATGTATGTATATGTGTGTGCGTGTGTGTGTGTGTGTGTGTGTGTGTGTACATTGTGATACTGTATCTACTGGAATATATGTATGTCTCATCGATCGAGCGCATGCAAAGATCGACACAAACCAGAGACTAATTAGATCCAGTTTTTTTTTCTTTTCTTCAAGTGTCCCTTTGCCATTCCCTGAGAGCGGGCAGCACGGGTACTTGGAATACTTTCATCTAATCATGTCTGAATGTTGAGATTTAGTTAATTATCTTCCAATTTCGATTCTTCCCCAGCCCAGGTAGAAAACCACAGGAGCTTCTAGCCATTTTCAATCTCAAGTGGAAGTTACCGGAAGCTTGAAGCATCTGGGAACTAATTATCGGTAGGGAGAACCCACGCTGTGGCCGTCTTACGAAGAATGGGACTGACTAAGTATTGACTGATACAAAGAGCTAATTAGAGAACAAGTCAAGAACATTTTATGTTTGTATGCTTATTATTTAAAAAAAACAGAATATGCAAATTCACGTTTTAAATGCAATATTTAGAGCACCCATTTGCACTCAGGACATGACGACCGATGCCAATAAAACAAATGTACAACTTTTAATACTTAAGTTCATGGAAAACCCACGCCAACATAATTCATAAACCTATACCCTTGTCTGATATTATATATGCACCTTATATACTATTGTCACCGTGCCTACCATCGCAGGTTGTAGTATAGTTATCACCATCCTTGATGTGTCAGAAAAATTCAAGTATTGCAACCAAATTCAAGTATTGTAACCAAATTCAAGTATTGTAACCAATTTCAAGTATTGTAACCAAATTCAAGTATTGTAACCAAATTCAAGTATTGTAACCAATTTCAAGTATTGTAACCAATTTCAAATATTGTAACCAAATTCAAGTATTGTAACCAAATTCAAGTATTGTAACCAATTTCAAGTATTGATGACTCACCTGTGACACATTTTAATTGGGTTCATCATTACCTGAAGATAATACTCGAAAGGGTGTGTTGCAGTATATATATAGAGATAGATAGATAGATAGATAGATAGATAGATAGATAGATAGATAGATAGATAGATAGATAGATAGATAGATAGATAGATAGATAGATAGATAGATATCTCTTATACAATAAGAACACACACTCTGTCACTTTTATTTTACTATGACATGGATAAACATAGGAGCATTCTGAAGAATAAAACGTTTCCTACATTCAACCAATCAAATCAATTGCCCCTTTTACGTCTCTCCAAGGGACCGTCAAGGCCAATGGTGAGCCTTCCACATTCTCTCATGATGGATTCCAACACCGTTTCTCTCTTGTGCCGTCATTACTGTTTCGTGAATGCTCGTTTTGCACCACTCTTTTATGTCGTCTAGCCATCTTCTTGCTGGTTTTTCCCGTTTGCGCTTTCCTTCCGCTTCCTTCTTTATACATTTTTAATGTTAATGTTTATTTCAGTTTATTTATAGTATGTCTCATCTTTTACCCATCCCAAAACCTATATGTAAATAGGGAACACTAGAATATCTTTTTCTTGTTTAATGACCACGAGATTTAAAAAAAAAAAGTGATTAAACGTATCATCAGAGCAGAGCACCGTTGTCGGTAGATATTAATCCACACTTGATGTGATACTGAACCCTGGGAACTTAAAACGCTAAAAGTTATCATAAATCATAAATCACGATTCAAAAATATGTATATTAAAAAAAAGGAGCTGAACAACCTTATGCAGACATAAATTGATAATTTTAAATTCAGCGTCACAAAGATCATATAAATCATCCATGTGCATGAAGACCCACTTCGTTTAAAATAAGATAACTGAGGTGTAATATTATTTAGAGATCGGTTCAGGTGATCGGATAACGCCCTGGCAGGGATTAAAATGGCCCCCCTTGTAGATGACTGATTTAGTAAAGATGACATGTACGTACTTGTTAT
This sequence comes from Margaritifera margaritifera, assembly GCA_029931535.1. Taxonomy (NCBI): domain Eukaryota; kingdom Metazoa; phylum Mollusca; class Bivalvia; order Unionida; family Margaritiferidae; genus Margaritifera; species Margaritifera margaritifera. The sequence continues at coordinate 1,420,593 of JAQPZY010001474.1, forward strand.
AAAGGTATGCCCAATTAAGAACCCCGGACTTCTCTCATTAGAGAGATGGAAAAGTAGATAAAAACCATGACTTGCTATATACGTTTACCTGCAGAATGAGGCCCACTTGTGTGTGACAGATAAAGATAAACCGATAAAAAAAAAGAAAAAAAAAAAAACAAACCCGTCATAATTTGGATATCGTACTTCAAAGAATTTTGCTTTTATATAAAAATGTTAGACATAATGGTCTGGTCATAAGTAATTTTATTTAGTATAAGTTTCTGAAAATGACGCAGTGAAAAATGTTTATCTATCTATCTATCTATCTATCTATCTATCTATCTATCTATCTATCTATCTATCTATCTATCTATCTATCTATCTGTCTGTCTGTCTGTCTGTCTATCTATCTATCTATCTATCTATCTATCTATCTATCTATCTATCTATCTATCTATCTATCTATCTATCTATCTATCTATCTATCAGACTAAATAAATACTTAACTTTTAAGGCTTGTAAAGTTTTTGTTTAATGAAGGAAATGGTGCATTTCATTTTGAAACAGTACTCATTTTCAATACGGAAAAAGGAATTATTGTGACCAGGTTCGATGATGACTGGGACCAGGTTCGATGACGATTGCAACTTGAAACCGTTTAACGATAAAACCTGTATGTGTACTAAATATCAAACATGCAAACGGTTTGATTTCAGTGTCGCTGCACACTATGTGGCAATTAGTACCATATCAAGTGAAGGACACCCAGGGAACTTCATGGAATGAAAAGAATACATCTAAAGTAATTATAAATATATAGTCGCGTTTACAGGTAATTATCTGCGTTGAAATTTTAAACCATGTTTTTGAAAATATTTCTTCTAAAATCTTTTTAATATATCTGGTTTTTAGATACAGGATAATTCCTATGTTTTCAAACCCATAAACCACTGTGCTTGCTGTTTGTTTTGGCCGCCATTTCATCAGATCGTCTCTATATCTTATCTTATACCGATTTCAGTCTCGTTCCCTGTCTGAAAAAAAGGCGAAGTTTCTCTGCTTGAACCATTCTTTCGCTAAACTTTACTTTAAACATAGTTCCTTGTCTTTTATAGATTTTTTTACTTTCTTAGAGGTCCATTAATTTGTTGATTGACTCATAGTAGGACCTACTATTTACATCAGCCTCGAATGTAATAATAATAATAATAATAACCACCACCACCACAACAACTATAATAATAATAATAATAATAATAATAATAATAATAATAATAATAATAATAATAATAATAATAATAACAATAATAATAATAATAATAATAATAATAACGACAACCACCACCACCACCACAACAAAATAATAATAATAATAATAATAATAATAATAACAACAATAATAATAATAATATAATTGAAGATATATGTTCGTGAACAAATATTATAATTATATCTTATATCTTTTATTCTTATATTAATTTATAAAAACATAAATTTAATTTATTTTGCGACTCTTATTTTTTTAATCTTGACTTATGACAGTTCATTGGTCAAAATTACGTTAGATTTAAACTACATTCAATCAGATTGCTGGGTTCATGACTTAAGTGTAAGTCTAGACTTTAGTTCTCTGGTGAAATCCAGGCTTATACATACTTGACACTGAGGCTATTTTGCAGACGTATTATTATTATTAGTAGTAGTATTAGTAGTAGTATCATCATCATAGCATTATGTCTTTTCAACGCTTTTGTTTGTCACAGTATCGTAATAATTGACTCACTGTCAACATATTTTTTTGTATTGATATTCATATCAGTACTCACACAATAAAGCAAGTATACTTGCAGGCTGAGCATTTACTTTTTCTTTCTTCAAAGGTGTATTCTTTATTCTCCATGGATAAATATTCAATAGCAAAGACAAAAGTAACATTTTTGTTATTTCGTTACATCTTCTTTCTGCCAGATGAATATTTTTATAAATCTGGCACTGATTAATTTGAGTTATTAAAGATGTTGACATAATGAATTTTGTTAGAAAAATTAGTAACGACAGTTTGCATATATAAAGAAAATATATATTTTATTTTTTCGTTTCTTTCGCTGTTGAGCATATAAAAGAAGCACAGCTACATGTGTCATCACCTTATCTTTCAAAAACATTATCGTTCACTTTTTTTGCTGTCTCGCGTTGGGATTCAAACTTAATTGAGCATGAACGAATGCGATAGATTACGAGCAGATTTTACAAGAATTATGGGTATAGCAGTATGTCATAACGATAAAATAAGTCCAAAACATCAGCAAGTAGACAGGTTTCCTTTTGTATTTCCTCCCTATCTCTACAAAACATCACCCAAACAGACAAGCGAAAATGATTTGAACCAGTCCATCATTATGTGTTTTGTCAAAACCAACGCTCAAATCGTGTATCCTTTATGGGCTTTTATTGAGCGATGGAAATTTCTTATATCAATATATAAAGACCGTAGCTATCTTTTGCATCTTTAGTTTTTTAGAACTGTCAATAAGTATTGAAATGGGTAATAAATAGTGACCGTCGAGTTTCAATGAGATTTCGTTAAGTTGGAATAAGAGCCGTTTTACGTTAAATTTGCCGACGCGTAAAACATAACGAGAGTCATTTTCCTTTGTTCTCTTTGGCCCGTCTCACTCATGATCGTATATGCAAATTTCTGATACGATTTTAAAAAAGGAGCGATTTATCAATTTCCGCGTGTCTTATATGACTCTTCAAAATGATAAATATTCACATTCCTCATGAAGAAATAAGCCAACAGAACGGGTTACCTTCATTGTTTAACATGAAAAGAATTTGCAAGCCTGTTCAAAGATTTTTAAACGTTCGCTTGGAAATTTGAGAAAACATACAATTTGCATGAAAATACAGTTTGGCTTATCTTTATTGGGTGCAGGTTTTGAGAGTTGTACATTGTTAATATTTTATCAATTAAATTAAGAAACGGAAAAAAAACCCCATAATTATAGTAAAAGTAATGAATTGGTTTTGTGGTTATTCACCTGTAGATGCAAGAGATAATCTTAATTATTCGGAATTTTCGCATAACGAATGAATAGCTGAAGCCACAAGTGAAAACATATCTGGTTAGTGATCGTATGGTAACAAAATCCTTTCTCTTTTATCCATCTAGTACCTGTTGCATTTTGATATTGCCTCTGACTTACATAAAAAAAAAATGGCTGTATGAACGTTTCTTTTATGGCCCAAACGTTTGTTTCTTTTTTTAATTCTTTATCTTTCTTTTGTACGACAGAAAATGCACATATCCATATAATCAGCTGAATATATTAATATGATGTAAAGGACATTTCTTTCTTCATATGAGCGTTGATGATGGTTTACAACAAACAAGAGGTATGTAGACCATCATCTTTGTAATATTAATAGTAATAGTAGTAGTAGTAGTAGTAGTAGTAGTAGTAGCAGTAGTTGTAATAGTAGCAGAAGCAGTATTAATAGTAGCAGCAGTAGTAGTAGTAATAATAGTAGCAGCAGAAGTAGTAGTAGTAATAGCAGTAGTAATAGTAGTAGTAATAGTAATAGTAGTAGTAATAGTATTAGTAGTAGTAGTAGTAGTAGCAGTAGTTGTAGTTGTAATAGTAGCAGCAGAAGCAGTAGTAGTAGTAATAGTAGTAGTAATAGTAGTAGTAGCAATAGTAGTAGTAATAGTAATAGTAGTAGTAATAGTATTAGTATTAGTAGTAATAGTAGTAGTAGTAGTAGTAGCAGCAGAAGCAGCAGTAGTAGTAGTAGTAGTAATAGCAGTAGTAGTAGTAAAAGTAGTAGTAGTAGCAATAGTAGTAGTAATAGTAATAGTAGTAGTAGTAGTAATAGTAGTAGTAGTAGTAATAGTAGTAGTAGTAGTAGTAATAGCAGTAGTAGTAGTAAAAGTAGTAGTAGTAGTAATAGTAGTAGTAGTAGTAGTTGTAGTAGTAGTAGTAGTAGTAATAGTAGTAGTAGTAGTAGTAATAGTAGTAGTAGTAATAATAGTAGTAGTAGTAGCAGTAATAGCAGTAGTAGTAGTAAAAGTAGTAGTAGTAGTAATAGCAGTAGTAATAGTAATAGTAGTAGTAGTAATAGTAGTAGTAGTAGTAATAGTAGTAGTAGTAGTAGTAGTAGCAATAGTAGTAGTAATAGTAATAGTAATAGTATTAGTATTAGTAGTAATAGTAGTTGTAATAGTAGCAGCAGAAGCAGTAGTAGTAGTAATAGCAGTAGTAGTAGTAATAGTAGTAGTAGTAGCAATAGTAGTAGTAATAATAATAATGGTAGTAATAGTATTAGTAGTAGTTGTAGTAATAGTAGTAGTAGTAGTAATAGTAGTAGTAGTAGCAGCAGTAGTAGTTGTAATAGTAGCAGCAGCAGTAGTAGCAGTAGTCGAAGTAGTAGTGGTGGTAGCAGCAGCAGCAATAATATTGGTAATACTATTAGTAGTAACAATAGTAGCAGCAGTAGAAGTAGCAGTAGCAGCAGTAGTAGTAGTAATAATAACAGCAGTTGTAGTAATAGTTGCAGCAGTAGTAGTAATAACAATCACAACAGCAGTAGTAGTTGTAGTAGTAGTAGTAGCAGCACCAGTAGTAGTAATACTAGCAGCAGTTGTAGTAGAGGAAACAAACCTCCCCTTCTTGCCATTAATTAATTGACGGCATAGAGGATGAGAAAAAGAAGAAAGGGTAAGGGAAAGATTTGATTTGTGTGCTAAACGATTAAAAAAACTGTATGTTAGTTTTCATATGTTAGATTACTAGTAAATCGATCTGCTTTGAAACGTTTTTATTCAGTGACTGCCCAGGACGTTAACGAACTTTGGAATTATGTGGCACACACGTACTATATCTTATTATGAAAATAATCATTAAAAGCCGATGTATATTTTGTCTATTCTGTCACAAACGTTTAAAAAAAGCCAGCTAAAGATGAGCAATAAAAACTATACATTCTAGAGTAAAACAATCCTTTATGTTGATACGTATTGAATACACGTTACTAGTACAGAGGGATTTAATTTGCTTATTTTATATAATTCTTCTAAATTAAGGTACCAAACGAAATTGTCACAGCCACTTGTAAATTTTATATCTGTATTTCAAAAGAAATTATAAACGGGTATGAATAACATGTAAACACGCATGCTGTAAGGTCTTTCATATTTGGCAAGTGCTCATTATATATACTTCGTTTTTCTTCCAGAGTGCAATTGGCACCCATATCAATCGTTCGTGCCAATGCTAATTTGAAACCTTACTGTTGAATACATGAAACATTAATTCTAGAGATGATTAGATTGGGCGACACTATACATCTTTTACTTTTTTTTTTTTTTTTTTTTTTTTTTTTTTTTAGTCTGAAAATTTCAACCATTGATAATTTTTTTTAAAAGTGGAGCTCTGAAATAAATACCAAAATGAACAGGTAAATATTCTCAATTGTTGTAAATTAAATTTCAGCATCATATCTAATCTTCACTGTAGGGCGTTCTGAATTATCCGATTAAGACATAACTCCGTGAAAAAGAACAAATGCACGTGACAATGTTATCAACGAAGATGTGACATTGCCTAAAGCCATTTATCTTCTTGTATTGGTTATCGAGTTGACACCAATTTCACAGGTTGAGGGGCATGGCATGTCCATGTTTCGGTTGCTTTGTTTACTTTTGCCCAAAGCATTGTTTCATTGTAATAAATTCAATATTATGCCAAATTAACAGGACATGTCTTGTTCAGTTAGTGTAATTTACTGAATGACAATTTTATTAGCGTGTCAACAATCTTGTAGACAAAAATTATTTTCTTTTTGCTGGTGGGCAACTTGTATTGCATTATAACGAGACACTACAAGGTGATTCGTGTATCAGAGCCATCTGTAAATCAGCGAAATTCGTCTTGCTATCATCGGTGTAGGCAAGTCCCTTGGTACCTAAAACATTATTTCCAGTCTTCTAGCTGGCGAACAATAAATTGATTTGCAGCCGTTAGAAGCAGAAGCTGCGATAAAATAGAAGGAAATGATTTTTAAGCCACGTTTGGATTGGCAATCCGTATGCTTCGCTCTTGACTGCATTAGAAAGTCAGCGAGCGCTCTTCTCCCTCGAGATCCGTCAGGAAAGACTGGAAGGCGAACTTTGAAGCAGATTATTCCTTAATTGGTGAGGACTAATGAAATAAAGGCCGAAGAAAAGGCTTCAAATAGAATTTAGCGTGCCGAGTGTCAAAGCAAAGAGAGTTATCTGAGACTCCTCTCCGTGTTTGGGTCTATTTTATTTATTTCATTTTCGCTAATTTCTGTCGCATTCAGTTCAAATTTGGAGACAAATTATATGCTCATCAAGGGATGCGAGACATGGACCAGAAAACAGAAGGGAGATTTGTTTGCAACTGACATTTTCAAGCAAAAGAGAGAGAGAGAGTGAGGGTGGAGGGAGGGAGAGGGTGGAATGAGTGAGGGAGAATGGTGAGAGAGATTTCTTAAAAGATATGGTGGCGCAGGAGCAAGACGAGTTACTTATTTTAGATATTTATTCAAATGACTCTTTCTACATGTCACATTAGAAAGTGCATACATTGCTTCTTAGTTGTACTTTAATAACAAAAGAACACACTCAGCCATAAAATGTAAATGGTTTTTGACAGAAGTAGAAAGGAAATAGTCTAATAATGCAGGAATAATCATTTCATACCATTCAAATCAATTTGCATGTTATTAGGATAAGTCATTATGCTATTCTTTTCAATGGCAGCTTTTTGTTCCAATTATATATCTACTTTAACGACAGGAATCAATAGCTTTTGTGATCGAAGCATTGGCATGTGTAATTGATGTCCAGCGACTTTTTATATTTGTATTCGACTTGCCTGATTTTGAATTGATATTCACCATTCATCTTCTTTTGTTCAAAATGTAAATTGTATGCCAATTATGAGGTTAGAGGTTTTTTCAAACAAAGAAAGCAAAAAGAAAATAAGGGAAACGATTTTTAACGATGTCATCACCATATTTATCGTCGGAAAATGACGAATATATATATATATATATATATATATATATATATATATATATATATATATATATATATATATATATATTCTTGAGAACACGGCTAAATGCTATTGTAGAAATAAGTGATAATTTTTTAAGATATACTACTGCATATAGTTCCCTGACCAGTAGCGTACCAAGAAATTCTGCCATCCCCCCCCCCACCGCAAAACTTAATTATGGACCCTCCTCCCAATAAAAGAAGTTGTTTGACGGGAATTTTCGGCCCCCATTGGGCCTCCCCCACCCCTTCCGCAGTTGCTGGGTTTGCTTGGGCGGTTGCTACGCCACTGTCCCTGCCATATGTATATACATTAGTCATCCATGGTATGCAAAGTAATTTACCTATCTATCAAACAAACAGACAAATAGTAACGAAACAAAGAAAGAAAGAATGTAATATATGGAAAAAAATTGTAGATACAAAGAATATAAATTGTATGTGTCTTTTCATGTTTGTTTCCTTTTTGATATTTGCATTTATTATATGCTCAGCACAATAAATAAATAAATAAATAAATAAATAAATAAATAAATAAATAAATAAATAAATAAATAAATAAATAAATAAATAAATAAATAAATAAATAAATAAATAAATAAATAAATAAAAGAAGAAGAATGTAGGAAGAAAAGGCCATTATGTTCATGTTTGTGAAATACGAGAAGACAGTTGACAAACAGAACGAAGAAGAAGAAGCTGGGTCTGCTTGATAATGAAAGATAGATGGAAAGTTGACAGAAAGGAAGAAAGAAGCTGTTTCTTCTTATGATGATGACACAGAGGCAGACATTTGACAGACAGAGAGGCAGACATTTGACAAACAGAGAGGCAGACATTTGACAGACAGTGAGGCAGAATACAGATAAAGAACAATAAGCACAATCTCGTTCTATGTATGATGATGAAACAAAAGACCATAGTAGACAGAAAAAGACAAAGAGACAGACAGACAGACGGATGGACAAGCAGGTAGACAAGCAGGCAAACTTATAGATGACGAACATCGATCTCGGGGAACCATGAATGCATACTGAGTGGATTTTATTGGAGGTGAGACTGTTGTTGAAATTTTCACTATTAAAACAGCCAAAACTTCAAGTCGTAGTGGCCTTCGATAGCCAGACTTACAAAATGATGGTCTATGGACGTGATGGTGCGTAATGCGGATGTTATGCAAGGGACCGTCTTGTCTCCTCTATTAATCATAGCCGGGAGCGACGGATGACTTCGTCCTTCACATGGAGAGGAGGTCTTTCCATTATATTCTGAATCTTCTGAGCATAACTCGGGGTAAATAGTTATAAATATATATCCCACTTCCTCTCAATGTAATATAATTATATCTGCGATAAACATCACCTTTCTGGGTAAATAAATCACCATTTCCATCGATTTCTTGTATTATGAGTATATCAGATAATGTCCCGTTCCGAACAAAATGAGAAGTTCACACCTGGTAGATAGAAATCAGACATTTCTTTTTTTTCTTCATCCTTTAATTTAATGGATCCTAACACTTCACATCCCCGTTCATAATGAGAAGTATATATAAACCATAAAAGATTTCTTGATATCTCGGGTTCGATCTATCTCACCCTTAATCCGCCCAGTCCGAACGCCGTTATTAAAAAATCCAGGTAATAATTGGGTCTCGTATCATCCTTTTCAATCTTGAGAAATTGGGCAATTCAAGTCATTATGAATGATAGATGAGACGAGAAAATAACTCACCCCTAATAAGTCTTTCTTCTTCAGCTTAGGGCATCGCTAACGATAAAACATGAAATTAAAGGAAGTTTTTAATCTAGACGAAGATATTAGTTTATGATGAGAATTATGATTAGTTTTGGCAGCATTACAAAATAACATACATTCCTCCGATAATCATTTTATTATGTAAAAATCCTCGAGATTGGTGGGGGGGGGGGGGAATTGGTGGGGGGGGGGCTACAAATTACTCCAGATTCACTCTGCACATATATTATGCACACATATTGTTTCATTTATTTATGTTTTAAATTGGCCATTTCTTTATTAAAATTGTTGGAAAACTATTAGAAATATTTGAGAAAATAAAGCTATGTCATAAGTTACATTTTAAATATTTGTAATTTTTGTCAATCAGTGTGTCAAGATATTCTTTCTAAAAAAATATTATTTCGAGGAGAGAAATTAATATAAGCAAGTTTGCTTTTTTTTTTTGGGACTACTCATATGTTGATATGTCTTGTGTTTATGGTGACTAATAAACAGTGGCGTACTAAAGGTAAATTTCGCCCGGGGCGACGATGATGGCCCAAAGGGCCAGAATACGAGGCCCGAAATTGTATCAGCTGTTTTGGCGCCCAAGACCTCTGGCGCCCGGTGCAACTGCCCCGTCCGCCCCCCTCCGCGTTAGTACCTTAATGCTAATACATATTTTTAAACCAAAGAAAACTGCACTCAAATACATAAACTTTATGAATATATTGAAGTGTATATAATAACCAGTGATTTCGAAAAATGTTAGTACTGATATTAAGTAAATATGTATATATTCAGTGACACTAAAAACCATCTTCACATTTCAAGTTCAGAATAGTATTGAAATATTTCTATATTCAGTGACACTAAAAACCATCTTCACATTTCAAGTTCAGAATAGTATTGAAATATTTCTATATTCAGTGACACTAAAAACCATCTTCACATTTCAAGTTCAGAATAGTATTGAAATATTTCTATATTCAGTTACACTAAAAACCATCTTCACATTTCAAGTTCAGAATAGTATTGAAAGGATCCCTAGGTCATGCATATGTATTGCTTTTCTTGGATTCTGTTCGTTTATCCCCAGGTTGGTATTCTTCGGGTAGTCTTAAGTATTGGCAGAAACACTGAAAACATCCACTGAAAGTGTAAGAAGAAATCTTGTGAATTACTGTTTTTGCATGGAGCTACGGTAACCAATGATGGAGAGAGACCTACAATATTTAATGATTTCTTTTTTGAACAGTCTGGCATACAGTTGATAATATACCACAAAATGCTGAACCAGTTAGACACTGATTACCATTCCCCCCCCCCCCCCCATTTCAATTAATTTCAGTTAATATTAGTGAAGACGATGCCTGCAATATTTGAATCAGCTTAAATCAATGTAAGACGTGTGGTTCGGATTTACTGCATCCCAAGCTAGTGAAAAGAATTGAAAGTTCAATCAAGTACCCACTGTGTCGTACATTTAATATTTCTTTTGAAATTTTAAGATTTTCTTATTGTTTTAAACTTGCAAATGTGGTACCAGTATATATGAACGATTGCAGAACAAATGTTTCAACTTATCGTCCAAAGTCACTGATTTGTACTTTGTCCAAGGTATTTGAAAAGTCTGTCTATACCTATTTGTATAATTATATTGTGATTTTATTATAGCACAGCAATCAGGCTTTACACCTGGTGACTCCGAAACCCATCAGTTATTAGTAATTTATAATACGATTTGATAAGTTCTGAATCAGGTAAAGGAATTTAGAACCTTTTATTCGATATAAGTAAAGTATCTGATAGCGTTTGATCTCAAAATCTATTTGTAACTTAGAAATATCGGTATACAATGTATTTTACTGTCGTTATTATAAGATTATATTTTTTTATCATTATGAAAGCAACTTGCTGTTCTGAAATCCCGATTTTAGAATTTTCAATACATTACTTACATTAATACGGGAGTCCCTCTAGGATCGAACCAAGGACCATATACATACATACACACACACATATATATATATATATATATATATATATATATATATATATATATATATATATATATATATATATCTATATATATATATATACAATTATTGATTCGGTTTTTCCTCAGATTATACTATTATTTTACACTATATGTCATCGTTGAAAATCCAAATGAGCCAGGTTAGATTCTAAAGCCAGGTGAAATTCTAAAGTCGGAAATGTAAAAGATACATGACTGGTCCCGTCAGTGCCAAGTGACTCTAAACCCAGCTAAACAGGGACAATACTTATAACACGATAACGTAATCCAAAAGATTAGCATACACTGCATATATCAATCAAAGGTTATTTAAGAAGCATACCAACATAAACATTTAGATATTATATTGTCCAGTGACGCCACTTGGCATGCACATGTTAAGTATTTGTCTAAAAAAGCCTAAAAGTTAATACTTCCAAGAAATTGAAATAAAAATTGGATCGCTTGTCCTTGAAAAGAATGTATAAATCTTAAATACTTTCCTTGTTTGAATACGCTGGTTATATCTAGGATAACTGTACTATGCAAGAAAAAGACTCATGGGAAAAAAAGTAAGTTTGAAAGCTATGATAATATTAACAGGTACTAGAAAGAGTGAGTCCAGAACGCTACTGTACGATGAAACCGGGTGGGAGAACATGAATGTTCGATGTAAACTAATTCTATTGTTTAAAATATGCCATGGCCTTACTCCAAAATACTTCCAAGATGTAACTCGACACTTTGTTGTTAACAATTGGTCCTACAATACTCTATCATCCGATTCTACTCGGGCCCCTTCTGCGTCGACCAAGTTTGTCTCCAAATTAATTTCTACATTCCAAAATTCAAATGTTTAGCACTTTACCAATGGAAATAATAAGCAACCCATCTATTCAAAAGTTCAAAGCTTACCTAAACTGGGATAAACATGTAGCTCTTTGGTATTATTACGTCGGTGACTATGTGATTCAATCCCAGCATACGCGATTGAGAACCAAATGTAGTAGTTTAAATAACGATTTATTTTTAAATCATCTTTCCAACAATAGCTGTTATACATGCGGACATATTGGAACAGCTGAACACTTTCTATTAGAACGTCAACATATACAGCTGTATAACATCATGTTCTATTCAAATTATCATATTCGACTTACAATTAGGACATTATTATTCGGCATTTCCGTGTACTCTGATGAAATTAATACACACATATTTTTGGCTGTGCAGACCTTCATAAAATTATCAAAACGCTTTCCGGACTAATACATAGATCACAACCATTGTTACCTTTTCTTATTACCGCATGTACTCGCTTATAACTCGACTCCAACTGCAAACTGCATAATGCGCTGGCAGATGTGGGTCTATGCAGTTTGTTAGGAGTAATCAATAGAACAAACAACATAGACCCTGATCTGTTGGCGCATTAAGCGACCGCAAATCAGGGTCTATGTTGTTTTCAGTTGGATTGGAATAATAAGCGAGTACTTACGGGATATAGCTCTCTGCGCTAAATACAGATATTAGAATAGACCATGAATATATTTATCTTAGCAGACAATTTTGATTTTATCAGAAATTCTTTGACATAGTGGGGACCATTTTATAATACGCATGTACCTTTCTACTGAATCTCAAGCTAACTCATTGTTTTGTATTATATGTGAATATATTTTCTGGAATAAAATATTTTTAAAACTAAATGAGTATCGATTATATTATCGATTTTTTCCATGTATGACGAAGTAATGTCGCTTATATTATCGATTTTTTCCATGTATAACGAAGTAATGTTGATTATAGTATCGACTTTTTCCATGTATAACGAAGTAATGTTGATTATAGTATCGATTTTTTCCATGTATAACGAAGTAATGTCGATTATATTATCGATTTTTTCCATGTATAACGAAGTAATGTCGATTATATTATCGATTTTTTCCATGTATAACGAAGTAATGTCGATTATATTATCGATTTTTTCATGTATAACGAAGAAATGTTGATTATAGTATCGACTTTTTCCATATATAACGAAGTAGTTTTGATTATATTAACAACTTTTTCCATGTATCACGAAGTAGTGCCGATTATATTATCGACTTTTTCCATGTATAACGAAGTAATGTCGATTATATTATCGATTTTTCCATGTATAACGAAGTAATGTCGATTATATTATCGATTTCTTTTCCATGTATAACGAAGTAATGTTGATTATAGTATCGAGTTTTTCCATGTATAACGAAGTAGTGTTGATTATAGTATCGACTTTTTCCATGTATAACGAAGTAGTTTTGATTATATTAACAGCTTTTTCCATGTATCACGAAGTAGTGTCGATTATAGTATCGATTTTTTCCATGTATAACGAAGTAATGTTGATTATAGTATCGATTTTTTCCATGTATAACGAAGTAATGTCGATTATATTATCGATTTTTCCATGTATAACGAAGTAATGTCGATTATATTATCGATTTCTTTTCCATGTATAACGAAGTAGTGTCGATTATATTATCGATTTTTTCCATGTCTGGTAACACGTATAGATAAATATGACATCATTTGTGTACTAACAAAATATTAACAAACATTTAATCACCCGTTACGAGTAAACAAGTATCCTAAATCCCATTATTAATGTACCTACATTTTATAAAGTGCGATTTATATTCTTCAGGTAAAAAATTTAACAAAATGCGCGTACTGTTTTACTGGTCATAGCTCCTCTTGAACATCAATGGAAATGGATGGGGACACATAAGTGTCTATTGACTTTCTTTCTGATGAAATTCGATATTTACTATGTTGCTTTCTTTTACACTTTAAAAGCCTAAGAGCACAAGACGACATAAATTTATTTTTTTCTTGATGTCTCTGCAGATGCCTGAACTTGTTTGTAATTTTGTTTATACTTTAGTGCTGGTTAAACGTAGACAAAAAGGATGACGGGTAATGTTCCACTTCCGATGTTGTCAAATCTAGAGCTCAAAGAACATGTCCTTGTTAATAACTTTCATCCGTCGATTCTATCATTGATACAAGATGCAGCTGCAGGCTTTTCCAAACCGAGCCACCAGTTAAAGGTCCTTACCTGCACAACCATTCAGGAGTACGTCAGTTTGTAGAGAGCGATATAGACCTATACATTGTAAGGATTCAATTTTAAAGAAAAAAAACCCCTGAGATGTACAAATGAAAAATCTTCAATTAATATGTACCATATATATATATATATATATATATATATATATATATATATATATATATATATATATATATATATATATATATATATAAACGCAATAAACTGACAACGTAGAGTGCAAAACTAGTTTTCAACTAGCCTAAGCGCTTTCTACTCTCAAGACTAACAATATACACAGAAAGCGTTGAAATTACAAAAGTTTACATAACTGATGTGTCGTCTAGTTGGCTTCCACTCGACTGCTGATGCTGTCAGTTAGTTGGTTTTGACCTACAAAGGGAATGAGCCATATCGCCATCTGTTATTTAATGTAAAGTGGTGTAACGGCAGATTGTATCCCGGATATTTCATTGCTTCCGTAGGGCGAGTAATGACCATAGCAAGAATTATATCGGAAAGAACCACACAAAAAACATTTTTGTGTTTATTGTTTGTTTTGTGTTTATTGGTTGTCTTGTCTCTGTTTTGCTTTTGCCTTTGAAAAAGACTCAGTGAAAGTCGAAAGGGCTTAGGTTAGTTGAAAACTAGTTTTGCACTGTTCGTTGTCAGTTTATTGCGTTTATCTTAATCAATCCCTGACACGCGATTCCTGATGGATCCAGTGTACTTGAAAGGACTGTTATTCGCCACATGATTTGTAATGTGTATATATATATATATATATATATATATATATATATATATATATATATATATATATATATATATATATATACACATATGTGTGTGTGTGTGCTTGTTTGAAATTTGTGTATTTTTAACTCGCGTCACAAACTACTGGTCTTTTTATCATTTAATTACAACGACATATCAAACTTTCGCATGACTTCTTGATCGATAGTGAATTTATTTATTTATTTATCTATCTATTTATTCTGAATGGCTGGATGACTGACTGACTAACTCCAGTCACTGTTTTTCTCCCATAATTTCAACTTTAAGATAAAACTTTCATATCTTCATTCAACCTATTGAATTTTTTTCTTTTATTTGAATCCTTAGAGTAGCTAGTTAGCTTTAAGTCAAAAGCTGAAATCCAATAGCTTTAAAGTCAAAGGATTAAATCCAATAGCTTTAATTCAAAAGCTGAAATCCAATAGCTTTAAGTCAAAGGATGAAATCCAATAGCTTTTACGTCCAATGCTGAATATGAAAACAGCTGTTTACCAACAATTATTTTTTCAAAGGTTCCGTGGAACACGGTTTGTTGCCTGAGCACCGTACGATGATATTCCTAACTAAATCAGACTTGCAGAACATTAACACAAAACTTTATGAATCCTAACGTGGTCACCGCCGCAGTCTCCGTCTGAAAAGTAATACCAATGTTTCTACATGTTTATGCAGGCGAGATATAATCAACCACAAACATTACAATCCCAGCAGGTCTCAAATAAGAGGAATTTTATGTTAAAAAATGTACCTGTTGCTGAATCTTCGATGTTTTAGCTCTTGTAAATTGGTGTATTCCGTGATTGTGAGAAAAAATAGTATCTAAATCAGACAGATATACAATATAGAAAAATATGGAGCTGGAAAAAAAGCTGTGCGCTATAAATATTTACGGCTCAGCATATCGGTTAAAAATAAATGGTAGTGTTGATCGGGATAAAAAAGATAGGTGCAGGTACTTTCTGATTGAAAACATTTTTTTTAACAAAAAAAAAAAAAAAAAAGATACCGAAACTGACACAGGCGCAAATCTCAACGATTACTTAACGTTACGTAGAATTCCTGAAAGCTTTTTATATAATCCCGGCTTGTCTGCATACAATGTTAATCACATTAACTAGCTTAGTAGTGGGTAAGTGGGAGTTTAAATCCAAATACCAATTCTACACCACAGTAAACAAAACTGTTGGTGTGTCACACTTACATTTGTTTACATTACCTGAGAAAACAAACGCCGTTAATTGTATTTCGGCAATACTAGGTATGAAATGAATGTTGACTCGGTTGTAAATTTCTCCAGGTAAATTCTGCAGATTTACTCTCTCTCTCTCTCTCTCTCACACACACAGACACACAAATAAATATATGCACGAACATTTTCATATACTTTTCTTTCTGGATCTAAGGATCTATTAACATGTTTTCGTCTCTTTTGGATGCTGATTTTAATGAATACAATCATGGAGATTGAGCTATTATCATATTTTATACGTATTCCCTCGCTTTTCATTTTAACAAATTTAAAATCTTAAAAAGATACCTACGAAATCTTTTGTGCAAAGTATTCGACAACGCCGACACATGAAACGTCGAGAGCGCGTCACGAGAAAGTGTGCAATCGATGTGAATATGAAGTTAAAACTTTAAGTGAACAAGGGTAAATATTATGCTGATCGTAATTCTCAATAATAGATTCCAATCATTTAGATGACCAAGGAAAAGACTTTGGAACTATGGAAATGCAGTATGAACAAAACGTAACGAGAATTAAAGAAAAGAAATAATTAAATAAAAATTTGAAGCGTGTAAATCGTTGCGTCTGTGATACTGTGATATCCTAACAAAAATTCAAGACAACTAGATGTACTAATTGACTGAAGTACAGAAAACATAATTTGATTTCAATATTTATTTCTGAACAATGATGGTAATAAAATAAATAAAATAATCTAGAATATTGACAATTACAATTGTAGGGCTCAAGTTTATGACAACTCTTGAGAAACGAAATTATTCAAGTTTTTCTTAACTTGGAGCGTTGGCATGTTCATTATGTTTTTAAGAGTTGCACTCGATTTTCACATTCTGTTGATTTGTACTCACATACGCTGTCAATTAAAAAAAAAAATTTATTCATCTTAAGAGTCACATCCTGATAGAAAAATGATATTCCTAATTATATCTGATCTGATATCCCAGGTACTCGTTCTTGTTTAGACACCCCTCAAACCTGTTTTATACCTTAGTCATTCAGGTTACGGTGCTCTAGGATCTAAGCGAGAACATTTGTACGTTATGTTTTAAATTTTCATGAAACAAGGGAAAAAAAACAAAAAAAAAAACACAAACAAACATAAGAACACTTCCTTTTTCACTGCGAAACGATTATATAAAATAACCCACGACGGACTCTATGGGAAAGTAGGGCGATGTCTTTTGACAATCTTCTTTTACAGATGTGCGTTTACCTGGTACCATTTACATGCACAAGATTTCTGTGCTGAATAATTATGTCTGCAATCTTCTGAAGTATATCATTCTTGTGATGGAAAATTGAACTTTGGTTTGAGCGTCAGCCCGTTTAACTGCACGCCGTATACATCCATCTATGGGTTAAACTAATATTGTTATTGTTGTCCGAAATTTTATTGAAAATCTTAGATACAGTTCACATGTATGCTGTTTACTAAAAACGATTTACTGCAAGAAGAACAAGGATTCTGATACAGAATAGATCGCATACGCTGACTCATCAGGTTCGATCTATTAATTTCTCTTATATGACATCGGTAATACACAAATAGTACAACTCTTTTTTGTATGATTTTCCGCAGTTCTTGTTTATGTTTTATCGAAAGATAATCAATTTCATCGCGATAAGACCTCGAAATTATTGATTATGCGAATGATATGGTTAAGTACTGTAACTGACATTAATTATATTAGATTTATCGAAGAACCTTGGTCTTATTTCTTACTCTAAGTGGAAATTAATAATTCAAAATTATAATTGATAATCATTTTAAACATTATAATGGTAAGAAGTTAGGGCTGTCATTTTGAAAGTAGAACATATTATTTGTGATCTGATCCGAATCGTCGATCCCGCTTTTCTACTCAACTTAAATATTTCGTACCGATTATTATTTTGACTACCTAGAATAAATAGGTAATAAAAATGTCTTATCTCACTATACTCTCAGTCATAAATGTGGAGACTCATACAAACTGCCATAAACAAATAAATTAGCAGAGAGATTTAACACCCACCCCTATGCAAAGTTAACCTCAATTTATTTCAACGAAAATAACAAATGTAAAGGATATGCAAAATAATAATTAAGGTACCCTATCTATCTATCTATCTATCTATCTATCTATCTATCTATCTATCTATCTATCTATCTATCTATCTATCTATCTATCTATCTATCTATCTATCTATCTATCTATCTATCTGTCTGTCTATCTCTCTCTATCTATCTATCTATCTATCTATCTATCTATCTATCTATCTATCTATCTGTCTGTCTGTCTCTCTATCTATCTATCGATCTAACTGTCCGTCTGTCTGTATGTCTGTCTGTATGTCTCTCTCTCTCTATATATATATATAAATACATGGGTGTGTGTTTGTTTGTGTGTCTGTCGTTTGCTCATTATATGATACATTTATTGAGAGTGACTGAATTATTCATGTGACCAGCGAGATAGAGATTGAATTGAGGAGCAAGGAAGAATGGATGGTTAGCTGGATGAATGAATGGTTGGATCAATATATTTTTTGGAGAGATAATTTTTTCTTCAAACAAATTTTGTAACATTGCTTCTCTTTCGAAAACGCGTATGCATTCAATGTTTGATATGTGCCCTTTTCAGAAAAGAAACCGAGTTGGAGGAGCAGGGGAAAAAAGAAATGTGTCTACAGAGTCCTAAAGCCCTTCCATGTCCCATCATTTGAAAGAAATTAAATTGCACAATCAAACATTTCCTACCTAAACTTGTTCTAACGGTATTTGGGCCGATGTACACATAGTTGAAGGGCATGGCCAACAAGAAGGTAGAATAACATGGGATGGAATTCTGTGCCTAAAGATAAAATATTGCAAGGTGTCGCGTTACGAGGCAATTTTTAAAATGCGACACCCATGTCAATGACTTGCCCCGCAGTAATGTCTTACTCTCACGCCATATAGCAATAGACGTAATTAGGCGGGAAAGAGAGAGAGAGAGGATGGCCAAGACACTACAACCGCGTGCAATTCTATCTATTTATCTATCTTTTTGCTTCTTTTCTTCTTATGTCTTCTCTCTCTCTCTTTGTTCTTTTCTTCCCGTCCCCGTCTCTCTCTCTCTCTCTCTCTCTCTCTCTCTCTCTCTCTCTCTCTCTCTCTCTCTCTCTGCTCTTTTCTTCCCGTCCCCGTCTATCTCTCTCTCTCTCTCTCTCGTGACACGCACGTATTCTTTTTTTGCGATATTTTATTCTGGATTTAAAATTTGCGTAACCGCGTGCACAATACTCCCCCAATAACATATTTTCTTCTCAGCTAATAGCTGAAAGAATATACCGTTAAGCAAAAAGAAAAAAAAATTGCATATACACACACACACAAGTAATTCCTTTTTTATTTTAACTGCAATTTATTTAGTTGCATTATACACTATACTCAGACAAGTAAATAAGAATTGGCAAATGTTATACCAAAAGTTAGTATGTAGTATGTGTTCGACTTGTACATTTTCTGGAGGAGTGAAATTATATATATATATATATATATATATATATATATATATATATATATATATATATATATATATATATATAGTTATATAAAATTTCAATGCACTGAAATATGCATTAAAATTTTTTCAAATCACATCTTTTTTTCAGCTCTTTTGCAGTCGTCATAAGAGACAGGTGCCGTATGTGCTTATGTATAATTCGTATTCTATTACGAACATAACGTCTCTCACAGCTTCTACTCTCTCCGAATATATCGCTGCCGTAACGACGCCCAAAGCATCTAGCCCTTATTTCATCCCCTTTAAGGTTTCGTTGACTTGATCCACTATTATTCACGATGCAGGCACAAACTACTCCCCAGATGACGTTATATATAAACAACGCCACTGCTTGTACAAACCCTTTGACCAGGGGTCAGCTTCATTTTGAAACATCATTTCTGTTAGTTTAGCGATGAATTTTTGACAAAAAGATATATTTACTATGTTAGTTTTGGCAAACTATTTCAAAAGCAAGGTAAAAACGAGACTTTTTCTTGATTTGACCTTGTGTATGAGTGCATGTACAGTAAATTTTAACTTGTGGCAATAGTGACGTTACTCGATCAGTAAGGGAGGTAATCCACGTTTAGAAGTCTGTATGCATACATGGAATTCCCATCAATAACGAGGTTAAGAGAACCAGACTAAATGTGGCGGCTCAGATGCGTTGCACTGTGACGTCATTGGTTTATCATCACGTCTGTTCACCAGCTACCTTATAATGTCGTCTGCCTTGTCCTTCATCACAGAAAGCTTTTTTTCTTTCTTCTAAATTAAGAGTGTATATTTTAATAAGTTCCGAAAGTCTACATTTCTTCAAATGACATTGAGATGAATAAATGTCTACATATAAAGAAACATGAAGTGTTCGCACTTCTTGTGCTGGCAATTTAGGTGTGCCAATGCGAAGAAAACTTTAAGCAATATTCATTAACAAGAATATGAAGGAAACTTCTCTTTATCTTTTCTCTTTGCAAATTAACATGTATGTTCACTCATCATCTTACTGATCTTTCTTTGATACCAAGCTAGCGATGTGTAATTTCTTGGAGACCTTTCCTATACTTTGGATTTTAAACTAGGAAACAAATATGGCCTTTCCAGGAAGTTTATAATACAACTCACTCAAATATTACCTCTCCAGAAGATATATGTATACTATCGACCTTTTGGTTCCCTGTTTCACAAATTTTGCTCATTCGCGAAGCCTTCTGACACAGCCAGAGAACCTCTCTAGAAATCCCATAGTATACTTACAAGACCAACAAGACAAGACAACGACAGACAAGAGTGATCTTCGAGGTTTCTTAAAGCGCCATGGGACCGGATTCTTCAGGTACTAATTACGTGATCCATCTTTTATTTGCAATTAGAGAATATAATTCAGCTCATTATACTGTTTACGTTCTCTGTCTTTTCGTCATAATACATGTACATATGATTCATGAATACATTTGTCACTGTGGCATTGACCAAATTTGATTCCAGTGCTTTCGGGTCGTTTGAGGCAATCCTCATGAACCTTGTTTTCAAAAGGTATAGCAAATTACGATGATTGATCTTTACACTAAACTTCCCAACGTTTTGACCTTGACATGTGATCTAGCCTGTTGTAGGTCTGACTAATTAATACAAAACTGAGACTCATTTTGGCGTGCAAGGTGAGCGGATGTCACGGAATGCAGCGAGTAGCTGACCAATTAGTCCGGAATTTCAATGATTGTGTGTAATACGACCACTCTAATTATCCAAATGACTGCAGAAGGTCTTTGGTAATTTGAAAATAATTTTTTGATTTTCTCACGTGTTTTGCTTTTGCTTAATTGTTTGTATGTTTTTCCAACTCCTTTATGTATGTATTTGAACCTTTTTTTTAATAAAAATAATTGTTTGACTCAAAATTACTATGGCTGCAAGACAGACGGTTAGGGAATCAGTAGATTAACATAATTCTCTGCGTGGAGCAAGATGGTAGTGAAATAATGTTTATGTTACTAGACGGCATTCTTGTCATCTTCGGACTACTATCGGCTTCATCCCCGTATCATACGCTTGTTCGAGTAAAGAGGATTTAGCCGATTGTAACACGTGATTTAATGATGACTGGAATGCTCTTGAAACACTCGAATGAACACCACTGTTGTCGAAACAAGCAATCATCTCTCTCCATTTATTTAAATCATCTTTTTAGCCTATGATCATTCGTCAAAATATTATTCTATGAACTAAGGTCAAATGATTTCTTTTAACGTTTAGAAATAAAATATATTTGATTAACGATCTTCTTATCTTTAGGGTCCACATCCGATGTAAGATATCAGAAAAGCGCGAGGACACACGTTCTTCAAATTTAACGTCAAATGTATTATGGATTTGCCTTCAGAAAGAACTTTTCTAATAGGAGTAGGTTTGAAGGATCGGAGGTGTTTTTAAAATACTTTCTTGTGAACAAAACGCAACAAGAAAGGAAAAAGAAAAAGAAAAATATACATGTGTGTATGCATGTGCGTGTCTGTTCATTTCATCGGGTCCCCCACCCCCTCAAATGTGCTAAATCATTTGCACACATAAAATATATTTATTTTCTTTCACTTATAGACTTAAACTACCATTGATGCGTACGATTGTTGCCGAAAGAAGTTAATATCTTATCTCTCTATCTCAGCTAAGGTCTTTCCATATGACTCAGGTATCCATACTACTTCACATATGACTCAGGTATGCATACTACTTCACATATGACTCAGGTATGCATACTAAGCAAAAGGCAAGGGAATCCAGTTATCAATCAGATACTTAAAATATTACAAATCCTACTTAAAAATATCTTCAACAAGTGTTAGTTTTTGTCCCGCTAAACTTTCTAAGTCTGATGAATAGATCAAAACGACCCTATTGACGATCTCAAGATCTAAACTCTTTCTCCATTCCTTTGCTAACCCCTTCAGTCGACTTTATTAAGTGACAAAGTACATGGTTTGTTAAAGATGCCCGTTTTTTATTTACAAAATGTTCGATTATATGAATTTGGATACATTACTACTATTTACATTTGGATACAGTGCTACTATTTACATTTGGATACAGTACTACTGTTTAAATTTGGATACAGTATTACTATTTAAATTTGGATACAGTACTACTATTTACATTTGGACACAGTACTACTATTTACATTTGGATACAGTACTACTATTTACATTTGGATACAGCGCTACTATTTACATTTGGATCCATTACTATTATTTACATTTAGATACAGTACTACTATTTACATTTGGATACAGTACCAATATTTAAATTTGGATTCAGTACCACTATTTACATTTGGATACAGTACTACTATTTAAATTTGGATACAGTACTACTATTTACATTTGGATACAGTACTACTATTTACATTTGGATACAGTACTACTATTTAAATTTGTATACAGTACTACTATTTACTTTTGGATACAGTACTACTATTTACTTTTAGATACAGTACTACTATTTACATTTGGATACAGTACTACTATTTACATTTGGATACAGTACTACTATTTACATTTGGATACAGTACTACTATTTACATTTGGATACAGTACTACTATTTACTTTTGGATACAGTACAACTATTTACTTTTGGATACAGTACTACTATTTACTTTTGGATACAGTACCATTATTTAAATTTGGATACAGAACCACTATTTACATTTGGATACAGTACTACTATTTACATTTGGATACAGTACCACTATTTAAATTTGGATACAGTACCACTATTTACATTTGGATACAGTACTACTATTTACATTTGGATACAGTACTACTATCTACATTTGGATACAGTACTACTATCTACATTTTGTAGTCAGTACTACTATTTACATTTGGATACAGTACTACTATTTACATTTGGATACAGTACTACTATTTACATTTGGATACAGTACTACTATTTACATTTGGATACAGTACTACTATTTACTTTTGGATACAGTACTACTATTTACTTTTGGATACAGTACTACTATTTATATTTTGGATACAGTACTACTATTTATATTTTGGATACAGTACTACTATTTATATTTTGGATACAGTACTACTATTTACATTTGGATACAGTGCTACTATTTACATTTGTATACAGTACTACTATTTACATTTGGATACAGTACTACTATTTATATTTTGGATACAGTGCTACTATTTATATTTTGGATACAGTACTACTATTTACATTTGGATACAGTACTACTATTTACATTTGGATACAGTACTACTATTTATATTTTGGATACAGTACTACTATTTATATTTTGGATACAGTACTACTATTTACATTTTGGATACAGTACTACTATTTATATTTGGATACAGTGCTACTATTTACATTTAGATACAGTACTACTATTTATATTTGGATACAGTACTACTATTTACTTTTGGATACAGTACTACTATTTATATTTTGGATACAGTACTACTATTTATATTTTGGATACAGTACTACTATTTATATTTTGGATACAGTACTACTATTTATATTTTGGATACAGTACTACTATTTACTTTTGGATACAGTACTACTATTTATATTTTTGGATACAGTACTACTATTTGCTTTTGGATACAGTACTACTATTTATATTTTGGATACAGTACTACTATTTACATTTGGATACAGTACTACTATTTATATTTTGGATACAGTACTACTATTTACATTTGGATACAGTACAACTATTTATATTTTGGATACAGTACTACTATTTACTTTTGGATACAGTACTACTATTTATATTTTGGATAAAGTACTACTATTTATATTTTGGATACAGTACTAATATTTACTTTTCGATACAGTACTACTATTTATATTTTGGATACAGTACCACTATTTACATTTGGATACAGTACCACTATTTACATTTGGATATTTAATTTGGGTACAGTACAACTATTTACATTTTGGATACAGTACTACTATTTACATTTGGATAAAGTACCACTATTTACATTTGGATACAGTACCACCGTTTACAATTTGGATACAGTACCACTATTTACATTTGGATAAAGTACCACTATTTACATTTGGATACAGTACCACTATTTACAGTTGGATATTTAATTTGTATACAGTACTACTATTTCCATTTGGATATTTAATTTGGATACAGTACCACTATTTACATTTTGGATACAGTACCACTATTTCCATTTGGATGCAGTGCCAGCATTTACATGTTTGATACAGTACCACTATTTACATTTTGAATACAGTACCACTATTTACATTTGGATATTCAATTTGGATGCAGTACCACTATTTTCATTTGGATACAGTACCACTATTTACATTTAAATACAGTACCACTATTTACATTTGGATACAGTACCACTATTCACATTTGGATATTCAATTTGGATACGATACCACTATTTACATTTTGAATACAGTACCACTATTTACATTTGGATATTCAATTTGGATGCAGTACCACTATTTTCATTTGGATACAGTACCACTATTTACATTTGGATACAGTACCACTATTCACATTTGGATATTCAATTTGGATACGATACCACTATTTACATTTTGGATACAATACCGCTATTTCCATTTGGATATTCAATTTGGATACAATACCACTATTTACATTTGGATACAGTACCACTATTTACATTTGGATACAGTACTACTATTTACATTTGGATATTCAATTCTCGTTCCTCTTCTTCTCTTTCCTTTTCTGGACATTGTATTGTACTTGCAACTACTAAATACCACGGAACAAATATCTTTGGTGGTTAATGTCAAATTTTGAAAGGAGAACGAAAGAACCATGTAATATTTTAACACTCTTCTTGGATGAGCGAAAGATTTTGCAAGTGATCAACATGCCTTTCTCCATTTTTGTTTTAGTGCAGTCTATTTTTTTTTAGTGCAGTCTGTTATTGTCATTGACGGGTATCTTCATTCTGCAGTTTACATTGTAACATTGAAGTACATAATAAAGGAAGGAGAGAACCAAAGGTTTCCAATTGTAAGAGTGTTCTCCAAATTAACTGCACACACACACACACACACACACACACACACACACACACACACACATATATATATATATATATATATATATATATATATGTATGCAATAAACATAATGTAAGAAACATCAAAAGAATAACAATTATGTCACGTACTGCTCTTAGTCAATGTTGCAAGTCGCTGTTAGATTTCCCAGTCCGTGAATAGTCAAAGTACCGTAAAACGTTGGCACGTTAAAGCCAACACGTAGCAAATCTGACACGTAAAAAGAGAATAAATGCTCAAAACTCGTTGGTATGTATGATAAAAAAATGTACCCTGTGCTCGATTATGTTACTGGACTCATGTGTACGCTAAATTATATCTGTAAAAATATGTACGTCCGGTTTTATTACCTTTTCTCGCGGCCATTATGAACTTTATCTGATCTCTTACCATAACATAACATGTCTTGCGTACCACAGGATGGAATGTATGTGTCACTGAACTTAAATTTGTTTTCGTGGAGTAAGTTGTCGAACCCACTTTAAACAGGCGATTTTCCAAGCCAATGGTCAGTTTAGTTACGATCTATTCCCAAGCATCAGGTGCAATATCATTCTGAAATTTATTCCTAAGCGATTCCCTCGAACTATCAATTACCGATCCGTACCAGCTCTCGTCTACTTCCGACATTTGACATGTGACGTGTTGCCATGGAGAGCGCGTGAGAGAACCAAAAGAATGTAACACCCAGTTCAAACTACTGGTAACAATGTGAGAAAGTGCCCCACAAAGATGCTTAGAAAGCATTTCAAAAGGCATTTAAAGTTATGTTTATTTCTATAGCTCTGACTAGAATGTGGGATCAAAGCTGTAATGGAAAAACAATGAGATAGCAATGCTGGGTTGGGCGGAGCTTTACGTTTTGACCTCATGTACGGAATAGCGATAATGGAAAAATTCAAATTTGATGTTCTCTCGAAATATGAAAATCACAGTTTCATGTGCAGAAGGATGGGTGTAGTCACCCTTATGATATTAATACGTCTTTCTATGACATAATATGAAAATTAAATTACAAGTCACTACCTGTACCTCTCTCAAACTGCGCTCTAAATTGTCTTCGTTAGAGCTGTAAATTGTTTTATCACAGTTATTGTTTTGATCTGAGAATTAATATTTTAAGACATCTGAGAGGTCTCAAACCCTGACAAGTTCTTTCTAAAAAGTGTTACCTTTCATACCAGAGGAATATCGACTTTCTTCACGTTGGCGTTCCATATTATAAGTCAAATCCCTTTCGAAATTCCTATTTCTACTCATGCATATAGGTTCTTGATTTTATATTTTAATATGTGATATCAGTATTGTATTTATTTTTACTGGGTAGAATCGAGTATGTGCCTGAAGTTAAGATGGTCAACACAAGCATGGGCGATAAAACTGCCGTCTCAAAATAATGGCTTGGTTTGGTGTTTTACAGCACAACAGCACAAGTAGGATATTTAGTGCGGAGGAAATTGGAGTAAAGTGTCTTACCCAAAGACATACCACGGTTGCTCACTCCGGCCCAGCTGTGCTGAAAAAATCCAGCAGTGGATGGTTCATAGGGAAGATATTGTTTTCAAGTCAGCAGACAAGGAATCCTGCGTTTTTGTCATGAATACGTCTGACTACATCGCCGAGGCGAACAGACAACTTTCAGACGAGAGATTTTATAAGAAACTGAGTCATGACCCAGCAGCTGAACACGCTGAAATCGTGTGTCAGACATTCAAAAAACATGTATACCGCAGGTAACTTTGATGACAAAACACTGACTTACCTCCTACCAGTTGACCCCAAACAAGGGAGATTTTATTTACTCCCTAAAATACACAAAGAAGGGAAGCCGGAAAGGCCAATCATTTTCAAAAACAATCATCCCACCGAAAAAGTTTCTGAATTCATTGATTATCACCTTCGGCCTTTTGTGGAAAAAATGCCTTCATATATCCAAGATACAACGGACTATCTCAACGAAACACCGAAAACTAACCTTCCAGATAACACTCTTCTCGTAACTATGGATGTCTGTTCCTTATTCATAAACATCCCACATTAGGGGTATCACAGCCTGCAAGGAAGCATGTGACGGTTGACCTGATTTTTACCCACCTACATACTATTTGGTCAAACTCTTAACACATGTTCTTAAGTTTAACAATTTTGTATTCAACAATCAACACTTTCTACAAATTAAAGGAACTGTAATGGGCACTAAATTGGCACCTTCGTATGCCACTATTTTTATATGCGAAGAGTCGAGCAAAAGCTCCTCAACGAGGCACCTTATAAACTTATCTAAGCTGGTGCATATTTATTTACGACATAGAATCAAATGGATCGAAACGGGCCACAATTTCAAAATATTTCTTGAATTCGCCAATAACTTCCATCCTGCGATTAAATATACGTCGGAGTCATCAGTCAGGTCCAGCTTCTTTTTGGATACTCAGTCTAACCTCCTAGAGGGGAAGATTGAAACTGACCTGTATTCTAAACCAACTGACTCACCAGTATCTACTCCCAACCAGCTTCCACCCCAGCACATACTAAAAATCTTCTTTACTGAATGTGCGTTTGGACAAACGCATATGCTCTAATCCGGCAACCTTTGAAAAGAGACTCGAATAGCTCAAGGGACACCTTAGAAGGAGAGGATACATAAATAGCTACATCGAGGAGGCTATTAACAAAACTAGACTCCTCGATAGAGGAGCCCTCCTGAAATATAAAACCAAGAAAACTAACAAACAGGTCACCTTTGTGATTACTTTCCACTCCGAAGCCCCAAAATTACAACAGAGCATTCGGACGCATTAACACTATATTGAATCCTCCGAACGGCTGAAGGGCATATTTTGCAAGAAGTTCCTATGGTTGGGTACCGTAGACCTAAATATCTGAAGGACCATCTGGTACGTGCCAAGGTAACTTCAAACAAGACCACATATTCAGGCACATATTGCTGCAAAGAAAAGCGTTGACTAATTTGCAAACATATGCCAGAAACCAAATCGTTCAAAAGTTCGACGACAGGACTTCGCTTCACTATCAATCAGAAGTTAGAATGTCGAAAAACAAAATGTAATCTATCTTCTAACATGCAAGGTCTGTGCCACTCAATGTGTTGACGAAACCGTTGATTGCACAAATTGAATGAATAAGCACAAGAGCCACTTTCGCAACAAAATCAATGCGAAACTCGCCAACCACGACAACTCGACTGGGCATTCAGTCGGGTCCCTCGAGATACGAAAATTGAATCTAACCTGGGGTGGACTGATATGGAACGCACATATAAAGAACGATTATGGATACTACAATTAAAAACTCATGGGAAGTTCGGCCTAAATTAAAAAAAGTCTAACCTTCCTAACGCAATCTTATCAAAACTTCAGCCATGCATCAGTTTATCAGACGTACGTAATTTTTGCGATAATATTTACCCAAGTAAATATTCCGTAACTCGTTACATGTATTATTATTATTATTATTTAAACTCGTGTCCAGTATCCCGCTACACAATGCTCTTGACATACTTCCTTGGTACCTCCTTGCATAACTTTACCGGGATATAATTTCTATTTTACATTTTGTAGACGGCGTTGATTTTTCGCACGCATGGTGTACGTCCTGTGTTCCCAGCCTGGAATTAGGTCAAAACACTTTGGTCCTCTGCGTGACAGGCACGATAATCCCTTCTTTGAATTTTGTTATACAACTTTGCTGGGGCTGATGGTAGCATAACATAGATATGTAGTTTTCCCGTTTTAAGACCGTTTTTTAATTTTGTCTTATTTCTTTCTTCTATTTTTTTACCTTTCTTTGTTTATTTCTCCGTCATTGAAAGATGTAAGAGTCAATAATTTTTTTTGGCTTTAGTGTTTGTTTTGTGGATGCAAATATACACACAGACACAGACACACACACACACGCTATACTGCAAACAAGTAATATATGTTCATACCCTGTTTGATACCTGCGGACTCGTTAATAAGTGCATTTTAGTATGAGTGTCAGTTGGTGACAGGTCTATCGGGTTCTATTACTAAAGCTAAAGGACTGACCATTTAATTTTTCGGGGGTGGGGTGGGATTTTGTTTTACATCTACATATAACTTATTCTTTAAAACTAGTATAATGTATGCAATTACTTCTTTTTTTTCTACAAATCAGAAAAAGAATATGTTTCAGTCTATTTGGGGGCCGGCAACTTTATTTTTAAAAATCCCAGCCCCCCACCACCAGAACACCCTAAAATTTAATGGTCGGTCCCTTAACAAAATTAAGTTTTTGCATTTGATGAAGTGTGAGTACCAGTTGCTGAGGGGTCAACGGAGTTCTCCTGCTGAAACTAAAAGTAGATTCGAATCGTCACCTATCGAGATGGTGCTCCCCTCCACTTTATTGAAAAATCTAGTTCGAAGATGAGCAGGAATAACAAAAACAACCCTTTTTTGTTATAGACCTTCGTGGCCACAGGCAAAAAACAACAACAACAAAACACATGAGATGGATTGATATTTATTTTTAAGTTTTACTCAATGTTCAATCAACTTTTAAACCTCTGGTGATCTGTTGCCATTTAAAAAGGCTTCTGTTTATTATTCTGTTGGGACATTAAATATTTGTACATGTACTGTTACCTTCAGTCTAAGTAAACACGATATTTAATATTGAGTTTATCCCTTTCTTTAAGTGTAATTTTCTGCCCTGGATTTTTTTGTTGTTGTAATTTTTGTCATGTAATAGAAAAAATAATTATTCAGGGATCAATAATGGTAAGTAGACAATCTTTTACGTGCAACGTAAGGCTTGATAAAAGAACACAGCAGAACATAGCACATTTGTAGTGCCATGCGAAGTAACACGAGATTTTTTGGGAACACGAGACTTCCCTCAAAGTTTTGAATTTTTCCCATGATCACCTAAAGGACATTACCTTTCTTATCGTTTAACGTGAAAATGTTTAGAACAGCAATCAATAAGTGCTGTACAAGTTTTGAAGTCACTCGCTTGTGTTCATGCCAGAAGACTGTTTCTCCATCCGGTACAAATATACTAAGCTGGAAGACACATATTAATGAAATTTCCATAAAGAAGATACACGATTGTAGTGTGGAACAACCATTTTCACTTAGCTATAACAGCTACAAATAAATACTTGTGAAGATAGCATGCATTTCAGACGGTGACTTATCAGATTATCTAGCCTGTATATCTATCCTTAAAGCTAATTACCACTTATACTTTTTCCCTCTCTCAGGGAAACGAATAGGTATGATTATTATGTTTCTTCACATATACAGCTCTCCATGGCAACAGTATAGTTTCATATTTATGTCGGAAAAAACACGCCTATTCAGAAAAGAAAATTCACAGAAGGTTGTATTTTAGCTACCAAAATGGAATCCGTTCAGCGATATTATAATTTCTTTTTTATCCGAAGACGTATTTTGTATACCACATCTTACTGTCCATCAATAACAATTATACAATACACGCAATTGTACAGAGGGAAAACTTAAACGTATAATGCTTCAGAGTAAAAAGTATATATTCTTCTCCGCAACTAGCTAAAAGTTTATTTCTCCGTCGTTGTCATTACCATCGTTGTCGCCGTTATCATCGTCATCATCATCATCATCATCATCATCATCATCATCATCAAAGTGATCTTGCTGCCGCTGTTGTTTCTGTTTAATGACAGTTTCCTTAAGTTATATCATGTCGTTACCTTTGTTACTCTCATCGTCACTATCATAATCATCATCTCCCCTCATTTTCATTATCATCAATAAAATCGTCATTATTTTAATTTTTTATTTTATTATTATTATTATTATTATTATTATTATTATTATTATTATTGTCGTCGCAGTGATATTGTTGATTCTGCCGTTCCTTCTGTTGGTGCTGTTGTTTTTGTGTTTTTTATTGCCTGCAACGTTCTCTTTTGGGGGGAGGGAGATTCTTCTTTATTCTGCTATTGTTAACTATGCATGCCATTTCTTTTTGAACACCCCTTACTTGTTCAGATTGTAAACATTAGTGGGAGTAAAATCGTGCCCTTTTTCTGGTTTCTAGGCATTAAAATTCTTGAGGTAATGTTGGATTCCGTTTCCAAATTTTCACAGGTGGCGGTACTTCACGTTTGTTTATATTACTTGTCCAAGACTTAATCCAAACAATTCATTTTCACCCATGTTTGCCCTTGTGATTTCCACATTGTCGGCAAACAAGTACGTCTTCAGATCAAATTTCATCCAATATGGGTCACTCCAAACAGGTACATATATTTCAACATACTAGAATTGAACATGTGTGAAATTGTATTGATGCACCTTAGAAAGATCTGAAAAGTTTTTCACAAATCTGACCTAGTCCCTAACTAAACAGAAAAATATTAAATGACTTCCGCCATACATCATTGTATGGCATTTTCGTGTCCTTAGAATAGAGGCAAAACGTGAAGTTTTTATTCAAAATCAAAATTTGACCTTTGAAAATCATTAATGAACAGAAATTTGTTTGTATATAATCAGTATATAGTGGAAGGAATTTTTTTTCTCACTTTAATTACGCTTAAATATTTACCAAATTATAGATTAAATCTTATTTATTTTCTGTAAGAATGTATGTTTTTCGCCGTTATAATGGTGACAT
Organism: Margaritifera margaritifera; assembly: GCA_029931535.1. Lineage (NCBI taxonomy): Eukaryota > Metazoa > Mollusca > Bivalvia > Unionida > Margaritiferidae > Margaritifera > Margaritifera margaritifera. Next base: position 1,452,838 of record JAQPZY010001474.1, read on the forward strand.
TCCTCTAAATATTCTTGTAAAGACTGTCTTGATTAGTCACAATTCAGATATTCTAGTATCAACTTAAGTAGTAGGGAAATATAAGTACATTCTTTTGTACTATCCTGTATCATACTTTGATTTTTTTCCTCTATATAAACTAGAAATACTATTAGTATGCAAACTTGCTATCACATGTATAAAGAATTATGACGGCTATTTTTGTATTCCCTATTGTTTATCTTGGTGCCGCGTAAAATAGCCGGAAAATGTCATGTTAAAATTTATTGCAGTATAGATGGATACACTTTTTTTTTTTAAATATTGAAAATAAATGTTGAGGTTGCTAACAATATAGACTTTACAAGTTCAAACAAGTTCACTTCTTGTGTCCAGAACCAAAGATCCAGTTTTCTCCAAATGGGTCCTTTTTTAGAACATCCATTCATATAATACACAGATTCATACGTACATATATATATATATATATATATATATATATATATATATATATATATATATATATATATATATATATATACGCATGAATATATGCATACATACATACCTTAAATTTAATTTTTTTCGGTCAAGAAGGTATATCGTCCTTGACTCCCTTATTTTATATACAACGATATAATGTAGAGTAGTTTTCATGAATGATAGATTATGTAATAAAGATATCCATTAGTTCGTGACATATTCGTAGAATCATTAATTTTTGTTAAAAATACCGTGGACTAGTTTTAGCAATCAAAATATTTACAGTTCATTAGAAATCTTTTCTCATTTAATAGTCTTTTATGTGATTTACTGTCGCATCTTCAAAGCGGTTAATTTGTTTTTGAATTAAAAATTACCTATAGATGATATTCCAGTCCACGTGACGAAACTTCAATACATTACTAAGGTATGATCGTCAGGTGTGAATGATAAATACATAGCTTTATTGCCATTAATGTGCATAATGGAAAACTCATCTTTTCTGTCATTTCCCACATATTAAACAAGTTTTTATCAAATAGTTGCCTATAAATTATTTTCTAAAGAACACTAAGTGACATCGATAGTATCTTATATAACGAAAATCACCAAAGAGAGAGAGAGAGAGAGAGAGAGAGAGAGAGAGAGAGAGAGAGAGAGAGAGAGAGAGAGAGAGAGAGAGAGAGAAAGTGAGGGAGAGAGGGAGTAGAGAGATAGAAAGTGAGAGAGAGAGAGAGAGGAGGAATAGGATGAGGAGGAATAAATGCATGAATACGATCACATGTAGTTATAGGATACAGATGCCATTTCAAATGTTGTATACACGTTAAGGACAGGTTTCTTTCTCTTTGGTAAGATTAGTTTATCTGACAAATCTAAACAAGTTTCTTTCCAATTATAAATTATAAACTTCTATTTTATTTTTGAACGTTTTAACTGCGTGAACTTTTACAGTTGTGCATATAAGTTGCATACAAAATTATGGTACATTCTTCTGCAAGCCGAGGCAGACATGAACACAATGAATTTGGCTGAGGTACTTCAGTTGTGTGTGGGGAAAGAACTGAAACGTAGGTTACACGGAGGGCCGGATTAAGACCTTTAGAGGTCATAATCACTGAAAAGATTATGGTTCCCCCCCCCCATGTAATTCAAAATAAAAACAATACTAAACCGTAATTTCTCTTTATTGTTGGTGCCCCCACTTTGCTGGTGATCTAAGCACGTGCTTAGTCTGTCTGTTTGGTAATCCAGCACTGGTTACACGTGGGATTGGCCATGGGAGGAAAGTTTTAAAGTTTTTTTTTTTTTAGAGAAGCAAGTTGAGGAAAAACATAGTAACGTCATCTGTAAGGTACTTTTGACTGACTATCAGACAAATGTAACATTAACGATGACTAATGAAAATGCTAAGTAGTTCACTAAAATAGCAACTTTAATATGCACTACTACGCAATTTACAATAAGACATACATATACAAAGACACCGTGAAATCAAATGAAATGCAATTTACAATTCACCTTAATAGAGGTGTTGTCATAGAGAAAAGATAACATGTAAGAAAACCTGGCTACGATTTATAAACAGAAGTGTAACAAAAATGGAAATTAAAGTATAAAAGGATAGATATTTCATGCAAACAAAACATTACACTACAAGAAAATCAAAGAAAAAAAAAACCACATAGCAAATAGGAAATTAAAATTACAAAGCAACTGCATGCAAAAGACAACACGCATTTATGACCTTTTGGATTATATAAAATTAGAAGAACACTCGTTCTCTAAACTGCATTCAAAGGAGAAAAAATGCAAGTATTCCGAACCCTTAAACTGCATGCAATAGAGAGAAACTTAAAGTATTCCCAAGTATAAAATTAGAAGAACAATATAACTCTAAACTGCATGTAAAGGAGAGAAACTATAAGTATTCCGAACTCTTTATAGTATACAATTATTTTTAAAAAATGGCTAAATTGCATGCAAAGGAGAGAAGCTACAAGTATTCCAAACCTTTAAACCGCATGCAAAGGATCGAAACTACAAGTATTCCAAACTCTTAAACTGCATGCAAAAAGTAGACAAGCTACAAGTGTTCCAAACCCTTAAACTGCATGTAAAGCAGAGAAACTACAAGTATTCCAAACCCTTAAACTGCATGCAAAGGAGAGAAACTTCAAGTATTCCAAACCCTTAAACTGCATGCAAAGCAGAGAAACTACAAGTATTCCAAACCCTTAAAATGCATGCAAAGCAGAGAAACTACAAGTATTCCAAGGCCTTAAACTGCATGGAAAGGAGAGAAACTACAAGTATTCCAAAGCCTTAAACTGCATGCAAAGGAGAGAAACTACAAGTATTCCAAAGCCTTAAACTGCATGCAAAGGAGAGAAACTACAAGTATTCCAAAGCCTTAAACTGCATGGAAAGGAGAGAAACTACAAGTATTCCAAAGCCTTAAACTGCATGGAAAGGAGAGAAACTACAATTATTCCAAACTCTTAAACTGCATGCAAAGTAGAGAAACTATAAGTATTCCAAACCCTTAAATCTGCATGCAAGGGAGAGAAACTACCAGTACTAGTATTCCAAACCCTTAAACTGCACGCAAGGGAGAGAGACTTCCAGTATTCCAAACCCTTAAACTGCATGCAAAGCAGAGAAATCACAAGTGTTCCGAACCCTTCAGCTGCATACAAAGGAGAGAAAATACAAGTGTTCCAAATCCTTAAACTGCATGCAAAAAATAGAGAAACTACAAGTGTTACAAACCCTTAAACTGCTTGCAAAATAGGGAAACTACAAGTATTCAAAACCCTTAAACTGTATGCAAAACAGAGAAACTACAAGTATTCCAAAGCCTTAAACTGCATGCAAAGGAGAGAAACTACAAGTATTCCAAACCCTTAAACTGCATGCAAAGGAGAGAAACTACAAGTATTCCAAACCCTTAAACTGCATGCAAAGGAGAGAAACTACAAGTATTCCAAACCCTTAATCTGCATGCAAAGGAGAGAAACTACAAGTATTCCAAACCCTTAATCTGCATGCAAAGGAGAGAAACTACAAGTATTCCAAAGCCTTAAACTGCATGCAAAGGAGAAAAACTACAATTATTCCAAACCCTTAAACTGCATGCAAAGGAGAAAAACTACAAGTGTTCCATTGCCTTAAACTGCATGCAAGGGAGAGAAACTACAAGTATTCCAAACCCTTAATCTGCATGCAAAGGAGAGAAACTACAAGTATTCCAAACCCTTAAACTGCATGCAAAGGAGAGAAACTACAAGTATTCCAAAGCCTTAAACTGCATGCAAAGGAGAGAAACTACAATTATTCCAAACCCTTAATCTGCATGCAAAGAAGAGAAACTACAAGTATTCCAAAGCCTTAAACTGTATGCAAAGGAGAGAAACTACAAGTATTCCAAAGCCTTAAACTGCATGCAAAGGAGAGAAACTACAAGTATTCCAAAGCCTTAAACTGTATGCAAAGGAGAGAAACTACAAGTATTCCAAAGCCTTAAACTGCATGCAAAGGAGAGAAACTACAAATATTCCAAACCCTTAAACTGTATGCAAAGGAGAGAAACTACAAGTATTCCAAACCCTTTATAGTGTAAAAATTAGGAGAACAATTTCTCTCCTAAGTATTCTTTAATATCTTGGATGAGACATGATCGTGTCTATTGATATCTTGGATGAGACATGATCGTGTCTATTGATATCTTGGATGAGACATGATCGTGTCTATTGATATCTTGGATGAGACATGATCGTGTCTATTGATAACTGTATCAAGACGTTCAAATTTAATTCCGTGAATAAAACAATTGCCACCAATTTGTCAGTCCCGTATTGTTTCCTTCAGATGAAGCTACTGAGCCTTCGATCTTTTGATGAATGCCTAACTGCAACCGCTAATTGTGTCCTCGAAACTCCGCATGTCAGCAGGGTTGTAATTAGTACTCTGTGGCATACTGAGTAACTACCTCTAGAAGCAAATCCATTCAAATCGGCAGTATCTTTCCAGTAAAGCAATGCTTTTAAATCAAGCATCATCTTCGCACAAGAAAAGAACATACAAATGCTCGAATCATAAATTTTAAACCTAGCTTTTGAGGTAGTATTTTTTCCCCCAAATTACATTTGATAATATTAGTAGTATGTTTCAATAAAGAAGGAATACTTTAATTGACGACTTTTCACAAATTTGTCATAGTTTTGCCTAAGGCATTAATGTTGCACATGTGATGTAATGTATAATTCTGTGTAAGATTTAATGTGTTTTACTTTTTGAAAATATTTTGCCTTTAAAAAAAAAAACAGCTTTAAAATGGGATGGTGAGTATTAATGCATTTTCTGTAATGGAAAAATATGAAAACTATTTATATAACGTTATATTATTATTATTATTATTATTATTATTATTATTATTATTATTATTATTATTATTATTATTGCCATTATGGATCTGGCGTTTCAAATCCGTTACTGTACATTCCGAGACAAAAGTGTTTATACCGAGGGCACGCAACGTTTTTTGAATTTGTATATCATCTGCTTCTCTTTCCGTAAATTTGAACAGGAAATTTAATTTTGTACTTTTTAATTTTAATTTGTTATTTCACTGGCATTCTGCTGACAGACACAACATATGCTAAGTCTGATACCTAGCTCGATAGAAACATACATACATACTTCCATAAATACATCTCTCTCTCTCTCTCTCTCTCTCTCTCTCTCTCTCTCTCTCTCTCTATATATATATATATATATATATATATATATATATATATATATATATATATGCATACATACATACATACATACATACATACATACATACATTTGAGAAGACCAGTTTTAAAATTTACCGAGATATCTAAATGAAATTGTGTTCACTTTAATATCAACATAGTTCAGAACTAAACTTACTTATAATGAGTAGATTGCGAAAAGTAATATCGCCATAATTTGTAACAACTGAATTTTTGAAACCCAAAATGAAGCTAAAATATGACTAAATGCAGTTAAATATGTGTGCAACTTTTTTTCTTCAAAGTTATCGTAAGCCCAATTACGTGACGCAAGTGTCACCATTTATATTACCAATTAATGAATTATATATATATATATATATATATATATATATATATATATATATATATATATATATATGTGTGTGTGTGTGTGTGTGTGTGTGTGTGTGTGTGTGTGTGTGTGTTTATTTACAGCGATGGACAGATTCGTTAGTCTGGATATCTAACTTACCCAGAAGTATAACAATTCCACAGTAGCTCCTGTCAAAAGAATACAAACATCAGCGCCTTTCTTGCCATGCTAATTGCTTTTTGGAGAATAAATTCAGATTCGACGAAATTAAGTTACTTAGATTGAAAAGATTATATTTATTTTCTTTCTGATCGATACCTCAGATACTTGATTGTATATATCCGTGTTTGATCTTTACAGTTACGTCAAATTTCTCATTTTTCATCGTAAAGTAGCTATTTTTTTATTCATTGCTACATCAAGTCAATTTTTCATGCGTCTTTACGATGCGAAAAATCCAACACTAATCTTTGTAATTCGAGATTTGTAAACAAACTCCTTTGTGGAGATAGAAGCAGCCCATCGCTTATCTGAGTAAATTGAATGGGAAGAGAAATATCATCGAATGCAAGAACATTACAGACTTTCTTTTCATTTCTAGAAACGCCGACCATCAGCAATAAAACCTTTGTTCCCGCCGGTTTCAGGGCTACCCCCGGTAAAGATTAGGTTCCGGTATTAAGAAGTGTCATTTTCAGCATCGTCAGAATACAATGGCTAACACAGTGTCGATTTCCACTAGATGTCAAAATAAAACACATCGTAGAAAATGAATAAAGATATCCTTTTTTAATGTTGCTGATGCAAAGATTTATGTTTTATGACCTGTTAGCAAGATCGGAATTTGTCAAATCTAGTGAAGAGAAAGATTCAGATATGGTCTTAGAAAGTTTAAGAAGTACCGGAACAGTCTTGGTACTGGTATTAGAAATATTATTGTCCTCAATATTGACGATAAATCAAGTGCAAATTAATCTTAAATTATTTTTGCAAATTATCATGCAAATTTATACAATATGTTCAAATTATTTTTAAAAAAGCTCATACAATGAACGACAGTAGAAGCATCTGTACAAATATGATATATATATATATATATATATATATATATATATATGTGTGTGTGTGTGTGTGTGTGTGTGTGTGTGTGTGTGTGTGTGTGTATCAAATGAAATTTACGTGTGGAATTTTAATATCTTGCTCCAAAAATATTAAGGCAATTAATGGCTATGGACATTTTTGTAAAACAAAATATGACGAAGAATTCTTTCACATTAAGATTTCAAAATAATTTGAAAAGAGAAAGAAAAATAGAGTGGCTTTACGGAATGATTAGTTACCTATCAAAATCGTCGATCATGACAAAAGTTATGTGACGCATAGAGTTTACAAATTTGTACGAGAAGTTTAACTCATACTCACAAAATATACATCGAAATAAGAATATTTGATTTTCACTTTGCTTTCTATAAAATAGAACATTTCTTGGTCAGACAGTGTAATACAAGTAATTGCTAAAGAACAGGGAACAGATTCTCACAAAGAAAAGAACTTAAAAAACTCCTTTCCAGTATATGAAATACAAAGAAAAGCAAGACGAGGCTAACATATAAAATTAGATACAAGTGAACAATTTAAGAATTAAATTGAGAGAGAAGGCGAAGATGCTGTGAGAGAATTCGGAGCATAATCACACAAATTTAGACCGAAACGTCAAGTTATTATGTGTCCGTATGATGCCTTTTAATAGGTTCCTCTGCTTCACAACTTTACAATAACACACACACACACACACACACACATATATATATATATATATATATATATATATATATATATATATATATATATATATATATACACACACACATAGAGAGAGAGAGACAGACAGACAGACAGAGACAGAGAGAAAGAGATGGGGGGGGGGAGAAATATAAATGAGATCGCCATTCATAATCCGAAACTGTAAATATTACACTTTAAAACCATTTTAATCATAAACGTTGCGTACATAGTATGTCATTTATTCAATGTAATAAAAGATAAGTGGTACATCAATATTTTTTTAAAATATCGAAATGTTCTACCAATGTCCAAATGTATGTTGGGTTAAAGGCTGATGTCCGTTACGCCAGAGAGGATTGAAGATGGCTACGTTTGTATTTTCGGCTACTTTCCTATTTTTTTAAAAATACATTATTGTAAATAGATGAAAATTAGATTCAGTTGCGTTGTCATATACAGCATTTAAATTAAAAATGAAAGAACGAGACACTGTGTGTTAGTCACGCCATTGGAGCCATCCATACTAACGTTACATCGGTATGCATTTCATAAGTGATTGATGGAAATGTAATGGACCAAATGTTTTAGCTCACCACTACATGTTGAATAATCACATTCTCATTCCAATATTTTTGCACTAGAATTAGTAACTACGTGTTCAGTGTAATTAAATGATGGAATCTTCAGAATGGTTAAGTTAAAAATTAGAGTTGAAGACAAGCCGAAAGATTGGGGGTTGACAAATTTTATGAAAAAATATATATGAGCCGTAAGGCAAGAAAACGTCATTTCGGGCAATATGACGTCGTCATAGAAACTGATGTCATACAAAGGAAATTCTAGCTTCACAACGGTGTTGCATGGTTCCTTGAAACCATAGTATATCTCTCAATAGTCATCATATTTGTGTGATATAAACTGCAATATATTCAGCAAAGCTCGCTCTTTTCGAACTACACAAAGTCTAAAAAATGCCAGTTGTATGCCAGAAGTGATGTTGCTTACAGGCAAGGCGATAGGTGCCGTAACTCTTGGATCCGGGTTCGAATCTCCGTAGAGTACGAATTAACATTCCCTAACCTGTACGATAATATTATTTATTCGTATTTAAAAAAATTATGTTAATTTTATCAAGCATTCTTCTGTAGGAACCAGGGATAATACTTTCCGCTCTGTTTGGTGTATATTTGTAATTCTCTCTCTCTCTCTCTCTCTCTCTCTCTCTCTCTCTCTCTCTCTCTATATATATATATATATATATATATATATATATATATATATATATATATATATATATATATATATATATATATATATATAATATTCAGAGTTTAGCACCTTTGTAGAATCAGATAGGATATTATTGTTCCGGAATGTGAGAGAAATTTGAATTTTTTATTTACTATTATATTTTAATTCATATTTCAAGGATAATTATAAATCACGGAATAGTAATATTTAGAGACTTAGATTCCTGTATTCAAGCTTTTCTTATCATCATCTTGCTTGAGATTAAGACAGACCAAATATTTAGGGTTGATATGCATTTTATTTAACGAAATATTTAGGGTTGATAAGCATTTTATGTAACGAAATATTTAGGGTTGATATGCATTTTATTTAACGAAATAACAAATTTGAATTATTACATATGCAACAAATTCAGCTTTTCCCCAGAAGAACTTCCTTCTTCCGTGTATGAAATATATATTTATGACATAAAAAAACATGCATGCGAAAGGTTCGATTACTTTCGGCAACAGTAGAAAAATATTATTGACTAGGATGAAGATTAAAGAATACCGCTTAACTGTAACACTTCCAATAATTTAGGAATACAAATTTTTTTATAACAAGTCAGTCAGGGTCATTTCTAAGAGCAAAAATATTTTTTTCCGGTATTCATTTTCTTCCTTATTGGTTTCATTTTCGAGTTTCAAGAAAATGAATATTATTAAACAGCATAGTTGTTCCTCCGTATATCAATAATTAAAATGTTGAAAGAGAACAGACTTTACAATAATAAACAATTGACATTGGAATTTTTTGTTCAGTCTCTTTGATCATAATCTCTTCATTTATAAAGTATAGAACTTAATTAAAAGCTCTCTCTTTTGACCATAATGACAATCTTCGCATGTCACTGAGAATATGGAGTTATTATTTTTGCAATGCTCTTGCTATTATTGAGTTGCCTTTCTTTCTACAATTGCCAAAACGTTTATTTTAAAAACTTCCGCATTTATTGTTTTTTGTTTGTTGTTGTTGTTGTTGTTGTTGTTGTTATTGTTTTAGGTTTGGTTTCCTTGTTGTTTATTTATTTTTTTAAAATTTTTGTTTGTTTGCGGGGGGGGGGGGAGGGGCACAATATTTTCTACATTTTCTAAATATATGCTATGAAAATCAATGTTCTTGTAGTCAGAATATGTATACACTTGCACGTCCTATATTATTTATTACTAATGAGTAAAATCTGGCAACTCTCAATAACACACGCCTATATTGCTCTGCCATAAATAAATGTCTTTTAATATTTTAACTTGTCCCTTAAAATACACCTGGATGAGATTGATATTATACAGAGTCCCATATATATTTATATTATGCCGAGTCCCATATATATATTTATATTATACAGAGTCTCATATATATTAATATTATACAGAGTCCCATATATATTATATTATACAGAGTCCCATATATATTTATATTATACAGAGTCTCATATATATGTATATTATACAGAGTCCCATATATATTTATATTATACAGAGTCCCATATATATTTATATTATACAGAGTCCCATATATATATATATATATATATATATATATATATATATATATATATATATTATACAGAGTCCTATGTATATTAATATTATACAGAGTCCCATATATATTTATATTATACAGAGTCTCATACATATTTATATTATACAGAGTCCCATATATATCTATTTATATTATACAGAGTCCCATGTATATTAATATTATACAGAGTCCCATATATATTTATATTATATAGAGTCCTATGTATATTGATAGTATACAGATTTATATATATATATATGTTTAGTACTGAAGAATTCCATTCGATTAGCCCTCACTTTTTTCCCACTGTTTGCTCTATTAATGTAGGACAAACTGCATTATTTAAAAATTGATTCCATTATAAAATCACCGTATGTGGATTTACATGACCTTCAAAATAAATCTAATACTACTACGGTTTCACATTCAATGATCTTATTTGAAAACGAAATAGTGCAGAATTACCAGCGTCACAACGTCAATATTATGACAGTATAGTGCATAATTACCAGCATCACAACGTCAATGTTATGACAGCATAGTGCATAATTACCAGCATCACGACGTCAATGTTATGACAATATATTGCGAATGAGACAGGCAACATCATATTATCGGGAATTTGAGACATTTTCACACATTTTGAGTTAAAATTATCGCAACTTCAGATTGTTCCTGAAATTAATCTATGAAGAATGATAATGCATTTTTTTCTTCTTCTCTTTCTCGCTTCTGGCATTATCCAATTCAATTCAGAAAAGGCGTTTTTAAATATGAAAATCCTGGAAACATGGTTGTTTTTATATTGTTACAGTTAGCCGTATACAGATATTTTCTTACATATTTTGTATTGAGAATATCCCCTCTAAAAGACAAAAAAAGTATTTTGTATGATTGCTTAGTACTACAATGTCTACAACCTTATTTTGTAAGGCTTTGAACTTGGGAACATTTTTTTAAAATAACCTAATAGCCATATGTATCATTATTTAAAAATGTTTTATTGTTTCAAATATAATTTTTTAAAAATACTCTCTAAAGTTTATTTATGCAAACATAAACGACTGTTTTGAGTACGTGTTAACATGATCTTGGTAACATACTCGCTCTTCTGTGCATAGACGGACCTGAATTTCAACCTATCGGATTTCCACCTGTTAAACAAGAATTTAAGCTTGAAAGCGTTATGCAAAAGAAGCGGAAACGCCTTTACATAAAGCTTTTCCCACCATTAGAAAAGGATTTGTTTCCAGTCTAGTTAATACTTCGCTTATTGGGGGATCAGTTGAAACCCAGTCTGAAGTGTACATTTGCGAACCTCTCTCATCGGTTGGGTTCTAAAATAAATCCCGAATGCCCGCTATTAACAGTCAAGTGTTAGAGACGGGCTCTGAAAATCAATTGCCCAGTGGTCACAGAGGTCGATGCTGACCATTAATATTTGACCAGTAGCCGTATGAAGTGACGAAATCAACCAGACCTCTTTGACAAGTTGACCAAGTGTCTATCAAATCTTTGTCTTCATTAAGAGATTGAAGTGAAACTTCTGAACCCTTTAAGATAAAAGTTCATTAATTGCGGAATAGCCCCATTGTCAGTTCCTATTACAGAGAAGAGAAGAAATGTTAGAATTGACTGTTCGAGATTAAGATGCTTAGAAAGCCACTTAACTTTAAAGTTATTTTGTGTAAATTCTAGTCTATAAGCGTAGAGTTATTCAACTCTTGTTCTGCATAAATATAGGATACATTCAAAACATATATTATATGCATCGTACAGCGGAGGATAGGTTTATCTATCTATCTATCTATCTATTATCTATCTATCTATCTATCTATCTATCTATCTATCTATCTATTATCTATCTATCTATCTATCTATCTATCTATCTATCTATCTATCTATCTACCTACCTACCTACCTACCTATCTATCTATCTATCTATCTATCTATCTATCTATCTATCTATCTATCTATCTTCTTCTTCTTCTTATTATTATTATTATTAGTTGTAGTATTATTATCATTATTATTATTATTAATGAATCGAAGGGATTTAACATAACCCACACATCACATAAGAATTTATCTTGTGTAGTTTTTTTATCATTTTGTTCTTTCTTAACTCACCGTTGATGTCTCTCTGCTATGAAAAGTAAATTAGATTATGTTTCTTTTATGAAAAACAATGACTTATTCAACGTAGTCAAGAGCACTGAGTTTTAAATTAGCATTTTGCAAAGTACAAAATTGATTTGATATAAAGCCATCGAATTCCTCGCTAATTTTATCCCTAGCCATAACTTAAGCATTACTGAGCTCCCATTTGAAAAAAATCTGATAGACTCCAATAGCAAAATAATAAAGATTATTGAAATTAATTTCATAATAATAGTGCAGGAGGAAAAGATCATATGAAAGAATTCGAAAGTAAACAATCCTACAGAAATATCGACAGTAATGCTAGAACACATTTAAAAAACAGCAAGAGAAAACAATATAAAATGCTAATGAGTGACAGTGTTAAGCAAAGCGATTTACTAATGGTAATATTTCGTATATAATAAATCATCCATTGGTTTCATAAAAAAAAAAGGAAAATTACTATTTGTTAGGCCTTTCCTAAAGATAGTGACAACTTTAGAGGTCTTTGAAATACATTTTGTGTATATATGTACTTTAGTATTCATAAGAGTATTATCTACGTCGAAAAAACTATATTTATTAGGACACGTATACATATCATATATTTAAAATGATATTATTTAGTTAATACATATTGTCAATGCATACGTGTATGTATATACATTTTTATTCATTTATTTTCATGATACTTATTGTTGATCATATAATAAAGATTACAATATATGGTAGAAAATGTGGGTAGCCATTAAAAATGACACTGTATAAAAACGAGCAATATTTGTATGCATCAATGTACACGACGATCAATATCAGCATAAAGATTCCCCTAAACGTAACTAACAACATTATAAAGGTTCCCTGAACGTAACCTTTGAACTGACAAAAAAAAATCTTTCTGGAAGGTACAGTAATAATGACAAATTACTTTTGAATGGGCAGGTAAAGAGAAGTTTCGAGAAAGCTCTCTGAAATTTTCCTTCATCCATATTATTTATCTACAGCTTGCTTTATCAAAAATAGTAGAAACAATAACTTACAAGAATAAAAGTATTCAATACATGGAAAGATTATATATATATATATATATATATATATATATATATATATATATATATATATATATATATATATATATAACGATAGATAGATAAATATACACACATATATAGATACACACACACACACACACACATATATATATATATATATATATATATATATATATATATATATATATATATATATATATAAGGAGAATATAATCTTTGTGATGAATTTAGTCTGGTGTCAAGATGAACAATGCATGGATGTGTATGCTTTATAACTGTAATTAATGCATTTTAAATTGGTTTCAAGTAGAACATCCAAATTGTCAATTAAAGGTGTTGATTGGTAAAGAAACATTTTATAATCATCGCAACAAATGAATGAATGAACAATTTACATGCATAGATAAATTGATTCCATTGAGTCAATTGTAAAGATTTTCTAACCTCCACGGCTTGTAGTAAGCAATGTAGATCAAGTAATAAAACTGAAAAAAGATGATGTTAAGGACGGTGCGGTCGGAAAATAAAGTAAAAGCCATATCACCAGAATTAAATCATCTTTTACAAATTGTAAACAGAAAGTATTTGAAATTGTGATACTATGACCAAGACAAATAACAATTGTAGCATATTCAAATGTATATTTATTTTTGTAACAATACAGTGTAAGACTGTACATTTCAAAAGAATTTCTTGTAATCAATTAATTTGCTAATACACAATTAATATGCCCAATACACAATATAACTATGATAATAGCGTTTAGTTAAGAGACAAAACCATCGCAATATGACATACAAATAACACTAGATATTTTGTAGTATTATCTATAAATATATTTTGAAAGATGATTTTCAAGAAACGTAACAGAGACAATGTTACAAAGAAAAATGCTAAAGAAATTTTTTATTTGAGTTGTTATTGCACATTTGCAACGAGAAAAGTCTACGTAAAGATTTTACTTTAAGCTCAAGGTAGTTTTTTTCCACACACTTTTAGTGTATCGTGATTAGCTGGTGAGAAAAATAGCTGTGAACAAATTTGTAGTAATTTTGCAAAATGTTGTAAGACGTTGACAAGTATTATATGTGTACAAAAATATATTTACTTCCTAATTTATTTAGAGTATTAAACAGTCCAGGAAATATGGTTATGGTGACTCGTAGCGAACAACTCTATGCATTAAAATTAATTAAATACTAGTATATAATTTAGTAAATGTTAACAAAATAGTAGCTTATTTTATATCTCAGGAGTATTTTTCTGACAATGTGATACTGAAAAGTGTGACTATTGCTTTTATTCCTTTCTCATGCTTGCAACAAAACTTAAAAATTTTACAAAATTTAAGTTTTCTTGAACCGTCAAGTACGCTAAACGTGAAATAGTAATGACAATTTATTAAAGCAAAAAATGATGCAAACATGTAAAAGGATATAAAAATACTAAGTGCTAAAATATATTTTCATGCTAACTAAGTTCCTATTTCAACATAAAGTACAGTACTTACTTATTACTTATCTATTACTCTAACAGTATAATGAAAATGTAGAATTATTCATTTGTATAAAACTCTAGTTAAAAGTTGAGTTCATATTCACTTGCTTCATTGCTGAATGTTTTTTAATAAATGGAAATATCATATCTATTCAGCCTATTCCTGCTATGCATTATTACAAGAAATAATAGAAACTAATTACAAGGTAGGAGAGCAACAACAGCAAAATATCATTTGTTATTCAATAATTACTTTAATACATACAATTATTTCATTTCCATGTTATCATACTTGAATTTTACTCACTTTATACCTTTATCATAAATTTTGTATTTTAGTATCATCGAAGAATTTTCCTAAATTTGAAATAAGTATTTATGAACACAAGTGAACTTGTAGAAAAATTATTTAGTGTTACATGGCTTCCCCTTTAGCTTTAAAATTGGATAAAATTATTAATATCCTTTAAAATGATGCGTAGCTTAAGAATATCTAAGGTACGTTATTAACGAATAGCATAAAACCTATTTGCCTATTCAAGCAAAATGAAAAACAATAAACTATGCAAGCTAGTAATTAATATTGTTCATACCAAAATAAACATACGTAACCAATATGTTTGTAATTTATTGACCCATGCATGTGTACATCACCATATAAACCTGTTTGGGCATGCATCAATACACAGATTTGGGGTCAATATCACACTTTGGTTGTTAGCGTTTGCAACTATGGCAACGGTTTCCCTAATATCTAAATGACCTTCTGTAATAAAATTTTATCCGTGTTTAGTTTGAAGAAAACATTCAGCCGGATTCAAATATACTTATCTGTCATTTGTCATAACACAAATGCTCTTTTGCTTGCCGAGAATGTTGTTTCAAAATGTCGTGTACACTGAAAAAACAAAACAACAACAATAACAAAAAAAAAAACTGAAAATCCGTAATATGTCAGAAACAAATATTATGATATCCAAAATCCGTGAGCAAAGATTCTCCATTTGAATAATTCTAAAAGTCTCTATTTAGATCGACGTTTAGCAGACACCAGTACCATTTGAAATGAAGGACTTAACGCCAACAAGGAGTTGTATTGCCATTTACTGAATACGGGTTTTGTGAGAGCAATAGAAAGAGTAACTCGATCGAAAAGATTTGTAAAAGGATTTGGCTTTCAGTGAGAAATAAAGAACTATTATACCAGTACACTTCATCGCAACGCACAGTAGAAAATCACAATAAGCTCTCTTTGGAAATTATTCTGTGCTAAATACCGAGAAGTCAATACAACGCTAATGGCCATGTATAATTAAAAAAGAGTAGTGCGGGCGAGCCTTATTAAATATATTTAGAATTAGGTTGGCGAAGGAAAACTGGAAATATGGTATTGTTTGCGTCTGCAGACGTTGAAGGGATTTGATTCGAATCTCTGATGACAGAGCCGCTTGCCTAACAACCTCACGAGGCAGCCATAAGCTAGAATTGTCAGCTGATAGACAGGTCTAGTAAAATCTTCGTATTCAATTTGTGATGAAAACAGTGATTATGTGAACGCCGATACTTTGCATCCGCCATCTCACCACGGCGAACCGTTCAGGCGTTATGAGTCCGTCAGCATAATATATTAATCTCCTTTTTAGAATTGTAGTTCATGCGGCTTCGGACCCAAATGCCCGTTTGTAACCCTTTGTTCATCAGAGTGGAACACGGTGAATTTGAATTTATAATGTCTTAACGGTATACTAGTGAAAGGTGTAATTGAGATTGGACCATAAGTTTCGATATTGATATTTAGTTCAGTTACGTGGCTCGAAATTCTGACGTCGTTCGAGTGTGGTGCTGTAAAATCTACAAAATAAGCACGTACATTCAACTAAGCGTATACAAGATACATGTCTTCCAGTGTATTTGTAGCACAAATAACCACATACATATGTGTAAAAGATAACATAAATACAATACACACAATTTTTTCCTCTAACAATTGTTTTGATGCTTATTTTAAGTTATTAATGTGATAATTGATCTATTTCCTTGGCTCATATTCTCTTGTTTTTCTTATTGCTACTTTTTGCTTCGCTTTGATGAATCATCGTTATTATATTGTGCCCTGAAATTTTGTCTATACGCATAAACAGCCAAACTTAACAAGTGACATGTATCATGATACCTTTCACTATCAATGACCCATAGTTGCAGAAATGAGGATACCTTCGCTAGCGTATATGACCTTCACTAGTAGCAAAAATAAGTGTATATGACCTACACTAGTAGCAAAAATAAGAGTATATGACCTTCACTAGTAGCAAAAATAAGCGTATATGACCTTCACTAGTAGCAAAAATAAGTGTATATGACCTACACTAGTAGCAAAAATAAGTGTATATGACCTTTACTAGTTGCAGAAGTAAGCGTATATGACCTTCACTAGTTGCACAAATAAGCGTGTGTGACCTTTACTAGTTGAAAAAATCAGCACATACTCTTATTATCATTAATTTACAGTATTACAATGAATCGCACTGCCTTTTTATGATTAACACTGCCTCGTTATGATTAGCACTGCCTCGTCATGATTAACACTGCCTCGTTATGATTATCACTGCCTCGTTATGATTAGCTTTTTGGAGCTTAGCCAAGTTAATCAACCAAGAAAGCAAGACATTTATGAAAATTCTTCATTTAAAATTTGATAAATAAATAGTCATTATATGTTGATCATGGTCGAAAATAATTTTATAATTGATATCAATGGTTCATATCCTGAGCATGGTTGTGTGTGTATGTGTGTGTGTGTGTGTGTGTGTGTGAGAGAGAGAGAGAGAGAGAGAGAGAGAGAGAGAGAGAAAGAGAGAGAGAGAGCAATTACTGTATCACTCTGTAACTTCTTTTCCAGTTAAGCTGTTCCTATTAAAGATTGCTTACGCCCCTTTCCGCAAAACGCTGCTCCTCAGATGTCTGCATTGATGGGATGGCGAGATTACAAAATAACCAGTCCATTTCTTCCCAGGGAGTCCCTTTGACATTCTTCATCCCAAGGGTCACCATTGCAGTTCCACATGTTTTCGCGTTTCTCACTGCCTCTCCCACGTGTTGGAATCGTCGCAGGTGTCACAAGAGACAAGCACTGCATTTTCATCATCCATATTTTGTAACTTTGATTTTTTTGTAGATAGTTTTAACATTTTTTAATTTTTTTTTCAAGTTTCTACGCGAAATAAACTTAAATATTTTAAGTATTATTTAAAAAGTTTTATTACAGGTAAATACATAGAAACATCTTCGCAAGGTTTAATGCCAAACTTGCAGAATAACAAACTAATATAATACTTTTCTGTGTTTGCATTCTTCAAAATGGGCCTTCTTTAACAACACCAACCTATCACGTAATATCAAAGGACATCATTATGTAAAATCTTGACTCGAACCTTATTGACGTAGCTAAATTTGTCCTTTGTCGTCCAGAATTTAATTCCGTGCAATATCCTACACAGCTTAGTTCTTAGAACAGAAGGTTCGTTTGTTAATACATCTTCGATAAATTTCGAAAGCGAGAAAACAACTTTGAAGTCAAGAGAAAAGTTAAAGTATTTATAATTGCTATCGCTCGGACAGTCACGCCTTAGTTGCTTGGAATTACTACCAAAGTGACCTATATTTGTCTTTATATCACTAAGTCATGGACAGAATCAAGCGAATCATATATGTATGTTACATTTTTGTTGTGTTTAATAACTAAGTGATATTGTAATGTTCTTCAGATTCATTGTGTCTTAACTGTTAAAATACGATCACGAACGACCTTGCCTTTCTATAAGCAAAATAAAACGGTATTTTGTTTTATATCTTTTCCAAAATCATCGAAATTTCTTGCTCTTGTCAATATCATTATTATCGGCCTCATTATCTTCATTCATGAACTAGAGAGAGCAAAATTTGAAAAATGAAAAGAAAAAGGCAATTATATAAAGACAAAGCTACTAGTGCAAGGATTATTTTTGCTCTCTGGTAACCTTTATGTGTTAACTCATTGCCCGTGCCCATTTTCGCGAGTCCCAATTTCCTTCTCTACGTTCTAACTTTTGGAGTTTCAAACTTTATAAAAGAAACGATGTACTCCACTTCCATTAGGTTATTAAATCTTGTGACAATGCTTATAGGGCAGTTATTAAGGTATGATCATTTAAACAACACAAATCTTCATTTCTTGGACATGTCTTTAGGATTCTGGCATGAACAGAACATAGGGATAATATGTGTAAATACATATTAAAATAGAAGAAAATACAAGACAACCATAAAATGCACACACACACAGACACAGACACACACACACACGCACACATTATTATACAAACTAATATAATACTTTTCTGTGTTTACAATCTTCCTGATGGTCCTTCTTTAACAACACAAACATATCACGTAATATCAAAGTACATCATTATGCAAAATCTTGACTTGAACCTTATAGACGTAGCTAACTTTTCAGCGCTAAGTCATTTGTCGTCCAGAATCCACACACACACACACGCACGCACACACACATTATATATATATATATATATATATATATATATATATATATATATATATATATATATATATATATAATTGTTCTTTTTTACATACAGTTGGCTGTTCTAGCTTTCTCTTTACATATAAGTTTACCCAGGATATTATCAAAGACAAAATTTCACCAGGGTTATTATTACAGATATTTTATATTTTACGCTTATCTTTCACACATTCGCAAGTCATCATTTGCGTGTTTTCGTTTAAACTTTGAAAATACTTTTATCTTACCATCACTCTGGAAAGATGTAGAAATGTAGTACGAGGGGTATTTGAAATGTTCTGAATGTTTTGTTATAACTTTTTTGTTTCTTTGAACCGGTCAATAAATTTAATGCTGATCGATAGACAAGAAACCGTTCAATAAAGTGATTTGCAGCTGTACGTACAGCACGCCGGACACCTGCAGATATATGCATGTGACGTAACATAGGTGAATGACAGTGGCGCAAAAATGTCGGAGAAGGAGAAACAATTCTGCTACTGAGCAAAGAGCAAACTGTAAAATCTGGGTGCTCTTAGGGTACTCTCTGACTGATATCAAGGCCGACTTGATAAAGTTTAAGGATGTAATTCTATGTCATATCCTACAACTCTGAGGTGGTATCATCGTTTAGAGATGGCCGCGATTCCATGGGAGATTACTTACGTTCTAGAAGACCGTTGTCTGCGATTGGCGAGTGGGAAGTGGCTGCTGTGAAGGTGGTAGTTGATGAAGATGCTCGATACACAGGAGAATATATTTCTAATACCACGGGTATTAATTTGTCCGCTGTTTTTAATATATTGGAGAATCATTTGAAGCTCAGAAAGGTTTCTGCAAGATGGGTCCCTCATTTGTTGACTGCTGATCAAAAACAGACCCAGGTTGAAATCGCCAAACAGCTACTCGCCAAATATGAAAAGAGTGACCAGAGACGTTTAAATGAGATTTTCACAAGCGATGAAACATGGATTTACCTTTCTGAACGCGACTCAAGAGAAAAATAAAATCAAGTTTGGTTCGGAGAAAACGAGCAGAGACCACAAATCACTCGAAGTAGTCGGACTGTCAAGGGAGTTTTGTATGCAGATACCTGTGCCTGTCTGTGCTAATGTCACTGGACATTTTAGTGCCTCCAAAGTGTTGCTAAAAGTTGTGGAACACAAACTCCCCACACCCACCTCTGCGTATCCATCTACTCCATGACAACGCACCGGTATGAATCCGCCATCGTGACAGACTTCCTGAAGGAGTACATTATCCAAATTTTACCACATTCTACATACAGCCCAGATCGAACTCCAAGTTATTTTTGGCTAAATCCCTTCATCAAAGATTCGCTAAGGGGCAGACGATTTGAAATCCGACATGCGGTTGGAAGTGAGTTCAGTTTTCCAAAACGTGAATACAAAATGGCATTTAATAATTGGATAATCAGACTGAGAAATGGTGTAGATGTTTAGATGTGCATGGGGAGTACTTCGAGGGAATGCGCTGACATACTGTTCACTAATCAAGAACTTTGTTGTACAACGCAATAATATTCCGAAAGTTGTAAATATCCTCGTACATTCTTTCTGAAGTTTATTTTTTCTACGTTCTGTTCCTTTAACTTCATTTGATATGTAGAATTGTTGTCTTGCAAATCTCATCATGTCGATATTTTTAATCGTTTCTGGATTTTGTGTTTGTTTTGTCCTGTTTTCCTTTTTTTACCGCTGACGTAGATCTTTCTATGCCTGAAACATCAGGAATCCTTATAAGTACCCGCACCGTCCGCAATTTTTTACTCAAGCCCCCAGAAGGCTTGAGTACTATACGCCGTCATCAATTTTTTACTCAAGCCCCCAGAAGGCTCGAGTACGCCGTCATCCAGTTTTTACTCAAGCCCCCAGAAGGCTTGAGTACTATACGCCGTCATCCAGTTTTTACTCAAGCCCCCAGAAGGCTTGAGTACTATACGCCGTCATCAATTTTTTTACTCAAACCCCCAGAAGGCTCGAGTACGCCGTCATCCATTTTTTACTCAAGCCCCCAGAAGGCTTGAGTACTATCTGAGGTTAATTTTTTATTTGTTCGGTCTAGTTGTTAAAAGCATCTTTTAGAAAATATTTAACGCAAAGAAAAGAAAGGAGAAGAAAAGGTGTGATAATTATTAGAAACCGCACTGTTTATAGTTAAAATATTTAAGTATGTGTGAACTATTTGAAACTGTGCATCGAGATAGTATGTCTGTTATTCACTCTGCGAATGATTATCAGTTACTGCATTGAGAAAATTGTCTTTATTTACTCACAAGTATGCAAGATAAATGTTAAAAAAACGACTGTGAAGAGTGCTTTCCCTTTTAAAGACCCATTATTACCGTGTTACATGAATAGTTGAACTTTTTACTCTCAGATACGAAGGTCAGTCTGTAAAATATGTGAGAGGTATTTGTTTTGATTCACTAGAGTCCTCTTTTCTTGAATAGACTGGGCACGGAAATTACTCTAATTATAAGAATAACTTGAGTTTATGACCTGGATACTGTCTTATAATAACGCGCAGTTTCTTGATTAGATGATTAGACTGAGCATATGAAAATTACATGCTAGAGAAAACATACTTTAACTTAATTGTAGGTTACCGTCTAATTTAAATTGCGCAGTTACTAAACAGCATCAGCAACAACACTAAAAAAGTTAAACAGGTATCTGATTTGCTGCTTAATTACAAAATAAATAAATAACATATCAGGGACAAGTGTTGATTAAGAAATTGATTATGATAATAATATGCATATTTCTGCATAAGTTTCTAAATTTTACTGGTAACCTTCGTTAAATCTATGTGATCACGATCGTGACAAGTTAAGGAAAACCGCTTTATTTGTTCGAGTTAAGGGTGGTTGTCATATTTTCAAGAACTAAGAGGAGCGTCAAGACATTTACTTTGGACTTAAAACAAAATAATTAGAACTAAGACAATATTTGATCACAAAATAAATACTTTGCCCAGCGGAGGGCTATTTTAGGTAAAACAAACGATTAAATTTCCTGATCACTCTAGTAAATCCCTGCGGTTGGAACCAGATTTAGTCACATATGCCAGCTTAGTAGTTTCATGCTATCCTGCGAGTTTGACAAATACGAATTAAGTAGGAAGCTGGGATTCCTATAAAAAACAGCTTCAATTTAAATTGCTTTATAAAGGTGTACATCATAGGTAATGCCATTATACCCGACAGGTGTTTACGGGTAGATAGCTGTGGAACGGCAAAATACTTTTAAAGTTTAGTGGAGGGTAAATCAAATATTTATCCTAGTAAAACACTGCGCTTGTATCTATTTTGGGGTTGACTTTGCCGCAAGTACAAACGGGTTTCCGCTACCTGTACTAGAGAGGGCATTAGGGTTAGCTTTCTGCGTCAATATTTTATCATAAAAATGCATTTTGCATTGGCGGGTTTGTTGACGTTTCACGCTCTCGCGCTGGAAATTTTGTTGACTCTAAATTTGGCAGCCAAACACTTTCACGGTCTAATGGTGAACGTGTACGGAAGCTGATGATGTCTGAAACAGCGACTTAATCATTTGGAAATTATCCTTAATAAATATTGAGAAAATGCCTTATCCACGTCTTTCATATCTGTAATAATAGGTTCAAGAATATCTTTGGATTTCTGCCACTGTTCGAAATGTTGGGATGATTGTTTGTTTGCAATTGCACTGGAAACCTCTCTCATTGAGATGAATGGCTGGATTATGTGGCATCTTACATAATGTTCATGGTTTTCAGAGTGAAGATCAAACGTGTTCTTCCTCTTTACAGTTGGAACGTTTCCTGGGAGCCTGGAAACTTTGTTGACTCTAAAAGTGTGAGCCAGACACAATAACTGCCTGATAATAGACGGGTACGGAAGCTTTATGGATCGATAGCAAAGTCACAGTCACGTGATTATTTACTAAGCTAGCAGGAGGAGAAGGAAATGTTTTCTCTTTTTTCTTATTGATACCCTTGACATTAGGGAAGGGCACCTGGTAAAGGTGGGTGGAGATCTAGGGATTCAAGTTCTCTAAACTATTTTGCACGTTTCGTTTCTGAACTAAACGAATCTCGTATCCAAATGAACCAACTGATGTAGAGATACATACACAAAAAGAAAGATACAGAGAGAAACAGAGACACATAGAGCAGGAGAAAAAGATATATATATATATATATATATATATATATATATATATATATATATATATATATATAGAGAGAGAGAGAGAGAGAGAGAGAGAGAGAGAGAGAGAGAGAGAGAGAGAGAGGGAGAGAGAGAGAGAGAGAGATAGGTAGCATATGGTATAAAGACTGAATACCTGTAAACAATGAAGCTCATGAGTACACAATACTATCGATTATGTATCAGTTTCTAGTTGTTCCCTCTCCATTGAGGAAAGTTCAAAATTCATGTGACTCTGGAACTGACACATAGCGGGATGGCTGCCTGGTGGATGGCTCGGAGCATCTGCGATGGACGGTGGAGTTCTAATCATATGTCAAGGGTGATGTTCAGTGGAGGTGGAGAAAATATATATATATATATATATATATATATATATATATATATATATATATATTCACTAAGATATATATTGCTATGTTTCCAGACTTTTAATATACTGTTAACAGTTCGAGAGTTCTGATCACATTCGGAACCATACTCTTAGATACATGCATATACGTCATGATATCGACTTAAGCCAATATCCTTGATAACTTTGCTGTCAATCAATCACATTTAGGACAGGTTTTTCCATTAGCAGCGGAGTGACCCTTGACCCGCAGCTATGTAAATATTAACTAGCATATATTATAATGTTTTCTGTCTGTTTGGCTAACTTTCAAAGTTTGAATTAGTATAATTACTAGAAGTAATACTAGTATTATCAGTATCAATATGGGTATTGTCATCAGCAACATTGTAAGTATCGTTATAAGCAACAGCAGTAGTTATGGTAGTAGTAGTAGCAGCAGTAGTAGTACCAATTAGTCTTTGCTGTTGTTGATGCTGTACTAGTATTGGAATTTTCATAAATTTTTATTCAAGAGGATATTCCTCATTAGTTATGATAAAGGATACCCACTCTAAAAGCCTTGTAGATTCATTAGGGGTTGTAATGTCTATTTCCCACAAAGTGCTGTCAGATTCTCAAAGATTGAGTACAGTGTATGGTACGCTGTGTTTATTTCCCACAAAAGTGTAGTAAAATTCTCAGAGACTGAGTACAGTGTTTGGTACGCTTTGTTTATTTCCCACAAAAGTGTAGTAAATTTATCAGAGACTGAGTACAGTGTATGGTACGCTGTGTCTATTTCACGCAAAAGTGCTGTCAAATTCTCAAAGTTTGAGGACAGTGTATGGGGGTACACTGTATCGAACGACGAATTCGCATACTAATCAATGCAGTCGAGCGTTTGAGAATTTAGATGCACTTTTTGAAAATATTATAACCCCAGAGGTTCATTGCAATTGCCGTGCATTCAGCGTGCCATCTAGATATTATAATTACAGTAATTAGTTACAGGAGAGACATTCAAGGATATTTACCACTAATCGAGTCAATATCCATCTTATCAGTGTCTTATCTTATCAATATCAATATCAGTGTCTGTATCCATCTTTGACAAACAGTACACCTCCATGATTCAATGTCGTTCTCATGGTTGATTCCGGCAAGTTCCATATTTGTTTATTTCAAGCAGTTAGCATGTTAGGTGGTAGATTGTTATTTGAAATGAAACTGTGAACCAACGTGTTTTTGCCTCTATGATCTCTCTATCTGTTTTTCTATGTTGGATAGTATGTATGTATATAAGTATGTATGTATATAAGTATGTTTGTATATAAGTATGTATGTATATAAGTATGTGTGTATATAAGTATGTATGTATATAAGTATGTATGTATCTAAGTATGTGTGTATATAAGTATGTATGTATATAAGTATGTGTGTATATAAGTATGTGTTTATATAAGTATGTGTGTATATAAGTATGTATGTATATAAGTATGTGTGTATATAAGTATGTGTTTATATAAGTATGTATGTATATAAGTATGTGAGTATATAAGTATGTAGGTATATATGTATGTATGTATATAAGTATGTATGTATATAAGTATGTATGTATATAAGTATGTGTGTATATTAGTATGTATGTATATAAGTATGTAAGTACATAAATATGTGTGTATATAAGTATGTGTGTATATAAGTATGTATATAGGTATGTGTAGGTAGGTTCGTGTATACAAATTATGTATAAAGAGAATGAATATAAAAGTACTAGATGTATTTATATGAATTACTTATTTACTAAGTAAACTATTACTTTCAAATGAAAATTTGTTTAAGCAATTGCTTGTTTGCTTGTGTTAGCAAATTAATAGATAGACAAGCGATGACAGTAAATCTCCAGCACAATAATGGCCATTATTGGTAAAAGTATCCGTTCAAATCAATTTATTATCAGGAACAATAATCAATCATAATTTTAGTTAGATAGCTTAACCATTGTTTTTAATTCTAAAAACAAGCCAAAAATAAAAAACTTAACACCAAGAAAAGTTTATAATGAGGTATTGCAATTGATAAACAGATTTTGAGCTGGAGTCATATATGTTTATAACCATAGGTAAAATTGCATGTTAATTACATGCATTAAAAATATATACAAACTTGCCATCATCAAAGTGTGTTACTTTATTAGCGGTAACTTTGTTTTGCTGCATAAAATGAAGAGTGTATTATTTTTTAACTTCAGAGTGTATTATTTTTAACTTCAGAAATTTATCCCATGTTCAGATATCCTTGTGAAATCCTAAAACGTAGAGACATGCCTTTTACTTGCTAATATCCGTTGGGCAGACAAGGGGAGGTAACCCGTTTGAGGTAGACATTGTTGGGCATAAGTCAGTTAGGATAAAATGAGGCTCGTAAACAGTAAGCATTATTGTAAACAGGCAACACCATTACAACGATCTTTAGACAGGTGTTTATAAACGCGTTTACGTTTTAGAACCGGCCGATCTGAAAATAAGGAGATAGCAGGTATATCATGTAAATCGAACTGACAAACTTTGGTTTGTATTATGGGCCTTGTTTATAAGGTCTCTTACACTAATACAAAAATATGGAACACATAAAGCTTAATGCATTTGTCGCACGAGATTTTTGCACATGAATTTTAGGTCATGACAGTTTTTACCTGTTAAGAGTGGAGCAGTCCTAAAGTTCTTTCATATTTATCTCGCCCTCGCCACTACGTATCTCTACGTGTGTCCGCCATAAAGGTATTGATAGTAATATTGATTATAAATGAGCCTAACCCGATAAGAATTGAATGAAATAGGCAACACGGTAAAAACTTTCGTATTCGTTTATCAGTATGAACAAACTTTTGTACGTACAAAGCTTCGAATTCTTACTCTCAAATACTACATCAAACAGTTTCGTCAGAAGTAAACCAATACAATATTTTACTCATAACACTTACTTTGGCTAAATATCATAGTACGTATTTCTGAAAAATTTATCATGCAGAAAAACCTACCAATAACTTAACTGTCCCTTTAGCTTATATGAAACTTGGAAAATTATCGAAAATAAGATTTTAAATTTTAACATACAGAAGACTTCTTTGATCTATTTTCTTTCAGGAAACGAAACAGATATGCCGAAGTCATCAGAAAAACACCCAACTGGAAAACTTCATGGTTTTATTTTTTACCCCTAAGGAAAAAAAAATGATTATGGCCATTATGATTACTTTCCTCTTTTTCTTGAACATTGAAAAAACGCACTTATTATAATATTGTGTTTTCGAACCATTCTTTAAAAACATTTGCTTATTTTTTGCGAGTGTGTGGTACAATTAATTTGTGGGAAGAAATGTCATTGTTTATATACCGTTACTGTGTAACGTTACTGTAATTCATTCATGATGAAAGTGACTGCATTTATTTATTTATTTATTTATTTATCTATCTATTTATTTATTCAAAGTGGTAAAGATAGTGTCGGAGAAATATGTACCTAACATATTAAATGTTGTCTCTTCTATCATGTTAATAGAGAACCGAGAAAACAAACGTTTATTTCGTCATGCATGACGCTTCTAAAGGTGTTTTCCTTTTCTCTTCTTGATTCCGTCATTAGAGTGTACATACCAAAATAGATAGTTTGGTCATTCATACATCCTTTCTTAAGTGTGGTCATCCATCTATCTGTTTGTTTATCTATCTATCTATCCATCAGCCCGCCCGCCAGTCCGCCATCCCCCATCTATTTTTCTATCTGTCTACCCAGGCCCGCCGAGGGGGTGGGGGTGGAGCAGGGGAGAGGGCATTCGCCCAGGGGTCCGGCGATTTCTAGAGGCTAGCCGTCAGTTGAGTTATAAAAAATAAATTAATCTTTGCAGTAAATATTACACTTTGCTCCTTGCAAGAGTCTAAATTATGGTAGATTACTACAGGTTTTATATGCAAAACTGTACACAGGTTTTATATAAAATAAACTAACAAACTAGTTTTGGATCCCATGTCTGCTCTGCCCAGGGGCCCGGAATTTCTGTCGGTGGGCCTGTCTTTGAGGTGA
The DNA here is from genome assembly GCA_029931535.1 of Margaritifera margaritifera. NCBI lineage: Eukaryota > Metazoa > Mollusca > Bivalvia > Unionida > Margaritiferidae > Margaritifera > Margaritifera margaritifera. The sequence continues at coordinate 1,480,896 of JAQPZY010001474.1, forward strand.
AGAGCTGAACGACAAGTACACACTGTCTTCTTGTCACTTGTCCCTGGACATCTTTTAGGCGAGCAACTGAACGACATGTATACACTGACTGCGTATGACTTATCCCTGGACATTTTTTAGGCGAGGAACTGAGCGACATGTATACACTGACTGCGTATGAATTGTCCCTGGACATCTTTTAGTGAGTTACTGAAAGAGCTTCGTATAAAAATGTTCGTCTCCACAATGCAAAAGAAACAAATCAAACTAGAGAACGAAAACAGATTTACCTAATGAAAGACAATACAGAGAGATAGATAGATAGAAAGAAAGAAAGAGATGGATAATAACCAAAGAAGAGACAGATATATGTATGTGAACAGGATAAGAATAGATATATGTATATGAACAGGATAAGAATAGCTAGATATATGTATATGAACATTATAAGAATAGATAGATATATGTATATGAACAGGATAAGAATAGACAGATATCTGTATAAGAATAGACCGATACATGTATATGAACAGGATAAGAATAGACAGATATATGTATATCAACAGGATAAGAATATACACATTTATGTATATGAACATTATAAGAATAGATAGATATATGCATATGAGCAGGATAAGAATAGACAGATATATGTATATGAACATATATATGTATATGAACAGGATAAGAATAGACAGATATATGCATATGAACATATATATCTATATGAACAGGATAAGAATAGACATATATATGTATATGAAAAGGATAAGAATAGACAGATATATGTATATGAACATATATATGTATATGAAAAGGATAAGAATAGACAGATATATGTATATGAACATATATATGTATATGAACAGGATAAGAATAGACAGATATATGCATATGAACAGGATAAGAATAGACAGATCTATGCATATGAACAGGATAAGAATATACAGATATATGTATATGAACAGGATAAGAATAGACAGATATATGTATATGAAAAGGATAAGAATAGACAGATATATGCATATGAACAGGATAAGAATAGACAGATATATGCATATGAACAGGATAAGAATATACAGATATATGCATATGAACAGGATAAGAATAGACAGATATATGCATATGAACAGGATAAGAATAGACATATATATGTATATGAAAAGGATAAGAATAGACAGATATATGCATATGAACATATATATGTATATGAACAGGATAAGAATAGACAGATATATGCATATGAACAGGATAAGAATATACAGATATATGTATATGAACAGGATAAGAATAGACATATATATGCATATGAACAGGATAAGAATAGACAGATATATGCATATGAACAGGATAAGAATAGACAGATAGATGAATATGAACATATATATGCATATGAACAGGATAAGAATAGACAGATAGATGTATATGAACAGGATAAGAATAGACAGATAGATGTATATGAACATATATATGCATATGAACAGGATAAGAATAGACAGATATATGTATATGAACATGACAAGAATAGACAGAATGATGTATATCAACATATATATGCATATGAACAGGATAAGAATAGACAGATATATGTATATGAGCAGTATAAGAATATACAGATATATGTATATGAACACATATATGTATATCAACAGGATAAGAATAGACAGATATATGTATATGAACAGGATAAGAATAGACAGATATATGTATATCAACAGGATAAGAATAGACATATATATGTATCAGAACAGGATAAGAATAGACAGATATATGTATATGAACAGGATAAGAATAGACAGATATATGTATATGAACAGGATAAGAATAGACAGATATATGTATAAGAACAGACAGATATATGCATATGAACAGGATAAGAATAGACAGATATATGTATATGAACAGATATATGTATATGAACAGGATAAGAATAGACAGATATATGTATATCAACAGGATAAGAATAGACAGATAGATGTATATGAACAGGATAAGAATAGATAGATATATGCATATGAGCAGGATAAGAATAGACAGATATATGTATATGAACATATATATGTATATGAACAGGATAAGAATAGACATATATATGTATATCAACAGGATAAGAGTAGACAGATATATGTATATGAAAAGATAGATATATATATATGAACGGGATAAGATTAGACAGATATATGTATATGAACAGATATATATATGTATATCAACAGGATAAGATTAGACAGATATATGTATATGAACAGATAGATATATGTATAATGAACAGAATACGAATAGACAGATATATGTATATGAACATGATACGAATAGACAGATATATGTATATGAACATGATACGAATAGACATATATATGTACATGAACAAGAGAGACAGATATATGTATATGAACAGGAGAGACAGATATATGTATATGAACAGGAAAAGAATAGAGATGAAAAATCTAACAGTGAGTTTTAATAGTAAGTTTGGAAAGTAAGAAAGAGAAAGAAATAAAATATAAGACGAGCAAAGTATAAAGATGATGATGCATTTATATTCCTATTCATCGCTAATTAACTTAAAAGATAGATAACTCAATTTCAGTTATGTAGATCGAGGAAGAAGTATTGGCGACCAATAAGTAATTTTGGACAAGGTCAGTAGAATCTATTTAAAAACACTAATTAATCAGTCTTTTGTGCTTCCTGAAACACGCTTCACACTTTCCTTTTTCTCATTGAAATTTCACCAATCATTTTGAAAAGTAACAAGACATTGTAACAATATCAGCCATTCTCTCTTTGTTCTGTCATGATATTATGTATAATGTTTGTTGAAAACCCTCCATAGTAATATACTCTCTCAGGTACAAGTGTGTTTGTTCACACATTCATCGCAGTCATTCTCAAGGAAATTAGAACTGTAATGACTTAATTGCCATAGAATTTCACTTTGTAAGTAATGATCGAAGTCCATAACAACACGTCGAAAATATGCCAATAGTTTACTTGATCCTTACTATGCAAAGTTTAAATCGTTAGTGATTACACTTTGGAAGTGACACCTATCGTGTAAATATATTTTATAAAAGTGAAGTAGGACTTTAGAATCTATTACACCTGTATGTAATCTGGATAGGAATTACATTGTCAGGGACTGTTATCCTTTTTTCTAACTTGGCATTTCCAATATATGTTTTCTTTCAATTCTTTTTTCACTTTCGATATTAAGTAGTTTGAGTGAATGTGGCAAAAGTTCTTGAAATAATTGGCACTGTTTATTCTTGCATGAAATATATTATATTTTAGCTAAGCAAGGGGACTGAGGAAAATCTCCCTCCCTCCATCTCTCTCTCTCTCTCTTTCTCTCTCTCTCTCTCTCTCTCTCTCTCTCTCTCTCTCACAATCAATCAAACAGAAGAATGAAAGCAACGGTGCAAAAATTTACAAATCGTAAGACTTACCGTTTGCTGAAATCGTCACACTCTGTTTGGAAAGGTGCAAAAAAAATGCATTCACATTGTCCGATTAGAACTGTATTCATTTCTCATTTCTTCGTAATGGTAAGAAGCCTGTCTAATACAACATTTCAGAATTAGAGGTGATGTTTGGTAAACGTACTGACCTAATTTGACATCACCATCAGTCACACAGTTATTAAGGAACATTTGTTTGCAGTTACAATTTTGTCGCAGAAGTTACAATAGTTTGTTTTTTTTAAAATTAAAAAAATATTTTGGATTCTAGCTTCACACAATACATCATGTCTTATCACCCATCTTCTGGATTCTAGATTCACGAAATACATAACGTCTTATCGCCCATCATGATTGATATATTATCTGGTCTATTATATATACTATTCGTGGTAAAAACTGCAGTTCATTACCTCAAAAGGTGCTTGACTTAACTTCAGTTACCCATACGTCTCCACGCACCATTTTAATGATGATTACTGGCAACGAGTACGAACATGTGGGCAACAATTGTGGTTTTCTTCTTCTAGTCTTTAGAAAATCAAATTCATTCATCTTTCAATGATCATTTCTATTATTATGATGTATTACATACGCACGAATGCCTATACCACCAACTCTGCAGCATTATTTTCTGGTGATGTGTGCATAGTCGAGATGGCGTAGGGGTTGGTGCTTACAGGCAAGGCGATAGGTGCCGTAGCCCGCGGATCCGGGTTCGAATCTCCGTAGAGTACGAGAGTACGGATTAAAATTCTCTAACCTGTATGATAATATTATTTTTATATATATATATATATATATATATATATATATATATATATATATATATATATATATATATATATATATATATGATAATCTAAATATTGCACGGTAACTATTTTTCAAATGGAATACATTGTACTACAAAAGAAAATGTCACGCATAGCGTTTCATATATTTGAAACGAAAGTTCTTAAGTTCTTAATATTTCTGGAGTTGTGTTTGAAAAGACAAAACAGAGTCGATAATATATCCTAAATAGTAGCATTAGTATATATCAAGAAGGAAATACAATGTGATTTAACTCTTGATAATCAATACTAAGCAATAGCATTAAAATTATTGAAGCATCAATACAACAATATTCAGAAAGATTTATTTCTGTGAAGCGGTGCGAGTAGTAGATATTGTTGTTTTTACTATTTCTGTTCCTCCTCCTCCTGTTCCTCCTTTTTCTCCTAATACAACAATTACTACTGCTGATGATGATAATAATAATAATAATAATAATAATAATAATAATAATAATAATAATAATAATAATAATAACAACAACAACAACAACAACAACAGCAGCAACAACAACAACAATTATAATAATAATAATAATAATAATAATAATAATAATAATAATAATAATAATAATAATTCCGTTCTACACAAATTGTCACACAAGTCAGATTGTCATTTCTCCAAGTTCTCATGTTTTACTTGATAAATAAAGTTTATTCGTTACGTCTATGATTCAATTAAATTTTCCTTAGCTCAAAGAAAATCTTCCCAGTATAGGCGATAAGAAAAAGCATTATTTCTTATCATTTGATCATTTATCAAAACGTGATGTTCGTACGCATATGCATGCGTATTTAATCGCCATATAAAAATATATAAATGCATGATTTTGAGCATGTCATCTATCTGCATGCTTAGGTCCCTGACCTAGAGCGCCTTAAATTAGTTTTTAAATTATAGCGTTGCATATAAATTATTAATATTTTAGTTATTATTGCAGATAAATTCCACCTTAAACCAAAATACAGTGTAGATAAAATTTAAACAAACCCGAACGGCATTGATGACTTTTGTTAAATATATTTATTTTTAATCTACCCACTATATCAAATTATATCATAGTTTGTGTCAAAATGTAGTGTATTACGTTGTCGGCTTGTTCTATTTTTCGTGTTTAATTTGTATAAATGTCACTTTCTGAAATATTGTGTAGATATTCTAACAGGTTCACATTTAATTTGCACAGGTTCCTCCTATTTATTAATTGCCCATCTCTGGCAACCATCGCATATGCCGTCAGATAAAAAAAAGAGTGTAGTCTGATGTAGGGTTTATAGCATAAATTAAAATTCACAATTTACATACATCAAAAAAGAAATTAAACTTTCCCCATATCAACCGTGTCAACTACCCTTTGACTATTTTGAAAATAAACTCTGGTGTTTGTCCAATAACCTCCAGCATCCTTGAAAACCACAGTATGTATTTTATTACAGTAATAATGTTTGTAAGACACAGTCTTACGAAGCTTGGGGTGTGAACGTTACAGTAGAAAATATTTCTTGTCTCTCCTTGAGACAAATAAACAATATAGCATTATTATCCAGCACGAATTTGAGTGATTCTCAAAAAGTGTCACACAGGTATGTTGAAAACGTTTTGAAAATTGTATCTTCCTTCCTCACCTGTATATTTAGAAACTTATAATAACATTTAATTTTTTTCGAATATATATAAATAATGTGGCATCATTTGACAAATAAGCATACAAGACATGATTTCTGTATGTCAAATGCACGCCTAGTACAACATGATTTCTGTCTGTCCAATGCACTGCCTAGTACAACATAATTTCTGTATGTCGAATACACGCTTATTACGACATGATTTCGGTATATTTAATGCACGCCTGGTACAATATAATTTATGTATGTCGAATACACGCTTATTACAACATGATTTCTGTATATCTAATGCACGCCTAGTACAACATGATTTCTGTATGTCCAATGCACTGCCTAGTACAACATAATTTCTGTATTTCGAATACACGCTTATTACGACATGATTTCTGTATATTTAATGCACGCCTATTACAACATGATTTATGTATGTCGAATACACGCTTATTACAACATGATTTATGTATGTCGAATACACGCTTATTACAACATGATTTATGTATGTCGAATACACGCTTATTACAACATGATTTATGTATGTCGAATACACGCTTATTACAACATGATTTATGTATGTCGAATACACGCTTATTACAACAAGGATTATCATTACAAGCGTTGAAGAGAATACGTCTTGGTCAGACACGAAATTACAAGCCAAGGCTTTATTTGCTTCCATTAGCCCAATTGGACTGCCAAAATACAAGTATATAGACTAGACTAGACTAGACAGGCTTTATTTGCTTCCATTAGCCCAATTGGACTGCCAAAATACAAGTATATAGACTAGACTAGACTAGACAGGCTTTATTTGCTTCCATTAGCCCAATTGGACTGCCAAAATACAAGTATATAGACTAGACTAGACTAGACAGGCTTTATTTGCTTCCATTAGCCCAATTGGACTGCCAAAATACAAGTATATAGACTAGACTAGACTAGACAGGCTTTATTTGCTTCCATTAGCCCAATTGGACTGCCAAAATACAAGTATATAGACTAGACTAGACTAGACAGGCTTTATTTGCTTCCATTAGCCCAATTGGACTGCCAAAATACAAGTATATAGACTAGACTAGACTAGACAGGCTTTATTTGCTTCCATTAGCCCAATTGGACTGCCAAAATACAAGTATATAGACTAGACTAGACTAGACAGGCTTTATTTGCTTCCATTAGCCCAATTGGACTGCCAAAATACAAGTATATAGACTAGACTAGACTAGACAGGCTTTATTTGCTTCCATTAGCCCAATTGGACTGCCAAAATACAAGTATATAGACTAGACTAGACTAGACAGGCTTTATTTACTTCCATTAGCCCAATTGGACTGCCAAAATACAAGTATATAGACTAGACTAGACTAGACAGGCTTTATTTACTTCCATTAGCCCAATTGGACTGCCAAAATACAAGTATATAGACTAGACTAGACTAGACAGGCTTTATTTGCTTCCATTAGCCCAATTGGACTGCCAAAATACAAGTATATAGACTAGACTAGACTAGACTAGACTAGACAGGCTTTATTTACTTCCATTAGCCCAATTGGACTGCCAAAATACAAGTATATAGACTAGACTAGACTAGACTAGACAGGCTTTATTTGCTTCCATTAGCCCAATTGGACTGCCAAAATACAAGTATATAGACTAGACTAGACTAGACAGGCTTTATTTGCTTCCATTAGCCCAATTGGACTGCCAAAATACAAGTATATAGACTAGACTAGACTAGACAGGCTTTATTTGCTTCCATTAGCCCAATTGGACTGCCAAAATACAAGTATATAGACTAGACTAGACTAGACAGGCTTTATTTGCTTCCATTAGCCCAATTGGACTGCCAAAATACAAGTATATAGACTAGACTAGACTAGACAGGCTTTATTTACTTCCATTAGCCCAATTGGACTGCCAAAATACAAGTATATAGACTAGACTAGACTAGACAGGCTTTATTTACTTCCATTAGCCCAATTGGACTGCCAAAATACAAGTATATAGACTAGACTAGACTAGACAGGCTTTATTTACTTCCATTAGCCCAATTGGACTGCCAAAATACAAGTATATAGACTAGACTAGACTAGACTAGACAGGCTTTATTTACTTCCATTAGCCCAATTGGACTGCCAAAATACAAGTATATAGACTAGACTAGACTAGACTAGACAGGCTTTATTTACTTCCATTAGCCCAATTGGACTGCCAAAATACAAGTATATAGACTAGACTAGACTAGACAGGCTTTATTTGCTTCCATTAGCCCAATTGGACTGCCAAAATACAAGTATATAGACTAGACTAGACTAGACAGGCTTTATTTACTTCCATTAGCCCAATTGGACTGCCAAAATACAAACTCGGTACATAGACTAGACTAGACATGAGAAGATTTTTTTTTTTTTTGCATTAGCTCAAGTGCACTGTTGGGATAACAACTCGATATAGAGACAAGACTAGACTAGGCTAGATTTAATTTACTTCCATTAGCCCAATTGGATTGTGAGGATACAAATTCGGTACAAGACTAGACTTTGTTTGTATCCGTGAGGATACAAACACGGTACATAGCAGATAGTGCAATACATGAACATGGTTTCAATGACATGCATTGAAAGTACAGACATCATCGGAATCAAAAACCATAACTGTATCAAAAGAGTGACAATCATACATGCACAAACACGCATTACCCTCAACACACACACACACACACACACACACACACACACAGACACACACTCGCAAACATACGTATATCGAAGAAGATTCGGGAGGTAAATACATCTGAAACCAAGAATTAGGTCTATTCATTTGTAATATAAAAAATACATAATTGGCATATAATAATAATAATAATAATGATAATAATAATAATAATAATAACAATAATAATAATAATAATAATCTTCGTCGTCGTCGTCGTCATCATCATCATCATCACCATCATCATCAAACAACGGTTGTTTAGATATAGACTACTATTTACAATTCAAAAGCCTTAGATATATAAACACCTATGTTGCCTATATCCTGTGTAACTGACATTCTACAGTGAAATGATACTCATCCTCCACAGTTGTTTTGTACTGTCTTGCCCACCTCTATTTCCAATCTATGCAATGACACATGCAATTGAGCTATATTACTTTTAATTTTGAAATGTGAACATTATCAAGATTCACTTCAGGCTAAATCGAAGCAATATTTTCGTAAAAAGAAGTTCCGGTAGAATTCCGTAACCTTTCCATCCAGTCTTGAATCAAATTATCAGTCAAGTTTTGTTTTAAAGTACCCAGAACTATGTAAATATTACCTACTCCTTGATTGATCCAGACTTTAAAGCATCTTATATAATATATTTTGCGCAGTAAAAAAAAGTTCTTCCAAGTTCATTATAAATAAATTCATTTGGAGTGCTTTTCTTTACTCCTAATAATTTTATACAAAACTCTGATTGTACTCTTTCAAAATTATTAGCAGGTATAAAACCCAATACCTCACAACAACAGTTAAATATTGGCGATATTAATTTAGCAAAAAGATTAATTCAATGACTTATTATCAAAGCAGTCAATTTAAAAATATATCTTTATAATAAAAATATTCCTTTACGGGCCTGACCAGCCAACACAATCTCTTCTTCATCAAACGATCCGTCAGATGCAAAAACAATACCAAGGTATGTAAATTTCTTTACTATTTCTAGTGTTGTGTCACCATAACTAAACTCCATGTTTATTGGTAATCTATAATTTTTTCTAAATACCACAATCTTTGTCTAATTTTACATCTATTGTGATATTCATTCAGCCAGCCTAAACCGCTTTGAAGACATGTAAGAGAACTCGAAAATATAGCAATATCATCACCATTAAAAAAAAATAAAAGCTTTGGCACACCAATCTCAGTACCCTTTATCCCATGAAGTGTACATTGCTCCTATTAGCACATTTAAAAACATTGAAAATAAGAATGGTGACAGACATTCACCTTGTCTTACTCCAAGGATAAATGATAATTAATTGCCAATGATATTATTATACTTAACTTTAAATTTAACAGTATGATACATAGATTTATTAATATCCAAACTATACCGCTTTAGACGCAATTTAATAAGTTTATGCCAAAAAATTTATAAAACCACAAAGAAGTTCTTTTCCTTTATTAATTATACATAAAAAAGTCCACATAAAAAAAAAAAAACGTTATCAACATTACTCATATTTTTTAGTTTTGCGCCCAGTTGTTTCATCTATCATTTATTATCCAGTGAACAACTTTCCAATGCAACTTAATGAAGTTATACTTCTGTATTTAATATTTTCGTTGAATCTACTTTAATTACTCATTGAAATCACCGAACCCTCAGACCACATTTACAAAAAAATACCCTCTTAAAAATACTATTAAAGAAGCTAAGTAATATTTTCAATTGGAAAATCTTTACTCTAATATAGAAATTCATAGAAATTCTGTACGACCACACCGACCAAGTTTGAATTTTGGACAATGAAATTCCGTAACCTTTCCATCCAATTTTGAATAAAATTATCACTCAGTCTTTGTTTTAAAGTACCCAGAAATATGTCAATGTTACCTTCTCCTTGATTGATCCAAACTTCAAAGAATCCCTGCTTAGACAGAAAGTCTTTAACTAAATAAGCCCAGTTTACCTTATGTGATAACCTTACTAAATCATCCAGAATCCAATTCAAAATATATTTCAAATGCTTTCCATTTTGAGATGTCATAATTGTAAACCAGTATTTAATAATAATATAATATCTTTTCACAATAATAGGTTCTTCCAAGTTCACTATAAAATCATTTTGTGTGCTTTTCTTAACTCCTTATAAGGTTCTAAAAAAACTGTGAATATACTATTTCAGTATTATTAGCAGGTATGAAGGCCAATACCTCACAACACGCGTTTAATATTGGCAACATCAACTAAGTAAAAGGGCTCATTCATGACATATCTTCACAATAGTAAATTTATAAATATATCTTTGCACGAAAACTATTGTTTTACAGCCCACGGCAGCTAACACAGTCTCTTCGAAATCAAAGGGTCCGTTGGATGTAGGAACAATACTAAAGTATGCAAATTTGTTTGCTATTTCTAGCATTGTGTCACCATAACTAAACTCTGTACTTATTGGTGATCTATCACCTTTTCTAAATATCACAATCATGTCTTAGTTTCCATCTATTGTAATATTCTTTCAAACAGTCTAAACCATGTTGAAGACATGTACGAGAAGTCTAAAATATAACAATATTATCACCATAAAGTAAAACGAAAGCTTTAGGACACTCATGCCAATGATTTCTGTTCCATGAAATATACTTTCCTCTACTAGATCATTTAAAAGCATTGAGAATAAAAAAGGTGACAGACATTCACCTTGCCTTAATCCTGGGATACATTGAAATTCATTATCAATAATATTATCATACCTAACCCTGGATTGAAGAATATCATAACACAGATTTAACAATATGCAAAATATTTCCCCTAAGACCCATTTTAATAAATTTATGTCATAAATTATCTCATATCACAAAATCAAATTTTTGAGTAAAATCGATAAATTCTCCAATATATTTGTTTTTCTTTTCTTTATTAATTGTATGCAAAATAAGTCCATGTAAAATAAAAATGTTATCCACATTACTCATATTAGCCTAGATTCTGACTGTGCTTCAGTAAATACGCCATAATTTTGCGCCCATTTATTTATTTTATTATTTATTATCCGAGTAAACAACTCACCAATGCAAAGTAGGAAAGGTATACCTCTGTAAATGTTCATACTATTCAAGCTACCTTTATTATGCACTGGAATCACCAGACCATCAATCCACCTTTTTGAAATATTTCCCCTTTTAATAATAATAATAAATAAGCGAAATACTATTTCCAATTAGAAATTTTTACCATAATACTGAAATTCATTGATAAATGGATCGAGACGTCCTCTCAGACCAGGATTTAATTGATGCAAAAGCCTTATCAATTTTGGACAATGAAATTCCGTAACCTTTCCATCCAATTTTTAATCCAATTATCAGTGATTGTTTTGTTTTAAGGTACCCAGAAATAAGACAATATTACCTACTCCTTGATTGATCCAGACTTTAAAGAATCCCATTCTAGACGGAGAGTCTCTAACAAAATAATCCCAGTTTACTTTCTGTGGTAACCTTACCATGTCATCCAGTATCATATTGTAAATATATTTTATATGCTTTCCATCTTGAAATGTCAAATTCGTAAACCACTATTTGATAATAATATAATATCTTTTAGAAATAAAGAGGTTCATCCAAGTTCACTATAAATACAATTATTTGGTGTGCTTTTTTCCTAACTACTAAGAACCTTCTACAAAACTGTGAATGTATTTTTCAATATTACTAGCAGGAATAAAACCCCAAACCTCACAACAATAGTTTAATATTGGCGATATTAATTTTGCAAAAGGACTCATTCAATGACTTATCTTCAAAGTGGTAAATTTTTAAATAAATCTTTCCACTAAAAATATTGCTTTACCGGCCTGGGCAGCTAACACAACCTCTTCCACATCAAATGATCCGCCTGATGTAAGAACAACACTAAGGCATGCAAAATTTGTTTACTATTTCTAGTGTTGTGTCACCATAATTAAACTCCGTATTTATTGGTAACCTATCACCTTTTTAAATATCACAATCTTTGTCTTAGTTTCCATCTATTGTAATATCCATTCAAACAGTCTAAAGCGTTTGAAGACCTGTACGAGAACTTGAAAATATAAAAATATCATCACCATAAAGTAAAATGAAAACTTTAGCACTCAAATGACAATGGCAATCTACCATGAAGTATACATCCCTCTACTAGATTATTTAAAAGCATTGCAATTAAGAAAGGTGACATGCACGCACCTTGTCTTACTCCAAGGATACATGCAAATTCATTACCAATCATATTATTATACCTAAGCCTGGATTTAACAGTATAATATACAGATTTAATAATATCCAAAATATTTCCCCTAAGAAGCAATTTTTTAAATAATATGCCATAAATTATTTCTTATCACAAAATAAAATGCTTTAAAAAATCGATAAAACCACAAAACAATTACTTTCCTTTATTAATTGGATGTTAAATAAATCTAAAAGAAAAACGTTATCAACATTACTCATATTTATTTTTCTATATCCTTCCTGTGCCTCAATAAATACGCCATTGTTTTGCGGCCATTTATTTAATCTATTATCGGAGTAAACAACTTACTAATGCAACGTAGTAAAGGTATACCTCTGAAAATGTTAATGTCATTCAAGCTATCTTTATACAATGAAACAACCAGGCCCTCAAACCACATTTCTGGAAAATATCCTCTTTTATTCTATTAAGCAAACTAAGTAATATTTTCAATTGGAAATCTTTACAATAATATAGAAATTCATGTATCATTAGATCTGGACCGCCACTCCAAGCAAGTTTTAATTGACGCAAAGAGGTATCATTTTTTTGGACAATGAAATTTCAATATTTAATTCACTAAGCATAAGTTTTAATCCATTTTCATCCTATTTCTCATCGAAGTATAAAATATCGTCATATTGTATATAATATCGTCATATTGTATATAATATCGTCATATTGTATATAATATAGTCATATTGTATAAAATATCGTCATATTGTATATAATATTGATCTGAATTGTTATTTATTGCTCAAAGGTTTCCATATTATGCCTGAAGATTACTACAACAATAAGTAGCAATACAAGCTTGCAAGACAATAAGTCTGCATTTGACACATATTGTTTCAATGAATTATAAACGTATTTTAAAATTTGTATCGAATATTCTTTTAATTATTTCAAGATATTACTTCACTATTATTTGATAATATTTCGCATTATTCATGTTCATAGATAAACGTTGTGACTATTGTTATATTTTATTTTTAGAAGAAAGGAATAGAGGAATCATCATGGTTTTGAGGATAAGGTGAATGTATAAAATTTACTGAAATTAGATTCGGCTTAACATGGAATAGCAGATAGCATAATCGGAGGGCATACTTTTAAGTCAACGTTACACATGTTTCTAATTGTTTTGTTATTTTGAAATTTAACATTAAAATATTTCTGCTTTATAAAGATATTTATAAAGAAATTTTATATCATGACATTAGCACGAAACAGAAGACATATTAGAAAACTGCTACCCGTATTTGATATGCTTCAAAACTGTTTAAGAGTTGAACTTCATATCTAATATGATTTGTGAAGTTCATGCATAGCTTGTAATCGATGTTCGAGCTTAAGGATTAATAAATCCTTTATAATATGAAGCTTAATTCTTATAATTACAAATAATTATAGAATTAAAAATACATCTCAAGATATAAATAACAGATTTATATTTAAACCATTGTTACAAATATTTTCAAAACATACAAGAAGGGCACATGAATACATTAGTAGTTCCTTCTCGTGTTATGAACTAAAACTTCTAGTTTTCTGCGTTACATGATGTGATTTGAACCAGTCTAAATGCTTGCTACAAAAGCTTCGTAAACATTTGTAATTAGTTTTGAAACGATAGTGGCAGTATTATCCATAACCTCTACATTTATTAGAAATGCCCATTTGCATAATTCGTCATTAAAATCGCTAATTAATACTTTAGTTTATAACACAAATAATAATATGTCAAGACATTAGTATCCAAAATGGGTTTGGAATATTTTAAACTTAATTCTCGTATTTTTTCACAAAGTTTTCATCAAGACTGATAATATATAATAATATACAATGCTATATTTGTATCTCCAGTATTGCTAATTATTTATTTAATTAATTATGCATTATTCATCAAGCATATGCAAGTCATGATACTATGTCTTATTATGACGTCATAAGTGTTATTTATTTTATGCAGTGATTCGACGATTTAGCTGCACAAAGTCTGCAAGAAATTGTACTTGAAGAAGAAAGACTTTTGACAAATTTGATGATAATATAAGCAGCATTTACAAACTTTTCAAAGAAAGTTAAAACAATTCTATGCCATTAAAGCGACAGTTTAAATATGAGATCATGAATTTTAACGATAAAAATACCGATAGAAAGATATACAAAGATGTAACAAGATTAAATAATTTCTGGTCACCTCGCTTAATTTTTTAATGTCTTATCAAACCAGACTGGGAAAATATGAAAAAGGACTAATAAAATATTTCTGTTTATAAGGAGATTGTCCATATTCTTCCCTCAAAACTCTATGAACTTTACGAACTCTTGAAACAAACGATATTTGTTTTAAAAATATTTTGCTAAATCTCATACTGAAACATCATATTCATCAGCAATTTATTTTATAATGACGGTGTTGAAGATAATTATTTTTTTCTTTATCTCACATTCCTCTTCTTGTTTTGAAATCTCTGAAGCCATTATTATGGCCTCGACTGCCTGATTTCATATAATTAAAAACAGTGCCATAGTTGTATGCAAGTGTTGCAATTGCAAAACTGAGAGGAATTGATAAAGTGGCACATTTTTAGAACAATCTGCCATGTACCCATAACTGACAAATTATTCGAAATATTCCCACTCAAACAGTGGAAGTAACGTTATTTTCTTGGCATATAGATTTTTGAGAGAACCCTTAATCTTGAAATTTACTTCCATATTATATCTTAAATTCAAACACTGAATGCACTGAACTTATAAACGCTATCTTTTGACCAAATTCACTCCCTTGTGCTTTTTATAGAGAGAATGCATTCTTTCCCCTTGTATTAAAGATCTTTAAATCATAAAATCTAACATATTAATTTATGTTAAGGTAACCACCTCCGCCAAACTAATCGTTAAACTAAGTCGCTAACTATATTAATCAACATGTATACAAGTCAGAAAAATAATGTCTGGTCCAAAGTGTTAAATAAAAAGTGTTAAATAAAAAAATACATAAATAAATAAATTAATAAATTATTAAACTCGCAAAATGCATTTAAATGGCAGAAAACATTAACATGCTATCTAAATATTCATAGATCAAGAAAATCTTAGCATTAGTCTATACATGTGAATTTAAACAGGCCCACCTTGTTATATTTACCCAAGGCAATCCGATTGGGAGTAAATATACTACCAAAATATGGACTAAGCTATATAAACATAATGCGCAAAAAAAACCCAACTCCTAATAAAATAAGAAAATTCCATAGAAAGCCTGAAAATATAGGGAGGTCCTTTACACATGCATACAAATATACTAAGGAAATTTTTTGGGATGGATCAATCGGTTTCTGTGTAATCATGCTTAGAGTGCTTAGGTAACCAACATGAAAAAAAGAGAGAAAAAAAAGATAATGATAAAAAACTACAATTGCTTAAACAGTCCAAAACTCTGATCAGGCCATCTACATACGAAATATAAGCATGCTGACCAAATTTAATTTGGTTCTTGTGTGATCACGTTATGAAAGCTCATACGGAAACATTTGAGTCCAACAATTCAATAAAATGAAATAAAATAAAGAACAAAATATATGAATAATAATTGCTTATCTGGCGTGAAATCTATGAACTCGCTCTAAAATGAAATCAGGATGGGTGTACTGACATTCTAATATATTGACTGAGAACATCAAAACAATACACTTCCATTTGCTGTTGAAGTGGGTGAATAATTAAATCTTATTATATCCATGCATCCTTTTACTCCACAATTTTAAGGACCTAGGCCGAGTAAAAGAACAACAATATGCAAATACACTACAGAACAGGGGGTGGAAAAAGATACGGTAATAGATGAAAATTCCTCATTCACGAGTCAGTGTCCGAAACATGTTTTTGTTGGTCAATAGATGAAATTCGAGTGGTAAATGATCAAGATACTTGATGTCAGGTATTGCAAAAAATTAGTATCCTAGGAGATGAATGGGGCAACTCAGAGATAACTAAAAGTAGACAATGAGACAGTGGCTGCCATCAAAATCAATGCTATGTATTGCGATTATTGACAGAGACAAGGAACAGATGGATAATATGATCATCCATAATTTAAAACAAAATTTAATCAAGACTTTTGATGTCACCGCACCCAAAAAAAGATGTATTCCAAATATCAAATCACAAAAGAGATTTAGAAGAAAAAATGGGTACAAAAATGACATCTATATAATCATTCGTATCATAGTGGATGCAGTAACATACGTAAAGAAGAGATTAACAAAAAGCATGAAGTGAGAAACATACAAAGTCAGAAGACCCAAAAAGCAGCTTAAATGAAAAGTGGCACGTCATTTAATATTGTAACTGCATGTACGCAAGAAAGTAAATATAAGGACCAAAGAAAGGAAAACCGAAGGAGCATGCATATGGTTTTAGTTGATGACAATGCAGATGATGATGATAATAATAATAGTATCAACAACGGCAACAAAGCAAAGAACTTTGCGACACTTTCCTCTTTTGCACATAAATCGAAGACATTCTCACCAATAAAACCAGATTCCAGACATTCATAACATTAGTATAAAAGAGCATCTTGTAATACAATTATGCACCAGATGTGACTGTAACTTTATCGGCAGAGACATCGACATAAATTTCCCATGATGTAAGACAATAAGACAAGATAATCATACACATATTGAGTATTCCATTTATTGCTCAGGTGCTTATAGAAAGAAATACTCTTCTACCTCTTGTTACCAGAGAACAATAAGGATATTTCTGGTATAAAATTATTTCTAAATATTGTTGTGTAATTCAGAATTTAACAAGACTTTCTGTCTTAATTTGTTTCCATGTTTTGTTCCTTTTCGCCTTCTTTCTCCCCTTCTCTCTTTTCATTTCACTTTCGTGCTTTTCCAATATGTCGTATGTATGCACACACACACACACATATATATATATATATATATATATATATATATATATATATATATATATATATATATATGAATAGATAGATAGGTAGATAGATAGATAGGTGGGCATATAGATAGGTATTTATAAAGTTGCTTGGATAGTTAGATAGACAAATAGATAGACAGATGGATTATATATATATACTGGTGGTGAACTGGATTATATATATATACTGGTGGTGAACTAGAAGTTAATATTTAACTTATTCGTATCCATTATATATATATGTATATATATATAATGGATACGAATAAGTTAAATATTAACTTCTAGTTCACCACCAGTATCTATTCAAAATAAATATATTGCTAGTCACATCTAGTTGTATGTATTTTGTTAAAATTAGAAGAAGTATTGCAATGACAAAAAACGAGTATTAATGGCCAATATAAATATAAAGTACAATTATTCAGAAATTCACCTTGTGTGGAGTAATTACCAGTATGTATAACCAATGTTTTTTTCTAAAGTTGGTAGTCGTTTTTAAAAACCCTAGAACAAAACCAAATTAATTTTTGAATTTGTCTGATGAATAATTTAAATATGAGTATTTTTTGACCAATTTTTGTATTGTAAGGAACGCAGTTAGTAATCTGTTTTGACAGCAATGATTAAATTCCCTCCAAAATATCTGACGCATTCATTAATCATTTTCAATATACGACTATTTCGTAACCAGTCTTTGAATAAAAAAGTCTTAAACTGAAAGATGAAATCAAATCTGGGACAGACACTGCACTTTGTGTGCTTTAAAATGATTGAGATATAGTTTATGTTCATACCTCGCACTTATTTCTGATTACATCAGTTAAATATGAGACGAGATCCAAATTATGTTATCAAATATTTTCATATATTATGGGCCTGCTTATTGTTACATAGGAGTTCTCTCTATGATTTTGAAAACAAAAGACCAGGGTCACTTTTCACCAAAAACAACGATTCCGGTATATAGAAAAACTATACATCAAATATTAAAAAATAAGAGGTCAGCACAAGACATCGAATGTACTGGAAGCAAACAATCTCAGTGCAAGGAGTTCTTTTATGCTACTAAAGATTTTCATAAACATGCTCTGAATTGGCATCAGATCACTCGAGCAGCTGGTGAATTGTCTTGAAGTTTCTTAAGATAATAATTTCCTTCTGAATAACGATTAAATTCCTCTTATACTTTTAATGATCCATTACATCGTGCATTCAGCAATAAAAGTTAAAATTGAGAGCTTTCAAGAATATCACGTTTATTAGGTTTCCCATTTTCATTAGTCACTTTTTCTGCTCCACACACATTTTATATATGTAATCTTTTGTGTGTGTGTGTGTGTGTGTGTGTGGGTGTGTGTGGTTATTATCATTAAATGAAGACAACGTTATGTATTGTGATAAAATATGTGATGGCTGCTTGTGTAATATGTCTAGATATTTATTTCCTACTTTCCTCTATCAAAAGTAGAGTGTTATACTGAAAGACAGTACACTAAATGGAATGAAAATATCACATTATACACATAAGAATACATTTATCTAATTCTGTTGAATATGTGATGATGTCGGTTTAATTTATTATCTACGTTTAAAATACGTTAAAAAGAAAAAAACATTATATTAATACATTTTTGACGTTACCAAAATTAGCATTAAATTCAAACGTTTTACTTGAATATTATTGACATATAGTTACAACTTTTAGGATAAAAGTTTGTCTCTTCTACCGTGGTAAACTTAAGGTTCCGTCTTTTTCGATGTACAACACATTTTAAATCTGACAGAAAGACAGACAGACATACATATAGATAGATACATGCACAAATGACTAGCTATCTAGCAAGAATAATAATTGAGACACGATATATATATATATATATATATATATATATATATATATATATATATATATATATTCATTTTCGCGGAATAATATAAAGTAAAATTCGATAGATTAAAATTAAATTAGGTCTGAATTTCAAAGCGGTTACCTCAAGTATGTGTGCGTGACTGGGAATTTTTAAATGCAGGCAGTGTGTAAAACGTCTAGCATTTCAGCTAATTTCTAAAATTACCAATTTACTCTAATTGGTCTACAAATTTTGCAAATGAACCAGAATAATTTTAACATCATGAAAACATCTCGAATAATTATATATGTGTAAGAAAATACCAGACGGTGTTATGCATTTTGTAAAATCAATGTTTTGTATGAAAAGTTAAAGTGGATTAGTATTAGACTGAAGTTAATTTTTATCAAATTTCCTTCGTATATAATTAGTATGGAGTCACTGGAACAGATTAATATTGATATCATCTGTTGTTAAAAATAGTCATCTGTAAAATTGAGGACATGCTTCTTTCCTATATGCACGACAAAAGGACTTAGACACTGGATAATTTGTTTACTTTATAAGATTTTCTGCAGTGCAATCAACAGTCATGTTTGTAAGAGACACTAAACTTGGTCTGACTTTTTTTCAGTTTACCTCCTTAAATTTACCACACACTATAGTCTAAAGCTTATTTCTCGAAGGCAATATATGAGATGCAGTCATCTGTTGACAGTAACGAAATGTTCCAAAGCAAACTTTATAGTGAAGTCCCCATGACGAATCTGCGGCAGACACCATGGTTACGCCAGATAAGTCCCTGATCTGTGCAGCATGTAACTCTCATTGCACCGTGCACATAACTGTTCTTAGTATCGTACCTGATTGCATATATATTATCTACTACACTGTCATGATGAGGGCTTCTGTGCACCTGGCATGTGCAACATCTGTGAAATAAGCAACAAAGTATGTCTGTCGCAATGGATAAAACATTTTGAAAACACTGAGACTACAGAGGGCAGTTTAGTGGTGTTATTCAATTTCAACATGTGGACCGGATAAAGGGATATCCAAGATATTAGGAACCAGAGATTTAAAATTAATTGCATTATATTCCAGAAATCCAGAGGATTTTTGTGTCAGGCTTATTTAAATGTAAAGGAAGAAATTTTACTTTGTGATGGCCAAGGGTTTGCTTAATATGAATGCAATACTTACATATACTTGTGAAAATTGGCAAAGCTTTCGTTACTAACCAGATTGTTAATGATTTAATCCAATCTTGATCTGCTCATCTGCTATATCATCAAAATATCAAACGAAATTTAGACGAAGTGTTAACATTTATTTAAAAAAGAAATGAAGAAGTCTTTTTCATATATTTTATGCTAGATTGTACGTAATTGTTGTGAAAATTACTCTATTTTTCATATACAGTCTTTTCGATTTAATGACATGTTCTTATCTTACTGTTATGATTATAGTTTGAATCGGTTTACGTACGAAACTGTGTCCATAGCTTGGATACATAATTTAATTATAAATGGACGTGAACAGGTAAAAAAAGAAGTAATGCGTCCGTTTTAGTGCATATATTTACGGATTTTTTTTTTTACATATGTGGATTCCCTGTAACAATTATTTGTTTTGCGCATTTCAATTTTGAATAGATAAACATACTTTAACAAAATAAGATCCATTTTAAGCTGTAATCGATTACTAAACTGTAATCGATTATTAAATTATCGGAGAATTTGATCCTTAGCCATATCAGGTGACCAAAACCCTGTAAGAACTTCTGCGGGTAAGAGCAATTTTAGGAGAAGAAAAAATAAAAAAAATTTTTTTACTCATAATTGTATTAGAGAATTTGTCATTTAATTTTTTTTCTTTCTGGTCGTTGCACTTCTGTCGCAGTTACTTGAGTTAGGGTATTATTTTTATATTGTCTTTCCTTCCTTTCCTTACCTATCTCTATCAGATTTTCCTACTTCTTCTAGCTCCTGTTCATATTGGTGATTTGGAAATAATTCATGTTAACATTGTCAAATCTCAGCAAGATGAGACTGTTACATTTTGCATCCTGAATTGCCAAGGCTAAGGTAATAAAAAAGAAAAAAGGGATGTCTTTATTTTTATTTAAAAAAAAGAAAAACTTAATATATCTTTTTACATGATACTCATTATGTTCAAAAAGACGAGAACTTTGGAAGTATTATCATGTCTTAAAATTGTACAAGTCAGTCTAGAGACAGTGCCATTTTATTAAATAACAATTTGGACTTTCAATTAAATAAAATTAAATCTGATTTAACAGGAAACTAATCATATCAGAGTTTACAATCTACAATAAACAAATCACATTGATAAATATATATGGATCTTAAAAGAGTTTCCCCGCAGCTTGGTTTTCTTTCCTTCTTTGTGGGGGGTGGGGGTGGGTTAACTGTTATCTGAAGATAGTGCACATTATACTAATGATTATATAATGAGTGCGGGTGATTTTAACTTAATTATGAATTTTGAACAGTATGCACAAAAGTATGCGTGCGTGAACAACCTTGATACCTGAGAATCATTATTAGATCTTTGTAATGTGTAATCGCATTGATGTTTGGAGAGCATAAAATATGGAAAATGATTTTTTTTACTCGAAAAAGAGCTACTCCTTTTCAGCAAGCAAGATTCATTTATTGTTTATTTGTATCAGAAAACCTATTTCTTTACATACATTCATCTCATAGAGAACTTGGCTACTGTACAGATCATTCATGAATGGAAGTGTAATTTAAATTTAATAAATTTAAGAAAGGAAAATATCTTTCAAAATGTAATAATTCTTTTTTTTCTTTTGAAAGATAAAGAACATGCAGATACTGTTAAAAAAGTCATTGTTAAAATGAAAACAAAAACAGTACACATTTTTAATTGAGGTTATAATTGATAATATTACTCTAAACATATTTCTTTTAGTATCAATAATCAACTTTTTTAAAAATCCTAATGATGAATATAAGAGGTAAACCAATATCATATTCACCTATAAAATAACCTGAAAGAAAAACTGATGCACAATTATGATAGATTTGCAAACAAAAAGAAATGACATACTACAGCAGCCAAACATAAAAATGGAAGGTGTTCGAATAATATAGGATAGAACATGTTGAAAAGGTCTCTAAATATTTTTGCTGTGCAGAAATTTCGTTAGCAAACTTGTGCCAAATCTTGTTCAACAAGATGGAACCTTGGTCTTTGAACAATAATATGTTTTAAATGAAGCTAAACTTTTTGTGAAAAAAATTGTATGCATCTAAAGACGCAATAGACGTAAATGTAAATAATATTTGAATTTTGATCACATTAATAAACTTGACGAAAGAATTATTTACTTGAAGATAAAATTATATATGAAAAACTTTAAAACGTCTTTAAAAATGAACAGCAATAAAAGTCCAAGGTATGAAGACTATTTAACAGAGTGTTATCAAATTTTCTTGAGAGACTTGGGTCACTTTTGGTTAAGAGCCATTAACTATGGATATAAGACACGGTAACTATCTGTAACTCAGAAAGAAGGTTTAAATATATGTATCCCTAATTGGAATAAATCCCAGACAATATTTTGAAAAATTGGAGACTAATATTTCTATAAAAATATCTTACACAAACTTGCTTTCGCATGTATTGCCTATAGGATGAAAAAGGTATTGAATTCTTTAATAAGTGAAGATCAGAAAGGATTTTTATGTTGTAAAAATATTGGGAAAACATTAGAAAATTGTATGATATTATGTATTATACATAGGAAAATACTATTTCTTGTCTATTGCTTTTAATTGATTTTTAAAATGCTGTTGACTATTACTTTTGTCATTTATACAAAACAATTTATCTTCTTCAAATTTTGGAAATTTTTCAGTAACTGGATCTCTATTTGTGTATAGTAGTATTAAGTTTTATTATATTTTCATCGGACATCCTCTAACTGGATTTCCCGTCTGTCGTAGCTGTCGACAGGGTGGTCCTTTGTCTCCATACATATTTATTCTATTTGCTGAGATTTTGGCACTTATAATAAAAATGCACCATGCTATAAAAGGCTTCAAAATCAAATAAACAGAACATCTGATCTAACGATATACAGATGATATTTCACTTTGCTTTGGACGCCTCAAAAACACTTTAAAATAGTTCTCAGTCTTGTAACTCTTTATGCACACTATTCTAGTTTAGTTGTTAAAATACAAGAGTAGTCTGGTTGGGAAGTATGAAGGGCATCAACTCCAACTATTACTAGTATTTCGCTGGAAAACTGGAACTTTTACTGTATTTTATGCAAATCTTACAGAAATTATTAATCTGAATTACAATGACAAGACTAGATAACTTAGAAATTGATTCTGGCGATGGCCTAAAGGAATGCTTACCCCTTTTTTGCTAGAATAGACGTGATTATAGAATAGTAGTAACTAAAACTATAGCACTAACTTCTTTGTACTCATCTCTTTCTGGCATTACCAACCACTCTCGCCAATGAAGTTTGATTTGAACTGAATTCAATATTTTGTAAGTATGTATGGAATGGGTATATTCATACATTAAAACGACAATATAATCTTTGGAATATGAAGATAGTGGTTTGATAGATTGTATGTCTTTTTTGATGTGTTGAAAATTAAATGGGTGAGAAGACCAATAATATCCAGGTCCAAAATGGCAAAATGTTATATTTTCAGTATCTCCGTTGTACAGTTTTGGCTTTGGGTCCAGAAAAGTTGAAAAAAAATGTACGAATAGAGTTAATGCCTTCTGGCAAGATGTATTTAAAGCTTAGACTAAATTCAATATGGTCAGCAGTAAGCTAATTTTAATGACTGACTGTCTAAGGCATAATAAAATATTAAAGTTGCTGGAATGTATATCGTTTTTGTACACAATGTTTTTTTTGTTGTTTTTTTTCTTCTTTTTTTTCTTGATCACCAATAGATTACCAGGGATTGCATCTCCTCTTCTTTCCATCTGGCTGAGGGTATAGGTTTTTGTCATTTAAAACTTTGACCTACCAAGCATTTTGAGAGAGAGAGAGAGAGAGAGAGAGAGAGAGAGAGAGAGAGAGAGAGAGAGAGAGAGAGAGAGAGAGAGTTTTCAAATCATATAATTTGATTAGGCATGGAGTGGTATTATATATTGCAAACACTTTATATCGCATAATGTACATAATGCTTTAAAACGTACATTTGAACTATACCGTTTTTCTTGGTTATAGGTGGAATATTGGTTCACACTGTTCCCAAATCGACATTAAAAAAAGTCTTCAGATTTGATAGCAATATATTTTTCCAAATTATGGTGGTCTTTAAGAAAATGTTTCAACCCATCTAATCTAGGTATATTCCTTTTCATTTTCCATATATAGATATGTTATTTGGCAAGAAGAAAACATAAATAAAAAGATTTCTCATATATTCCTTCTGTATGTGCATCTCGCAATATAACAGCTCTTACACTTGTCCCAACATATATGTTCACTTTGTTCTGAATACAGTGGAACACATCATTCCACAGTCTGTTAATCACATTAAATTCCCAAAGCAAATGCAATATTATTTCATGGAATGTTTGTTTTTTTAAAAGTACATTTATCAGTATCAGAGAAATTTATTTTATACAAAAATGAATTCATTTGTAAAAATTATATGAATAAGACGAAATTGAAACCATTGTAATTTTGAGTTTTTTGTCATTGTAAAAACTTTAGCAAATATTTTAAGCCACATATCCATATTCAAATTGAAAATTTCATTCCATTTCTTTTCACTAGTTGGTTTAACATCCGTTTTCAAAAGTGATTTGTAAAAGTCTTTACACCCTTTATTGTTATGAAATGCAATTTCTAAATGGAAAGAGATAATAAGTCTGTCTGGTGTAGTTAAATCTAACTGTATCATTTTACTTAAGAGCTTTACACATTGAATTATACCTTAAAAGGGAAGCAAATTCGTGCTGAGACCATATGTAGCTTTAAAACTATCAAAATCAATAATTGTTTCCTGGCCTGTAGGTATATCACCAATATCGATCACATTATGTTCAAACTATTTCTTGTTTCCTAAGATCTTCTCCAGTCTGGGGTATAACTTTCTCTATCATCAGTTTTCAAGCCAATCAAACAGCACGCCAAAAAGCTTTTTTTTTTTGTTTTTGTCTTTGTTCATAATGTCATCATATTTTAATCTCCTATTAGGAACAGGTATTTAATCTCGCATATTTCATATTCAAACAAATTAACACATTTTTTTTATTAGATAGAAGAACTCTACGAACCCATGCTATTTTCAAAGCTAATATAAATTTATCAATATCTATCATCGCCAGGTCTCCTTTAGCAAACGTTTGATACAAAACCTCTCTTTTAACTTCGTCCACTTTTGATTGCCATACAAAGACGAAAAATAATTCATCTAATTACCTGATACAATTTTGTGGAGAGTTTTGGTAACGAGATGAACAAATGATTAAGCTTTGGAATAATTAAAGTTTTCAAAGCTGCTATTTTACCATTTGGTGTTAATGATCGCTTTGCCCAATGTTTCAAACAAGTTTTTCATAATTTCTATTTATTTTCAAAAATCAACTTTACCATTTTTTTTCCAAATCCACCAAATGATTTAAATTCAGTCACTTAAAAGTATTTTTAACATGTGATGAAATATTTTTCTGCACTATATTTCTTACTTCCTGTCCAAACTGATCTTGTATTGGTAATGTTAAGTTTCAGTCCTGGAAATGTAATACTTCAATAGAGGATTTTCGTGTTTCAAAAGAACCATCTAAAATTAAAGTAGTATCATCTGCAAACTGTAACACTAAATATTATGTTTTCTTTAACTTCATATCTTTTATATTCTTATTATTCTTCTATAGTATAGACAATATTTATGCACACAATGGGAAAAGGTATGGAGATATTGGATCACCCTGTCTACAACCTATGGAAACGTTGAAAAATTATGATATAAAGCAATTTTGTAAAAACTGCGGATGGAATAACACAATAAAACGTTTTGGTCCAGTGCCTTATAATTGGTCCAAAATAAAAGAAAATTGAAACATTATGTATAACTTTAAATAGAATCAAAAGATTTTCCAAAATTAATTAATAATAGTATACCCGGAATTTGTAACTCTTCTGTGATGTGCTTACTATCATATACGATCTTTGTATTTTCAGCAATATATCTTCCTTTTACAAAACCATTTTGATCGTCAGATATTATTTCATTCAATGCTGACTTGCATCCTGATGCTAATTTGTATACTACATTAAGTAGAGAAATTGGACGCCAGTTTTACAGGTGTTGCTTTGGTGTATCCTTTTATGGTATTCAAGTTATAATGCTTTGTCTCGAAACAGTTGGAAAAGATCCAGTTTCATATGCTTCATTAATTGTTCTAACTACAAAATGCATAATGTCAATCCAAAAACTTTTTCTTCTTCAAAATTCAGCTGTGAAACCATCTGATCCTGGGCTCTTGCTATTTTTCATACTTTTCAAAGAATCTTCTGCTTCTTATTTAGTAAATTTGAGTTCTTGTCTTAAAGATGGCTCTTGGTTAAGCCTAGGAATTTTCTAGTTTGTCTCCTATATAATTTTCCTTGTTTTATGTTACTCTTTAACTTTGCCTAGAATATAAAATTGACCAGTAATAATTTCATTTTCACCGTTAATTAATTTTGTAATTATTCTATTCACTTAGTTTCTTTTTTCTAGATGGCTAAAGTTTCTTGTCGGTTTTTCACACTCTTCTGACCATTTCACTCTGAATCGAATAATACTTACTGGAAGCTTTATATTATTTTCTCATACTTTCGAGTTCTTTTTGTTTAGACTCTAACATTTCTAAATTATAAGGTCCCATGGAACCATTATCTAAGGACCGTATTTATTTGTAACTTCCTTTTCGTCATTTAATTTACACTTCTTTTTATATAAAGCATATGAAATGTTTTTCCCCACGATTTTCCATCAACAATGTATCTAGAAATAATGAATCTGATACATTCAATCTTAGATCTGAATTCAATACATTGTCAATATTTCCATCATTATCAGTTGAAGCGTATTTTTGTAATTTTATCCTCTTGATACAATTTTTGATTTCATCAATATATTTTTATCTTTTAGTAAACTGTTATTAAATTTCCACAGATCTTTAACTTTTATAAATTATTTGAACACAAATGTAATATTATCATGGAGTGTTCAGACTTGGTTCAATTGTTACTTTACCCACATTTGGCATAAGAGATTCAGACACAAAAAAGAAATCCAGTCTAGCTTGTTTTTGAGGAGTTTTTTCTTCTCCATGTAGATGTTTTTAATTCTGCATTTAATGCTCTAAATGGATTAACGAGATACTTAATAATTTTATACTTAATAATACATCTCTAGCATTAGGGTTACTTACATTTCTATAATCATATGAATCTGATTCTGGACCTTGAATCAAGTTAAAGTCTCACATTTAATAATAGACTCATTTTCATATTCATGTATAATAACATTTATATTATTGTAAAATTCTGGGCAATCATTATTTGACCCATATACATTACTTAAAGAGAAGTTCCTTTCACCAATTTCAATATCCAGTACAATCAGATTATCATCAGGATCATTTTTACATCCTTTTATATCATACTCAAAGTTGTTATTGAATTGAATACAAACTCCTTGGGAGTTTGACCTGTAACAATTAGAAATACATCCATAACCCCATTGTGCTCTAATATATGAAATTGCATCCTCTGTAAAATGTATATCTTGTGAGCAATATATATATATATATATATATATATATATATATATATATATATATATATATATATATATATATATATATATTTTTAAATCTCCTTGTCACCATCATTTTTGCGGAGGGTATGTTTATGTTTGAACCATCCATTTTCAATGTAAGAGGATAAATTCATCGTGTATGAAATGCACTATGTTTCGAGATTAACAGACAAAGCTGTCATAAATATTTCAGATAGATTACGACAAACATCAGTGATTTGATATATGCTAAGAAAATGTCCATCCTGAACTCTCTCTAGACTAGAACAGACAAGTAAGACATAAAGGGATAAGCTTTTAAAAAAAAGTAAACATTTTTTAAAAAATAAAATAAAAAAATAATAAAAAAACAATGAAAAACCTCCTAAGCCTTTGTCCTGATGTAGACCAGATTTCACGATCTTTAAAAAAGAAACCAGGTAAAATGATCTCAAGATTTTGTATTGATTAGTGAAGATGCTATCATGGCAACATAAAAGGAAACATTTCATTCCTAAAATAGCAACTTCTCGTATTAAATTTATCGTGTATTTTAGAAGAGAACAAAAACTAAA
>JAQPZY010001474.1:2960000-3249485 GCA_029931535.1 Margaritifera margaritifera
GCTACTACTAATACATAGTCACTCCACCTTCGTCAGTGCAGTGCACCCATGAAGAAAGGGAATACATGAACGCTGCTGAACAAGTAGACCTTTCAGGTCTTAAGACAGACCATGTTTGCTGTTTGTCAGTAGGACGGAGATTTTTGTTCCCTCATTATACACGCTGAGGTGTTATAACATCATTTTTCCCGCAGTGTACCCAAGAGGAACGGGGATGCATGAATGCTGCTCAGAAGTCGACCTTGAAAGTCTTAAGACAATTTTCCATTTCTTCTGTAGGACGGAGGATGTTTCTCCCTCCCTGTACATGGTGAGGTATTATAATGTAATTTTCCTTTTGAAACATCTATTTTTAAAACATTAAGGACATAATTGTACAACTGAATGTTTCATTTTTACGGAGCCCCTGGTGGCCGAGTGGTCTAAGGCGCTCGCCTTTATAGATCAATCACACATCACATCTCTGTACGCTTGAGTTCAAGTTCAAGTTTCTCGTGGGTCGGTAGTTCTTCCCGTGGTCTTCCTGGGTTCTTTCTCCACCAAATATACTGGCCGCCATGTATAGAATATCATGTACTGAAAAATGGCGTTAAACACCACAAAACAAAACAAAACCCTTTCTTTTTACAGTTCAAATATTATATTCTCAAGCGCAAAGGCAGTAATATATGACTTTCAGTGCCATCAAATAGATGAAATTTAGAAATATATGCCTTCAATGATCTTAAATTTCAATCTATTTGCATGATGAATTATATTTACCTAGATTTACTTGTAATGCTAAGTTTGACTTAAGGTTGAGTTTGAATTTTGCGCTCCAAAATTCTCAAGGTCCCAGTTTTACTATACACATAAAATTGTCCTCCTCGTTTTTAGTGTGCATATATATATATATATATATATATATATATATATATATATATATATATATATATATATATATATATATATATATATATATATATATATATATATGGAGAAAGAATATTATCAATCGGGTTAGTGAATTTTTAATTCGTACTCTACTTCGATATGAACCCAGATCTGTGGGTTACGACACCTATCGCCTTGCCTCCACGCACCAACGCCCACACCCCCTCGACCAAGCACACATTCCACAAAAGGATCCTACCAAGTCGCTGATATAGGCATTCGTACGTATCAGACACACCTGCTTATCGACCCAGTAATTAATTCTCATCTAAGTACACAGTCACTCCGGATTCCCACGACAGAAATCAAGGTACATATAGGTTATTATAGTGAGTTACAAATATACACCAAACAGAGCGAAAAGTACTATCCCTGGATCCTACAGGAGGATGTGTGATAATCAAGTTGAATTTGAGTGCTTTGCACTAAGATATGCAATAAAACAATTACTGATCTTTGTTTCGTTGCATATGAAGTTATACAATCCATCAAACTCATCATATTGACCTCTTCTTCGGGTCGGCCAATAAAAACATTCACTGGTTCAAAAAATTCATATTCGCCTTAGGGTGGTCTATACTTGTACATTTCTTTGTATTATATTATAAACTGTAAGAGATGCGTGTGGACAAAACATTTTAAAACTGTCTTTCTTACTTATTTGGCGCATATTGTTGATTAGAACATTTACAGCAGACATCTGCATTCAATGTTCAGTCACAAAATTACATATGTTGTTTATAAAACAGTGCCGTCCACATTATTACTTTGCTCTGTGACATATTGTGTCTATCCATGATTTCCTATTAAGATCTAAATCTGACATGAAAAAAGAACAATAAAATGAAACGAAATCAGCATCGATTGGTGAGCCATGATTCCCAAAATATATGCTCGTCTTCAGTCGGGCATATTATGTTATGGCGTTGTCCGTCCGTCCAGCTGTTGGCATTTGCCTATTTGGCCAATAACTTTGCACGCCTCGAATAGATTTGGGTTATACTTTACTCAGATATATACCATGACAAGACGGTATGTTGCCTGCTGTCTGTGAGCCGTTTTCCTTTTCTTCCCTGTAATATTTAAATCTTTGAATGCATTTTCATGAAACTAAATCTGAATATACATCGTAATTAGAAGATGTGTTATGTACCACATTAGCAGCCTTTGCCGCAAGATCAAGGTCACTGCGAAGGAAAATCTCATTCTCTGATCTGTGTATTATCTGGGATACAACCTTTGAAACACTAAAGATATTATTATGCACGACGTTAGATATAACTTTAAATTCTCGCAAAATATGTTTCTAAGGCTGTACATACTTCAATGAACATACTAATGAAATTCGGAAAGTTATTTGAACATATTTCTTTTTCATATATCAGATGGCAAGATTTTGCCTATGTGTCGTCGTATGTTTCTGATGCCTGGGAGATTTGTAAAGCCCCTAACGTAGAATAAGTTTATACTAACTTATGCAATATGTTTTGCAGTTGTCTAAGTCCTAACCGCTTTGTTCGAGGAGAATTAGGCAGTACTTCTTTGAAGTCCATATATATTGTCATACCCATCAACTATTGGTTAGCAATTCTATAAATGGCTGTTAGTCGATTATCAAAGTTTTGTTATAAAATGCAACTCTAGTGGGTTGATATTTCTTTCACAAATTCTTCTTTTTGGTTAATAACGTTAAAAGGCTTTCACTCAGTTATGATTTTAATGAGGTAGGGTATAATCAGGGTGTGGTGAACAAGAATAGTTTTATCAATCTGTTAAAAATGAGATGTAGATATATTGACATCTAAAACTAGTCGGCAGAGGTCAATATTATCAACAGGTGAAGTGTATACAAAATGTTAAAACAGAATGTATGTTTTTAATATACTTGTTTTGTTTAGATAATCCTATTCATAATACATATTTGCAAATTAAGGGGTGAGATTAGATATACAAGTCACGCAGAGCTTTTTGATAGAATATGTCAATTTTGTAACCTCAGTGTTATAGAAACAGAATAGTATTTCCTCTTTTGTTGTCCAATATTTAGTGAACTTTCTGTGCAATATTTACCAGTGTATTTGTATATGTACGTGTATATCGATAAATGTATGAATGCTTTGAAAAGAAACCATAGAGACACTATCATGTCATTTTGTACATTTGTTCAATATTGTATGAAGAAAAGTAAATACATGCACAACTGAATATTGTTATATTTCATTATGGTATTCACCTCTATAAATATGCATAAATTATGGGTACCTTTTGTAATTTAGTCTGTGGCTTACATGACTGGAATATAAAAAACGTTGTTATTATTATTATTATTAATAGTGGTAGTAGTGGTTGTTGGTATAGTAGTAGTAGTAGTATAACCTTATAATAGTCTGTGTTTAGGTAGTAATAAAAGAACCCAATTCCATAGTGACACACTATTGACCAGTTGATAAGTACTATTATAATACTTTATGATCCAGTATTTAGCAGCAAGAACAGAGATTGTGTTTAAAACCACTTTTCAGCATTTGTCATCGATGTTGTCGATAAACCCATAGTTTGACAATGTGTCCTATCTACCATCTGTCGTCGACCATGTGGTCCTATCGATGAAATGTCGATGTCGACAAAGTGTCTTTCGACCAAGTGTCGTTAACCATGAATCACCTCTGTCGAAGGAAATAATTATAATCTCGTCCTCGATGACGTTTGCAATTTATTTTTCCTCATGACTGTGACTTATAATTATTAAAGTTCCAAATTAAGAGTAAAGACATTAACTGTTTGAAATTGGAGTAATGTCTATATTCTGGCAAACAAACAAAAACTACTTTATATTTAATGAGTACTCTAGTAATAGAAGAAGTAGAAAATACGCAGAAATATAAACACCAATAATGCCTCGGGTCTAGACGAGATTAATCCATGATTACTTAAGGAGTGGGCTACATACCTATCAGAACATGTATCATTAGTTTTAATAACTCTATCCAAAATCATGGTAAGAGGCAAATATTATATCCACAAAAAGGGAAACAGAAGCATTGTCTCGAATTATTGCCTGATTTCCTTTTTTAAGCTGTATCGGCAAAGCATTTGAAGGATAAAAAAAAACATTTATACAATTATATCACTTTCGAATTAAATTATTATTCATCTTTAAGTCGATTTTACCTCAACTTTTTCAGTGAATTTTTAAGTATGCACAAGTTTTCTTCGGCATCATTTTCCCAAGAGATTTACAAGACAGAAAGAAAATCAAAACAAAAGTAATTATATTTGTATTTAATTTAATAGTATGAATTCATAGGACTCCATTCCCACTCTCTCTATCATGGCAGCACCAGTGATTTTCTTTTGTGTCTTTTTCCTACTGTTTTCAATCATTTGCTACCATTCTGAGCCTATCTTTGTATTTCAGCACTTTTTCATTTACATGTTATCAACTTTTTAAAGTTATATTGCAATTACATTATACATATGTTTTTTCATACCTCAAATTTTGATCATGTCAGCCATACTAATATTATATCGATATAATAAATATTTTCATTGGGAAAGAATTTTATACAGGCAAACATGAGTGTTACTCAAACCCATATGTATTATATTTGTACATGATTATAGTATGCTTATTATGATGATGAATAAATATTGTTTAAACCAAGAAGGGAATACTTTCATAATCATTACAATGTTTAGATCGTGCAAGATAAATCCTATTTTGCCCACTTCGAGGATTTACAGCTATGTGACCGGCATTCCGCATGTTTAAATCAACTTTTAAAAATTATGTAAAGCCTCAGCTAGATTCTAATTATTGTGACTGATTTCTTTTAGAACTAGACTTCCCATAAATCTGGCTGAATGTGCCTTTTAGCGTCCTATACAATATATTTCGGTATCAAAATCCGATTATTATCTACTTGAAAATCTACATGGAATCACAACACCATTCGGAGCGTCGCCATTTTTAATTACTCTGTTTCTTTGGTAAATAACCGGCTGTTTCATCAATATTCAGCGACCGATCAGATGGAACTTCTGTCTTTTCGAAATAGCTTGGTCGTGTGAAGCGTGTCCGAGGGTCTGACTTGTGATTGTAATATGATTAACATGTCAGCATGAGACTATTATCAATGTTCGACAAAACCCAAAATTACAAAATTGATGAATATTTTTTTTTTTTTAACTCAAATTCCTCAGCACACTGTCAATTAATCCGTTTACAACTTATAAACGTATAACATGGTGAGCTTAAAGAACGTGTTATGCTGTTGGCGTCACTTTTAAGTCGATATTATGATAAAAAGTATTAGTATTGGCAGACACATGCATTGTCTTTTTCACGAAGAACTCCTATAGAAACCGTGCATAGTATCAACTTATTGTCACATACTCATACAGGATCATGTCTACTGTGTCATGTATATATGACGGAGTAAGTGCATGACGATTCCGATCTATTTCATGTGCAGTGAGCCTTTCTAACGTTTGCCTTACATTCAATTATAACAAGTTACATATACACATACATACGTTATGAAATAACAGGATATCGGGTTTTCATTCTTATTCAACAATAGTGATCATACTGAAATATGCCAATACGAGCTGAATTTATATTTATAAGGTAATTATGATGGAAGAAGTTTGACAAAAATTAACTGATTACTGGCAACAAGTATAAAAATTCTAGATTGAAGGAAGAATATGTACTGAGCACGGTCTATTCCAGCAACATTTTTCTCTAAAATCCAGCAAGAACAAAGATAATTTGTACTTGCTATATATTAAAAACTAAAAGAGAATCCAAAAAGCTAGCATAGTTTCCGATCTATTTTTTTTTTAAATCTGTGATAAATTGTCATAACTGTCATGATGACAATAAATGTGATAAAAGACATAGAAGATAGCAATTTATCTTCCTTACCATAATAATAGCAACCACTACCCAAGTATAAAGTCAATTTTTGCCATTGAAAGAGAACACAAAAACATTTTGCAAAATTTACAGATAAGCTAATTTCTGCTGAGAAAACTTAGCAGGGCCAAAACAATAGAAAACTAGTCGATGTTTTACATTTTTAAGTGGCTATAAACAGGTGTGATGTCAATAACTCAGTTGTTAACCAAACAATATTCCAACACAAAAAGTTTCATTGATGTTCAA
This sequence comes from Margaritifera margaritifera, assembly GCA_029931535.1. Lineage (NCBI taxonomy): Eukaryota > Metazoa > Mollusca > Bivalvia > Unionida > Margaritiferidae > Margaritifera > Margaritifera margaritifera. The sequence continues at coordinate 2,966,104 of JAQPZY010001474.1, forward strand.
GATGCATTTAAATTGGATATGAAAGGATTTCCGTTTGTGTGGATTTTTTTGTGGTTTTTTTTTTCGTTTTTTTTTTTGTTTTGTTTTTATAGTTTTTTCTAGGGGTTTTGTGGGTTTTTTGTTTTTGTTTTTGTTTTGTTTTGTTTTTTTGTTTTTTTTTTGTTTTTGTTTTTTTTTTGGGGGTGGGGGGCTAATATATGCTTAACTTTGAACTCTGGTCTTTTAACGCTGCTTAATCTCAAAGCTTTAATGTCGTGAAGAACAGCCAGGAAAAGGATGAAACATAGTATCAAATAATAGTTTCCATTATTTGCAAATCATCAAAAGTGATGCCATTCAGCATCATATTTTACTGTACCGTGAATAAAAATATGTAGAGAGAGAGAGCTGTTTCTTAGCAATCTCAATTTATTTTTTTTGAGTTGTGTCTGTATTTCGAATGGTGTTTCATAGCAAAGTGTCGATGGAATTCATGCGGTAAGACACACCTTCATAATTGCTGCCTTCAGCCAGAGATGCTCTTAAATTTCACGTGTCAAGAGCTAATTTTAAGCGAAATATTGGTTCAACTAACGTTGGCGTAAGGTCGAGATGATCACCAGAGGAAATCTAATATTAATGGATTGGGTGCAGTGTAGACCAGACTACAGTTGTGTATTTGCAACATATTTCATATGGCTGTAAGAATGCAGTACGCCTCAGAGCAAATCCGTTCTAATGTCCTTATTGCTTTATGCAGCAATGTCAATGTTCCTATCCAGCATACCAACATGGTAATACCAAGATATGATATAGAGTTGTGATAACGGTGCACCTTGATAGAAGCCTCTGCGTTTTTATGACATTTATGGTAAAATTTAGGGATGTAAATGTGATAATTGCTGTTGGAAAATTTGACATTTCAAAATGAAAAAAGAAATATGTTCAGATATGTTTCTTTTCTTCATAAGCAAGAAACAAACGTGATGCCTACAGTTTAAAGATTCCTCTATACACACCCTGCAATCGCTTTAATGCATTTTATATTCTTGAGAATGAACATTATGCAACAATTACTTTTGCATGCATATGAGTGGTAAAAATTTACTGCCATTCAGTACTTTGATTTTTCAGGAACCCTAAGTCTTTAAAACTTTAAAGCATTGGCAAAGAAGATACAATTTCATTTACGAACAAAAATCTAAGAAGCTGCATTTGAATGCAAATTGGGAAAATATTAGGTTTTGCATTTCCATTAAATGCATACTTTGCCATGATTTTTAGCAGTGTCTATGTTGTAACGATCTCTGAACATGATAAAAGTCTCCCAGGGTTGATTTTATTCCCTTCTTGGCAATACTGAACTACTTAATCAATAAATATTATACTAACATTAAGATAATGAACATTTGCACTCAGTTGACCTTTGACCTCAAACTTTACCCGTAATAGACAAGATCGAGAGTGGTACAAGCCCACAACATTAATTGTACCCTGTGAAGATTTAATTAGGCACAAATACCAGCATTTAAGAGAACATTCCGTCAAAGTATTTTAAGCTAGTGGCTTGCTGACTACACATTATGCCACATCTTAGCTGCGTTATAGTATTTTTTGCAAGAATCGCGTGTACACAAATAGTGTCCATGTACGATGTCAATTGTGTAGTTATCGAACAAACGAGAAAACAAAAGAAAGAAAAAGAAAAAAACAAGCAACCGACACCTCTCGATAACAATCATTTCTACAGACCTTTACCAGACTCTCAGCGTAGATTTCTCAGAGTCACGCGAGAGTCTGATTGAACGAGACTAAAGAATTTATACGTTATCTGCCTTAGGTTACACTCCATAGTTTCAAAAAATGTCTCTTCCTCTTAACAGTGAATATTGCCAAATACTGGGATTTTTTCATCTCTTACGATCCAAAATACAAGTTTCTATCGGTATAGCTAGTTGTTTCATCGTTTATTTATCTCGAAATTATTTCCTACCCGTTTTCAAATCCAGTTACTGTACTTTCAAAATTGTTTCAAAAATAGCCACTATTTGGTATTTTTGCCTTATCCCTGTTATGACAAAGAATTTATCTACACTTACAATCATCCGGAGTTTTAAATGCCCTAATTTGCTTTTTGCTTTTTTGAGCACATAGGCAGCACTAAGCAATTTTAGGCTACAGCCTGATTCGAGGATGTACCTTCTCGTATTTCAAGCCACCTGCTATTAAAACAAACCTCCATAACCATCAGACGTACCGTTTATACTCGCGTATAAGCGAGTCCAAATGCAAACAACATAGACCCTGATCTGCCGTCGCATAATGCGCCGGTAGATCAGGGTCTATGTTGTTTGTTCTACTGATTAGTCCTTACAAGCTGCATAGATCCCGATCTGCCGGCGCATCATGCGATGGCAGATCTGGGTCTATGCAGTTTGCAGTTGGTGTCAGCTTATGCGCGAGTATATACGGTGTAAAGTTTCAAACTCAGCAGCGATTGGAGATACGAAATCAGGAAAAGGATTGGCATGGTGGAGCTGATCCTTCTATAATTACACTCCTTTAGATTAACACCAACCCACCTTCCCACAACCCTTTAAAATCAGTCAAACTCGAGATTTTCAGCACCATAAGGAACATATACTGAACAAATTAGGAGATATTTATTTTATAAGTCTGATGATTGCGTCGTAAATATTACTTTAAGGAAGAGGAAGCCATTTTTCCACAAAATCATTCACTGTGAAATTTTGGTCAATGCATATAAACAGAGCGAAAACAAAATCACCAGCTGCTGATACAGATTTTGGGCCAAAATTTAATTTCGAACCCGACTATCACAAAATATGCTTCTACACTAGAATAGTAACTTTGAACATACAACATGAAATCGGGCATTCTTGACAGCACTGTAAATAATGAGGGAGAAACAAGGAGATAAAGTATAGCCGTGTCTTCAGCAAATATGTACCCCATGGTTAATCATATCAAAATGTTTAGTGCCACCATAGTTTCGCATTTAAATCCGCATCATCTGAATGCTTAAATGCAACTTATTCAAGCTAAGATAAGCATTCCGATTAATTTGTTCATAATTTTGAAAAAATATCTGCTGGCTTCCGCGTTTCTTAAAAAATCATTACTCGTATATTTTATACACGGTCAAGCTCGCTCTGATAGCAACTTCTCTAAGACAACCACCTTTATAAAAAAGGTCACATTGTTCAAGACCTAATATTATACATTATATACAAACTAATCTTTATTTAACAGCCGCCTCTTTATTACAGCTCGGTTTAGCCAGTTCAAAAGGTTATACAGGTTTCATTGTACATATATTATGTACATTTACGTGTCAAAATGGAAAACAAAAATTTATTTTAACCACTCATAAACACACCTTACATAGATTTCCCCAGGTTATGCCTGCCAGTTCCGGAATCGATGGTAAAACGTCTATTCACATATATAAAAGTTTTACCATATGAATTCAAATTTGTTGATTTGATGTTTATTTAAAAACTTGATATCGTGCGGATTTTCTGGGCCTGCGTAACACACCGTCACTTAAAGATTTTGACTGGACGCAAGAGACCCAATTTGTTACGACGTATTGAAGTTTTATATGTTACAATCCGCTGAAATATTAAACGGAGATTCTTCAAATATAATATAACGTCATATTAGAACTTTCTGCTCTATCTGGTGTCAGTCAGTTAATCTTTTGATCAGATATTTCTCAATACCCGTATAAGGTGTGGGTTTTGATCGTCATATATTTTATTTTTAAAATTTAGTTATTTATTTAGACAGCACATTCGTCGGTCATTATGCATAGCATCGTTGAAATAGCGTGTGTGTTTGTTTGTTTTGTCTTGTTTGATTTTTTTCCTGTGAGGGGGGGGGGGATGGGGGGGGGAGGTAGGAGACAAGCCAGAATAAAATAAAACGATACTAATGATCACAGAAAAAGTCTAATATGACATGTAAAATTTCTGGGCTGGATATTTTGAGGGATGTACTGTTTCATTATTTATGTTAACATTTTCTTTCTATTTATATTTTATATATGTATTTATACAGACAAAATAGAGATCTAAGTAGCAGTTTCAATAGGGAGCCGCGGTGGCTCAGTGGTTAGCGTGCCTGACTCACGACCCAAAGGATGCGGGTTCGAATCCTACCATCGGACCAGCCTGGGTCAGCTACTGTGCAAGGCACTTTACTTCAATTGCCTCAGCACTAATTAACCTACTAACGTTACTGTGCCGTAAAACACCAAAACCAAACCAGTTTCAATAGTTTTCGTTTAACAAGAAAGTTGTTGATCCTCTCAATAATTTTATCAGTGAGATCTGCCAGATCACTATTATGACAGAAACATTTGCATGTAAAGTAAGAGAAAGATTAGATTAGAGAAGTGGGTATCGAGCATCGTGGCAAAATCTGTTACAATGAGATACATGGAAAGAAGAGATCGCGCTCTTGTTTACGATCGTTTTCATAAGTCTTAGCGCTTTGCTGCACAGAGGCCTCAAAATTACATTTTACCAGTTACGGACATAAGGCATACAAAATTATGGTGATGCAGACTAAACCCCACCCCCACCAATCTCTCTCTCTCTCTCTCTCTCTCTCTCTCTCTCTCTCTCTCTCTCTCTCTCTCTCTCTCTCTCTCTCTCTCTCTGTGTATCCATTAATATTGACTGTCTTAATTATTACTATCGTCATTTAATGTCGTGTAACAGAAATACTAGAGCATCGTTAATTTTTTGCGAACTTGTTATTTCGGCATATGAACGACATACATCAGCGAATACGAGGACTTAAATTAATTAATTTTTATTCTTTTATTTTTTTAGGATACATAATTTTTCCATAAAGAGAGTTTTTAGACTAATTCGGCTGAAGTGAAAACTTGGTCTGTATTCTTAATGCAGCCATCAGGTTTAAGACCTTATTCTGCAATACTAACCGAACCTCGTACTTACATAATGTTGTAATAGTATTATCGAAGGTATTTTCTTCTAAACTTTTAACAAGCTCGTGAAGAATAATCTAATATAATGACTTGAATTTTCTTTCAAAATCGTGGTGCGTATACCAGTAAAGACAGAGTCGTTCACGCATCGAATGAAAGCCGTCCTCGTAAGGGAGGCAACAAGCGACATCTCTTGAAGTCACCAAAGACCCGCCTATATATTGTTCTGTGAAGAAAACCAAGTTCTTTCCTAAGTAGGGAACCAAAATTGTCTTATATTTCATGATACATTTCCCAAATGGATCAAACCGTATGCACTTGACACAGTGCAGGGGATGTGTTGTTTCCATCAAATGTAGCAATATGGCCCTAGAAAGGTAAGAGACCGGCAATTTAATCTCCTTGGGGGTGTGGGCCTTGAATATTATTTCCAACTAATACAATATATATATTTTTTCTTCTACAAATCAGAGCAAGAGCATTTGTCAATCTATTTGTGAGCCTTAATCCCCCCCCCAAAAAAAAAAAACCCGGCCCCCATCCTATTCCCCACCCACTTACCAACCTCAACTGCCTACTGACAGGACCTTTTTGACACGCTCATAGAAATCGGATGATATAATGTATTCTTACCTACACCGAAAATAAGATTGGCGCTTTTTCTATGATTGCTCATTTTAGAACATTTGCGTATACATGTGACTATATATCTATATATTCACCATCCAGAATGACCGAGTGGTCTAAGGCGCTCGCTTTTACCGAGCACTGCCATCTTACTTCCATCTCACCTCTGTCCTCGTGGGTTCGAGTCTCGGGCTTAGCCAATGTGGGTATGTGAGAAAACTTGTCAGTAGCTTCCCGTAGGTCAGTGGTTCTTCGCGGGGTTTTCCCGGTTCTTCCTCCACCAATAATATTGGCCGCCATGTGTAGCCTATCATGTGCTGAAAAATGGCATTAAACCCACAAAACCAGAAACAAAACCATCCATTTAAGTCCATATTTGTTTCAGGCAACAACTGAAGGGAAGTAACTAAGTACGACTTCTGACTTTTACCTGAGTCCCAGGTAATTTGAAAATTAAATCTACTTTTAATTTAAAACCTATCATAAAGAAATATTTCAAATTCATGAATTTGTAATTTAAGCTGAATCCTATGAAAATGCATTCATCAAATGGAAATGAGGCTTTACTAAAGTATCTCCAATAAAACCATTATTTGTTTATTTATTTATTTATTTATCCCCAGAGTATATGCGCCGTTTATAACCTTTGATGTCAGGCGTATACGATTACAGGCGCAAATAAGAAGGAAAAAAAATAAAATAATAATAATAATAATAATAACATGATGATGATGATGATGATATTTGATGATGAAGATGATGGTGGTGATGTGAATATAAAGATTTTGCGCTGACTGACAACAGCGAACATGACTACGACGACGATGGTGATGATGATGATGAGTGTTTCTGGTATCGGCGATGCTCGTAATAAATAACCTTCAAAAATATTAACAAAAACAATTATCTATATCTTCGGAACGCCAGTGAAGTAGAGATTATTGAGAAACCAGGCATTGACAAACTTGGCTGGGATTGACCTTTCCTCCTGTCAAAGATCAGTTGAAATCATTGGGGATTCTACAAAAGAGATATTTCACTGCTTGCACATACACGATTAAGATAAAAGCTACATTATAGAACAAATACGAAGATTGTTTAATTTTCATGATATTTACTATTATATCATCTGTCTTGAAATTTGATTCTCTCTTGACTAAGGTAAATTTTAATTCAGATTTTTTCTGAAAGTCATAGTCTATATTGGTATTACTTTCAGTCTCGGTGTACTTGGTTTTCCGACTTGAAACGATTTATAAAAAGGGTTTTAAGAAAAGCTTGAAATAAACAAAGACAAGGAAGCTTAGATTGTATCATTGTTCGACATTTAACAGAAATGTAAATAAAAAAATGTTTAATAATAATAATAATAATAGTAACAAGAACAATAACATAAGTCATAAGAATGCAACAAAACTATGGAATAGCTCAACAATTGTAAAATATTTGAAGCTATTCTTAAGACACAGAAGTTACGGAAAACTCTTATCGAAAAAAAAAGAATAATTTTTATAGGATGACTGCTATATGTATTTCCTTGCTGGAAGATGACTGCAGGATGACTGCTGTATATATTTTCTTGCTGGAGGATGTCTACTGATTGTTTTTCCTTGCTGGAGGATGACTGCTGGACGACTGCTGTATATATGTCCTTGCTGGAGGATGACTGCAGGATGACTGCTGTATATATTTTCTTGCTGGAGGATAACTGCTGTATGTATTTCCTTGCTGGAGGGTTTGGACCTGTTTGTTCTGTATACTGCATATCCAACAATTAATACAATATCTTAACGCCTAAAAAAGAACTTTTAGGGATTGGAGATCTAGACCAAATACATATATATTTACGTCTTTTAAATATGCATATACTTAGCTGAAATGAAGTTATTTAGTAAATGTATCCAAAATAAATTAAATGTGTTTTGGGGTTTTTTTTTCATTTTTACTTTGTTTATTTTGTAATAATAATAATAATAATAATAATAATAATAATAATAATAATAATAATAATAATAATAATCAAAATCATAATCATAAGAATAATACATGTTAAACAAAGCATATTAAATTGAAATCATATAATATTACAAAATAAACATGGAGAATTTGGTATCATATTTGATATATCACATGAGCATTTATTTTCGCACTACATGGCATTACGTGGATATCGATGGGATTGATACAGAAATTCACCCTACAATAAATACATACATACATACATGAACGTGTGTATCTGTACTTACAGATAGAAAGATAACAGCAGGAAATACTTGGCGCTTACTCGATATATTTTGGCAAATTTCAATACAGTATATATCATACACTCAATATAAGATCTATATGAGTTCAATTCTTTTAATAATCACTTCAGTATTTCTTTAGATTAGATTATGAATTGGAGCAGTCTCCTTGGTACTTTAAATCTTAGCTTTTGAGATGGTTTTGTGGAAATACTGCACCTATAAATATAACTACAAGCGAAGTGCAATGTAAAAGATTTCAAAATGAAATGTCATAAAATTTACGGTACATATAATTTATATTAAGCAGGATCTTGCAAGAATTGTCATTTCACATGAAAAATATGAAACAAGATGAATAACTTCTGAATTGAACTTAAGCAACTAATCCATGCGATACTATGTCGATAAAACCTACAGAGGAATTCTAGTGCTACAGCGAGACAGATTACGAACGCAGAGCAAAAAGTGAGAAAAATAAAAGAAAATGGACATCACTCTAAGTAGTTCATTTAAAGATCTAAAGATATGGTTCGATCACTTAGTAACTTCTCTTTTTCTGTCACTGAAAAAGTGCTAAATGTGGAGGTCTTACAAATAAACTTTCATATCTTTCCCGATGCATCGTCATAACCATTGATAGTTTTTCATCCCGATGTACGCGAACATTTTTACCTGCAAACGGAGTATAAATATTGTCTTAGATGAAATATTTAATCCATTGTATACGTAATTAAATCAATAAATGATACGTAATTAATTCTATTTTGTAAATAAGTGACCCTGCCGTCACTCACATGCTTGTCCATTACATCTAGGAAGTGACCAGTTACATGTCAGCAGCGACTGCTGAGAAGATCTAATTTACTGCACAAGCCATAGACACATAGACACCTGGCCGTGTTTGAGACGAAATTATATAGTAACTTTGAAAATTAACATCTTTAAAAAATTAAGGGATGAATTATATTAAATTAAGTTTATATGTTAAACACAATGTGATCAGTACTTTCATATTTGAAAATTGAATTAACGCATTTTAACAAAAAAACAAACAAACAAAAAAAACACGAATATGCAAATGAAGAAGGAGGAGTTAGATGTAGAGCCAAATTAATGATCCAGTGGATAGATTAGTATAACTATTGTTAGCAACGACTAGATAAACCAGAACGTATCGTGTTTCGTTACTTATCAAACATGAAAAATCTGTACAATTTAGAAATAACTAGTTAACACTCGAAAAAAATGGTGTAATATTATCTAAAATTAAAAATAAGCAATGTTTTTTTTTCGTTTTTTTTCTTGTTGTTGTTTGGTTTGTTGGTTGGTTTTATGCTGTTTTTTTTAGGTGGTTGGTTGGGTGTATAAAAAAGATCTGTCAAAGATGATGCCTTAGAAAATAAATAAATAAATAACACCAGTTGATGTTACATAGACAGGACTGTTGATATCAGAATATTGTTTCCAGAAATGCAAGCAGATACACTAGATATTTTATATTCATAATAAAAAAATAAATACCAGAACAGATTAAATGTACGTGAATGCCGATACTTTACATGCATAGTGTTTACCTAAATACAAGTTGATATTATAAAACATATAATTTTCAAGGAAATCCCTTTCTATGATTATATGGATCTTCTGCATCATCTATGTCCTCAGGTCAGCTAATCACGCAACACCCACTCTTTGCAGGATCTGAAAGTATAGTACAGTCTAAGCAAGATAATGTGTGCTAGTTTTGCATTTCACGTGTAATTAACCCAAAATGCAATACATCCTTGACAGAGTAAATACTTCATCCTGTATCAAACAGAAAGAGGAGAAATATTAAAAGTTACTAGTAATAATAGCATACCCAAAAAATTAAGCATTCCTTGACAGAAAATGTCTCTGCATGAATATGTGCTTAACTAAAAATGTTATCCACAATTCATTAAATTTCGTTAAAATCAAGTCTTAAATCAATTATATTATTGTATCGTATGTTCGACTCAGTGTGTGCTTTTCACATAAATTAGGTCAGAATCAGGTCACTAACCTCCCTGCTGGGACATTTTAAAAGATGAACTAATAAGGAAACATTAATTCGTGCAATGTATTATACTTATTTCATTTCAATGATTTCCCTATATCCATGGCAATAAGAGAATTTTACATTATTATAGTTTGTTTTGCCGTGTGTGTGTGTGTGTGTGTGTGTGTGTGTGTGTGTGTGTGTGTGTGTGTGTGTGTGTGTGTGTGTGTAAAGTTCTATAAGGGACTGGCTTGCTCTCGTTCATTTCACTTTTACCTTCTTGCGATACTACGCCATTGTTCAAGAAAGGTAACTTCTGAAAAACTTTGTAGAGAGTTGTTCCGGTTTTCTCTCTTGATATTGGTATGTCAATTTATCAGAAAGAAAGTAAAATTTTTTGCTTAATTCTTTAAGAAAGAAACTATTGACTCTCCTTATTTCTGCAAAGTACATATCTTTTATGTCATTACTTTCTTTAAAAACCAAAACATAATATTAAACGTATCCTAAATTTAAAAAAAATCCCTCCAGTTTTGAAATTGACATGTTATGGGTCATAATTCTGAGTTTTTTTTACATGCTATCAGTGTACATTCTAAGTAATGTAATGCTTCATCATATATACTTTGATAACATAATAATTGAATTTTCTTTTCTTTGGTCATCTGCATAATTGAAGCCAACATAAAAATAAGTGTTTACATTCGATCCATTGATTATGTGGTTGTAAAATATAATTAAAACCTAATACAAGGAAACAAAACAAAACAAAAAATAAACCAAAAAAAACTGCCGATGACAATGTTGCTAATAAACGTAACACATACTAGAAGTATAGCAGTTATATGAATACGTTTTATTACTTTAGGTGAAGAGAACACCCATTTTTTAATTTCTTTAATAGTTTGTCTATTCCATGTGACATGATTTCAAATAAGTCCCCAGCCCTTATATATGTAAATTCTTTTGGAGGTTTGTACAGTTATAAAACTATAGCATAGTCATTTAAATTTGATTTGCCTAGATTTGGTCCATGTAAGTTATGAAATAAATTACGTTTCCAAGCATCAGCAGCAAAAGAACTGACTCTTTATGCGTCATCAAAATAGAATGACTGACTGTTTGTAAAAAACCAACCACTACTATTTTCTTTCATCGGTAAATCTGTGAAGGTAACGCACAGATGCACACCATTGTCATGTCTCGGGTAAATTTTTTTTTCTTTCGCCTCATTCAAGCATCCGATTCCTTAAGCAAAAGTTATTCCACTGGACGCAGCGCATGGGTGCACGGTAACCTGGTTACGATATAATCAGTACTAAAGGGGTCATGTGACATATTTGAACCCAAATTTAGTTTTTAAGTCTTACAAAATTTACATTATTTGAAAATAAAAATCTGAATTTGGTGAACTAAGAACAGATCACGGGCCATAATCCTGTAAAATCTGAATTCGGAAAACTAAAAATAGATCAAGGGCCATAAAACGGTAAAATCTGAATTTGTCATACTAAGAATAGATCACGGGCTATAATCCTGTAAAATCTGAATTTGTCATACTAAGAATAGATCACGAAATTGAAAGTAAACCGATATATGGAGAATATGTTCATCATCAAACTCGAACAAGCTCTTTTGGGGCAAATATAAATAAAATAAATAAATAACTAAATAAATAAATAATTAAATTAATTGTATTGTTTGAAAGTTGAGATCGCATAGGAATGCAGTAGTGTTCAATGTCCATACGGTTGTTGTTGTGTTTTTTTTCTTGTTTCTGTTTTGGTTCGTGTTATTTTTTTTTTATTATTATTTTTTTTTTTTTTAAAATAAGATCAATGACAATAACTGGGGAATGTTAAAAACAAAACAAAATAATCTACTTATCGGTTAACCTATTTGAGAGTTTCTTGGAATATTTACCTTTAGAAAGAGTTTACTTGAAATAAAATGTTGTTGCTAAGCTTCAAATACTTAGAGGGACGCACTAACATACAAAAGAAAAGACGTCAAATAAGAAACATTAGAGGCATTCTGTGAAAGTGAGGAATATACAACACGGACTGTAAAAAGGAAGTCAGACTGATCGAGTTGTCTTGTCTCCTACGTCATAAAACTACACTAATGTATGATATTTTCATCAGTGGTACATTTAAAATAAATTAAAGGGACTCTAGAAAAGCTACAATACATATGTTTGCCCAGTTAAATCATAAGTAAAAGAGTCATACAATATTTTTGCATTATAATTCCTTGAAATTTAATGAGCCTGTCCCCTATAGTATGAACGAAGCAGTTTAATTGGGTGCTTCTAGTCATACATGTTTAAAAACTTCATATTAATACGTTCAATCGTAGGGTCTACTGTAGGAAAAAAATTTTAGAGGTCATTTTCTGAAATATAGGTTAGCTTTACGAAGTAAACAAAAGCAGGACTCGCAAATATGACGTATGATTTATCCGCTTTCGATTGATTTTTTTTTTAGTGTTGTTTTTGTTTTAATTTGTTTTAATTTTTTGTGGTGCAGTTTTTGTACAACTCGCGTGTTTCCTGCAATCGCGTGTCCTAGAATAGACCCTAATTGCGTGTGAAAAATCAATTGTGATATTCACCATCACCATACAGTCTAAAATTTGCATTCACATTTGCCAAATATGTACGCCAATGCATCTACAGTAAATTCTACTTTAGCTGTTACCTACATTTGCTTGTAAAGGAAAAAATTATTAATCCTATTGACTTATACATTTCACCTCTGTATTAAGTATACCTGTCCACAAAGAACAATATTTTGTGATCGCTTGAGTGTCCCTTATAGAAGTCTTCACTGTATAGTGTAAAATCGGGTACTCACTACAACTAACTTTGACGTGATTCTAACCACATGCAAAATTAAAATGACATGGGAATTACTGTCCCAAAAAAATATACCAAAATACACACAATTTCAATCATGCCACCAGAATACAAACGCAAGACTATGATACGTTATTAGCTGAAGAAGATAAAATAATAGAAAAATTCTATAGAAACCCAGTTTCAACCATTCCAAAACAATTATTTGTGCAAGTTTAAGATAACAATCAATATACCAACATATCATAGGGCAAAAGTCCACCAACCAATATATACAACCACTTCACCGAATTAATAGTGCCAGAAAAAAGACAAGAGGCCCAAGTGGACCTAATATATCTCACCTGACATATGTCAACTCCTGAATACAAATTCACACATACTGAAATTGAGGGGGGGGGGGGCAGGGAAACTTGGAGTATGTAGTTGCAACTTTGTCTATTAATGTTGATGACATGTACATCGGTTTACCGCGGTATTTTTTTCCGGTGGTACGTATCACGGTACTTTTTCACTGTACCGGTTCTTCTGTAGTTTCCGTCAGTAAGAAATATACGTAAATTCCCGAGTTATCTTCTTACAAATTTAATGATATTAATAGCATGTTTCATTTATCAAGACAAATAATTTCAAAAATTATTAAGTTTTTTACAAAGTAGTTGCATTTGTCATAAATTAATTTCGAATACTCAACTATAATTATATTTATGAACCTTTAACACATGTTTAGTATGCCAACATGGCGACCGAATGGAATGTTGTGAAAGATATTCCGGCCAAATCCAACTTTTGGAAAGATTTCGGATTTAAAGAAACAAACTGTCATTTTTTAGTTTTTAACTAAGATATATTAGTTTGATAAGTACGTGTATTCCTCTGTAAGGCCGAGACTCATCTTAAAAGTTTCAGGAGATCAGTTATTTTCTCTTTGAATTTTGCGGAATTTCTCTAGTATATTAAATATTTTCTCATTTGTTGAGTCAGTATGTTTAATGTTTACTGTCTCTCTCTGATATATACGTTACTCGATGTTGCCATCCCACTCAAAGTTTCCCTGATTATCATATCAATAGTGTAGCTAGTAATTTGTATGCTTCAGTGTCAACACGTCTATTTATATCAACAAGCTGTCTAATGTCAGCACAATGTCTTTAACAGGGTGTCAACAACAGTGTAGCTTAATCATCCCACTTTAGTTACAGTGTTTATATGACACTTATATAACAATTAATATACACACAGCAAATTCATCTACTATAAGGTACTGACTATTTAATGCGGGAAGAGGAGGGGGGCACGATTTTCTTTGGAGCCGATACATTTTATTTTATTTTATCTCAAGATAATCATTTTTTTTTCAATTAATATAATTGGTATAATATGATGTTATTTTTGCTGTAAATCAGAGCAAGATATTTTTTCCAGCTATTTGAGAACCGATTTTTTTTTTAAATCCCAGGTCCCAGCCCCAGAAAATTAAATTGTTGGTCCCTAATATATTTGCGGTATACGGTGAAACGTATCCGTCGGAAGAAATCTTACAGACAAATTATTGCAAATGCCACGATGACTCCAAAAGCAGATGATTTCAATATATGATAATATTCCTTAGGGCATAAAACTAAACTTTATATTGCCTATCCAAAATGTAGTTACAAAAAGGCTTTAATTCGAAGACTGCATGCTTATTTAGTTACAAAAAGGCTTTAATTCGAAGACTGCATGCTTATTTAGTTACAAAAAGGCTTTAATTCGAAGACTGCATGCTTATTTAGTTACAAAAAGGCTTTAATTCGAAGACTGTATGCTTATATAGTTACAAAAAGGCTTTAATTCGAAGACTGCATGCTTATTTAGTTACAAAAAGGCTTTAATTCGAAGACTGCATGCTTATTTAGTTACAAAAAGGTTTTAATTCGAAGACTGTATGCTTATTTAGTTACAAAAAGGCTTTAATTCGAAGACTGCGTGCTTATTTAGTTACAAAAAGGCTTTCATTTTAAGAGGACTGCATGCTTATTTAGTTACAAAAAGGCTTTAATTCGAAGACTGCATTCTTATTTAGTTACACAGTTCGTTTGGATAAAGAAGTAAGACATATCTTGAAATAAATAAATACACAATAAGATAATGATATCCGATATAGCAATTACCTTTCTGTTTCTTCTGTTTTTCCGATTCTTTTGTTTCTTTGTCTTTCTTTTCCTTCCATTCTTTCCAATATTTCACCTGTTCCTCCATCTTCTTTTCTATATGAATATCATTTAATACAGCTACACTTCGACCCATATTTCTTGTACTAAAATGTTTGTCTATCTCTACGGTATCGAATCTTTTTTCTAACACTGGCATCAGATTGATAGCACCGCATTTTGCAAGCTTCTTAAAGACATAGAGTCTACGGTTGCCATTGACCACCCAGTATAAATTTTCATTCTTCATTACTTCAATTGGAGGAACGCCACCATATTTTATCTGCACGCGTCCAAACAATATATCCTTGAATGTAGAGAACATTGGAGTTCCATCCTGAAAATGGGCGAATATTATGTCATGTGTGTACCGAATCTGGGATGGCTTCATTTGTTTTACTTCTCCATTGTACAGTTTCTCATGTACAGGTGTATGGGGAGTCTCTTTATTCGCTTCTTTCTCTTTTTTACGTTTTCTTGGTGATTGTTCTTTCGATTTTCTCGTTATGCCGGGTTCAAATTCTACTTTATCTCTGTCATCTTTTCTTGGGGAAACTTTTGAAGTCCGCGAAGAAAACAACACCTCCTTGTACGTGGTCTCACCATCAACGCCTTGGTTGAAGTTCGATTTGGTCCCTCGATCCAAATTGCTAATATTCGAATGTTTGCGTACAACACGGTTCCCGATTGAGGGCGAAGTCCCGGCACCTCGTTTAGAATTGATATTAGTAAGTGCGTACTTCCGCTCTTGCGACGACCTCAAGAAGGGATCATTGTACCGATTATCCGAACCAGCATTGCTCGACATTTTGACTGAAGTTTTCTTCTGATCAATTATTTCCTCTTTGGAAATGAGAGGTGTAATAAAACATGGTTCTTTTGCCCCACATGTTCCCTTTATAATTTTTCCCTTTCATTGCCGATAATTTCACAAAGCAAGAAACATAATTCAAGATCTATCTGTTTTCTGCAATGAGAATATAACATTTGTTCACATGAAACAATTTGAATGAACTTTTGATTTTATTAATGGTTTTATCTCTTACTTCAGAACATTTCGTATAATATGAGGAATGCGACAGGGATGTGGGAATTGCTATGCATCATGAAAACTAAAGTAAGATTTACGAGTGCAACATCTTCCACCTTCCGACAACAGAAGAAAACACTTCTAGTGCAATGCACTTACCGCCACATTGGAGATACTTTTGTCACATGCGGTTCAAACATGGCTACGCCCCAAATAGACTCGCGATATCGTTCACAATGGATGGTGGTCAATACCCAATATGTTATCATTGTAGTTACGTGAATGTATGGTCGGACTTCTGGCAAGTGTACAAATTTTAGCATATTAATCCACCGTGTTTATTTCGATTTACCGTTCTACCTTTGAAACGAACAGAAGTTTTTTTTTTTTTTTTTTCAAAAGAGTATAAGAGCACTTCATGTAAAATTCTGTGTAAGACAGTTGAATAATTTCGATATACCACATTTAATACAGAATCGGAAAGTATTCCCTGACAGCCTGCTCAAATAAGTCAGGAAAGTGAATATTGTATGTAAAGTGGTATGCACAATGGCAAATTTTATTACTGAACAATAAGCGCACTATTTCATTCAAAACAGTCATATAATAAATTCTGATTTATGATATTGACGGAACTGAAAATGCCTGGTCATGGCTCTTGGGCGGATATAAAGGATCTCACTTTTAGAGGTTTGATGATTTAGATAGACTCTGTGTGTGTGTGTGTGTGTGCGTGCGTGCGTGTGCGTGTGTGTGTGTGTGTGAAGAGAGAGATACAGTTAAAAAGAGAGATGTACTTGCATAATGTGTATGCAAAATGTAGTGTCGTCCATAATATTATAAACTGGTTGCAATACGTATAACGCGTCGACTTATATGTAATATTAAATGGTATAAAGATCCAAACAGTCCCCTGTGTAGTGTGAGACACTCTCTTTTGGCAAGTCGTTGCCCCAAAAGCGTCAAAGTGGAAACGAGATCGCGTATTTGGACCTCGAGAATGCGCATTCAAACTTCTAGAATGGTCAATGTTTGCACTATATGACCCTGTCGGCGTGTAGCGGTAGTTCGACTACGCGAAATGAATGTTTCAGTTACACGTAAATACATAACTCGATTAGGATCGATACTGAGATCAAGATTATAATGCATCTTATGAACTCTAAGGGACTGTCTCGAGACAGCGTAATCGAATGTCGAAATCGCGAAACGTTTCCAGTGTATGTTCCTGATGACTTGCCCTGACTCTATGCAATAAAAAAACGAGTAAGTACGTGACACCGTTTCAGCGTAACGTGGGTTTGAACCTTTCCAAATCATTTAGGAGTGAAAGCAGAGAAATATATTAAGGAATGAAAAATAGCTTCAGTTAGCTCTTCGTTAGTATAGAACATTTGCTATTTCCCGCTTCGTTATTATTTTAGGTTCAAGCGTTCTTCGTTTTGTTTTAAATCAGCAGCTTCACTAATAACTAATGAATTCCAGCAGATCGATAGGCATTATTGAATTCTGTTTAGTGCAAGTACGGGACAAATACCAATTTGCGATTTTCGCATTTGGCCGAGACTGTGCGCTCTGTACTGCATTTGATCGTCGACGGGTACGCGCTCTACTGCAATTGACCAAGACGGATACGTCTTTGATCGAATTCAATTTAACTCTTAGCGACTCGATTGAATGTAATATAACTGTCAACGTCTCAGTTGAATGTGAAAATCAGATATGGCTTATTTATCCCGTAGTAACCGACAGACACGCTCTCGATTTGTTTGCTTTTAATGTGTCGCTAGAGAAAGCATAGGTTTTATTTTGAGACTTGGATGTTCCTTGTAACAAATGACCTTGCTGTTGACTATAGTTGCACCATCTTTGAATAATTATAATTGATTTTTATATCGATCTGTTTAATTCAGTCTAACATCATTCAACCGTAACGTATACCACCAAAACACTCATAAGCATGAGATTTTGTGTCAGGTAATTGCAAAAAACGCCACTTTTAATTGGTTGAGTGTGAAAACTATAACTCAATCTCAGAGGTTTTATTACCTCCAGGCCTGCATGTCCCAGTTTTACCCAAATATATAAACACTTCTTCCTCAAATTGAGAATTTTGAATACTTTTCTTATTTCTTGGTTACTATCAAAGAATTTGTTCACAAAGTATTAAGCAGGCATCAACGATTAAAATACAGTCTTAAAATCTTGAATTTTCCTTAAAGGAGTCTTGTCTTATCTCTAGTATAAAATAACCATTAGGATTTCCTAAAACTTGAGGATTTAATCAACTGTTTTTTTTAAGAATAAAAAGGCTTCATTTTGTTAAATTGTAAAACTAAATGTGTTTTTGCATCCTTTCCACTATCTAAATCGTTAACAAAAACTATTTCTATTTTCCGAAGCAGTATAAGCAAAATAATGTAAAATCTTAATTTGAGGAAACATTCTTATAATTTTAATGAAATCGTGGAAATCATAAAGCTCTGATATTGAGTTTCCAGTAACAGCCAATCAGAAACAAGCTTTCAAAAGTAACGTCATTTGCGATTGGTCAAAACACAATTGGAAGCTCAAGCGTTTTAAAATTTTCAGAGCCGGCCTATATAACAAAACTTAATTGTGCTTGAAAAGAGTGGAAAAGCAAGTTACAAGCCATGTAACCGTATACACATGTATACACACACATATACTTTAAGAAATATCCAAAAGCATAACGAGTAGAATGAGAAGGCATCATATTAACTCGATAAAGATCGGAAAAATTTACCTCTATATTATAAATCACCATTACAATGTTTTATAAGTCAGCTAGTTACTTTTATATCATTACTCGGTAAATCGTGTTGTTGTGAAATAAATATACCGTAGTAATTCTTCATCGATTAGAAATGCATTTTTTTTTCTTCAACTGACCCCTTGAACAAAGAACCGAAAATATTCCTCTTATTCATTTGCATATATATTCACTCAAGACCGGGTATTTGTATCTTTGTACTTTTCCCAGTGACTGTTAAAAGACGAATAAGGATATTGTGATAATTTCATATAAATTATATAAAATACGTCGAATTCATAAGGAGTCACATTTTTATATGCTACACAGAAAATTATTTATGTTTGCCCAACTCAGTTAGGCAATCTTGTCTGGCAAGCAAACTATGTAACGATTTACACCTAGCTAGCAATCGGATTGGTTGGCGTTCCACTGGAATCACTTTCATCTGATAGATGATTGGTAGATGCCACTCTTGTCCGAGGGGTCAATGAAATCGATTACTTTTACATATTTAGTACAATGACCTATCCGTTTGTAGCAATTACAGTTCGGGTGTTGGGGTACGGGTGAGGGGTGGGGTGGGAGGTGGAGAGAAAAATCCGAGAGATTAGAGGATTTAGTAAGTAGCGGAATGATTTTCAGTTCCTTACCTGGTAAAAAGCACCCGTCCTTTTAGATCATTTGCATGTTCAGTAAATTAAGATTTGAAAAGTGACAACAAACATTTCCTCATTTTGCGAATAGTAGATGCAATGATGCCAACTGATAAATCCAACAGTGGGGTAATACGTCATTGATTCTCCAATCTGATGCGGTGAATGTGATGTAAAAGGCGTCCAAAAACAAGTGAAGGCGTCTAAAATGTTTCTTTAATGGTACTTCCTTCCGAGAACCGCGCCCTTGTATAAATATGAATTAATTCATGAACGTTTTCAACTGCTTGATTTATGCTTAAATAGGGTGGGCATGTTTGGTAACTCGAGGTTACCAGCCTGCGATAACAAACACCTATTTACTTCAAGTGTGTTACGTGACATTAAATTCAAATCACTAACGAGTTATAGTGCACAGATAACCGTCAACTGATTTGGTGGGTGGAAATCGTCTGGAAGTATACAACCTAAACATGATCATGCGTCCATATAAACCCTTCAACATTTCATATTTTTTCCGTCATGCCCATTCATTGCAACGCCTAATTCTCGTCTTCATTTCATTTTATACAATATTGAATACAGATATGTACTAAAAATTCTCTCTCTCTCTCTCTCTCTCTCTCTCTCTCTCTCTCTCTCTCTCTCTCTCTCTCTCTCTCTCCGAATATTATTATTTACGGTGCAAATTTATCACATACAAAAAAATATCGTTAACTTTGGATGCAGAATATTGATTCCAGAAGTACATCACCGTGGTTTGTAACATTACAACACCAACCATTTTGATTTTCAGATGCGAGCCTGAATTCATACATATGCCTCATATCGTGATACATAAACTATATTCATTCTTCTTGACGCTGCATCAGACAGTTAAGGCTTGGTGTGCGAGCGAGGACAGACAGACACTTAAACAGACATAGATTTAGTCATGTTGAATGCGTATAAACTACTATCCAGGTATATCTAGGTAGCAGATGCTTAATATCATAAAATTCTTCAATTCTTCAAGCATGTA
The DNA here is from genome assembly GCA_029931535.1 of Margaritifera margaritifera. Taxonomy (NCBI): domain Eukaryota; kingdom Metazoa; phylum Mollusca; class Bivalvia; order Unionida; family Margaritiferidae; genus Margaritifera; species Margaritifera margaritifera. Next base: position 2,986,486 of record JAQPZY010001474.1, read on the forward strand.
TTTTCAATCTTAATTTTGCTAATTTACGAGATGTTTATATCGAATTTAGATAATACCACACTTACAAAAAGATTTCGAAACTGAGCAGGCTTAAATGCCAGAACAACTGTTCCCTCCTAACCATTACCGTATATACTCGCGTATAACCAGAGTCCAAAATCAAACAACACAGACCCTGATCTGCTGTCGCATAATGAGCCGTCAGATCAGGGTCTATGTTGTTTGTTCTATTGATTAATCCTTACAAACGGCATAGACCCAGATTTGCCGGCGCATTATGCGACGGCAGATCTGGGTCTATGCAGTTTGCAGTTGATATCGGAGTGCATACGGTACTCACTCTTTCCGTAAAGTTTATGTCCATTAAGTATTCAATTATGCAAATAGTTGGCCCAGATTTTGATACTCAAAACTGTAACCTGTTTATGTTGTCATTTGTATCATAAATGCTCCATAGGATGTAACTTCAAAAACAACTGTTGGTAAGAGTAAGTACTGATATTCAAATCTAAACCAACGTGCAATAGTAATTTAAGAGTTCAGGCCAGGTGCAGTCGCAGTCAGTTAGACGAAACAAACACGTAGCAACGTACGTGGACATAATGGGAAGTTAGTAGTAGTAGTAGTAATAGTAGCGTAAGTAGAAGTAGTAGTAGTAATGGTACTAATAATACTGGTGGTGGTCGTTGTGGTGGTAATACTTTAGGACCGACATAACAAAACTCTCTCTCTCTCTCTCTCTCTCTATATATATATATATATATATATATATATATATATATATATATATATATATATATATGATTGTTTATAAATATATAGACGTCATCCGTTTCTTTCAAAGTATTTTGTGCCTTACTAATGCATTATATGCGTATATTCAAAGTCGAAGCTGTAAACAAATTAGAAAATATAAAGGCGCGTATGCATTTCATGGTTTATGTGAGTTTATCAATTGATTCGCTATTCCACGGGACAACTTTCGATGGAAATATGTTCCTTACTTATCGATCGCACAGTGATCCCATTCATCAATAAGGCGAACCCATCACGCTCAGTTTACTTATACATGGCATCGATTCTGACTTTCAATGCAATAAAGATAGCGTTCACAATTTCAGGTCTTATAGACATTTACTTATTTACATTTAACCCTTACTTCCCCAGATGTAATTCATCTGATTTTGTTCAATATTTACCTGGGCAGTTTCGCACGAAATATGGATTAAAAACGAAAAGCTGCAAGAGGCAGCAAGTAGCCCTATTTTGCACAATCTTTTCCATTGCTCATGGCGTTGTATTATCCCCAAAACCTTTCTAGTTTTAGGACTAAATTTTAAAAAATAAACAGAGATAGGTGTATAAATTTTCAATATTGCTTTAAGTTTTGGTTAATGCCATGCTTTAGGCAAGTATACCAAGAAAGCAATATATTTTAAATACATTTTAACTCAAAGTATATATATATTTATATATATATATATATATATATATATATATATATATATATATATATATATATATACAGACACACAGACACACACACACACACACACACACACTTTGGTCCTCTGCATGATACGTATGATAAACACTTTGAATTTTGTTTACACAACTTTGTTAGGCTGATCTGATGGCATTTAAACATGTAGGAGTCAATAATTTTTCTTGGCTTTTGTGTTTTGTGTTTGGTGTTTGTGTTGTGGATGTAAATTGTTTCTTCCACTGACGAAGAGCTTGTTTAGCTCGAAATGTTGGGAAACTATTTTTTATTTGCGCCGTTCTAATTTTTTTTTGTCATTATATATATATATATATATATATATATATATATATATATATATACATATATATATATATATATATATATATATATATATATATATATATATATACAAATACAAATACACACACACACACACAACAGAGTTCCTTCTTGTTTTCGTTGTGTTGTTTGTTATTTATAGACTGTCTGTAGCGATTAAATATTGCTCATTAAAACATTTGGCACGTACGTGGGTACATTCTGTTTCGCAAAATATACAGGAATCAAAATCAGAGATAAAACTTGTCATCATTTGTCGTGACATAGATAATTGGTCTAATAAATCTTTTTTATTCTTTTCGTTTTATTTTCATTTTTGTATAAGAATGCAATTAACTATAGACATTCGGGAGACGACATCTATTCGGAAGTGTAAGATGCCGGACACTATGCCAAACTTCAATTGAACACGAATGAGAAAGGTTTTTGAAAAGAAGAAGACCAGAAAGAGTGTATGAAGTCTACATTACAATAACTTAATAAGATCTTTCATCACTGATATACAACGTATTATTCTATACACACAAACATATGAAAAGCTGATGTTTAAATGTTTAAATCCACTGGCACTTACAGATAAACCTATGACAAATGTATACTAAGGTTAAAAAGTGTGTGTGTGTGTGTGTGTGTGTGTGTGTGTGTGTGTGTGTGTGTGTGTGTGTGTGTAAAGACGTCATGGAGGCAAAGAATCAACCAATACATTAACCACCCGAAGGTTCTAATTTTCGATTGTATCCATGTATAATTGCGGGACTATCGTAACACAGTCTGACTGAACGTTTGTACGTATGCATGTAATATTCTTAAACTCCTCTTATGCCGTTTGAACTAGACCGATGGAATATGGATAAATCATATTCCGATGAGTATAGATTATTCCAACACTTCTGGAATTTCGACCTCACTTCTGGGGATGGGATGAAGGTGGTAGGGGTAAATTTACATACATTTATATAACACAATTCCTGACATGTTTGACTGACATATCTCAGAAGTGGCACGTGTGATCAATGACCCAACAGTCAACAAATGTCAGACTCAAATCCTGGGCCATACGCCAGGATCGGTCCTTGTAGCATATTTGGTCGTACCATAGAAATTATTGAGATACCCACCCTATAACCATATATACACTTACCAGGCAAGAAAAGACACATATATACATTCAACTAATATGGATCTCTCGGTTCATCTCTATCACTATGACATAATCCTTTGGGTCATAACCTGGAAACTACTGAGATCCTGACTACTGAGATCCTGACTACTGAGATCCTGACTACTGAGATAATGACTACTGAGATAATGACTACTGAGATAATGACTACTGAGATAATGACCATATATATATTTAGACTTTATACTTGCATGGATAAATTAACCCCGGGATCCATCTATGCACACATCATCCATCCACCGTAAATTACGTCATGGTCATATCTCAGAAACTATAGAGGTTCGTACCCTATAACCATGTACATATTTACTGGGCATGAAAAGAAAACAAATGCACATACCCAGCTGGGTTTTCCCCTTGGGTAGTCCTTACCCACAGATATCTAACCAAATAGATTCAAGCTTCTGGGTGGATGTCAAGACTGGAAAGTGCGAGTATATGTGTTTCACAAACGAAGAATTCTAGATATCTGTATTTCTCCACGTATGCATTCAATTATTTCTCCCCTTATGTGTTCCATTAATTCCCCCCTTATGCATTCTATTAATTCTCCCCGTATGCATTCCATTGATTCTCCCCTTATGCATTCCATTGATTCTCCCCTTATGCATTCCATTAATTCCCCCCTTATGTATTATGTCATTTCTCCCCTTATGCATTTCATTAATTCTCCCCTTATGTATTATATCATTTCTCCCCTTATGCATTCCATTGATTCTCCCCTTATGCATTCCATTGATTCTCCCCTTATGTATTCCATTAATTCCTCCCTTATGTATTATATCATTTCTCCCCTTATGCATTCCATTGATTCTCCCCTTATGCATTCCATTGATTCTCCCCTTATGTATTCCATTAATTCCCCCCTTATGTATTATATCATTTCTCCCCTTATGCATTTCATTAATTCTCCCCTTATGCATTCCATTATTTCTCCCCTTATGCATTCCATTGATTCTCCCCTTATGCATTCCATTGATTCTCCCCTTATGCATTCCATTAATTCCCCCCTTATGTATTCCATTAATTCGCCCCTTATGTATTATATCATTTCTCCCCTTATGCATTTCATTAATTCTCCCCTTATGCATTCCATTATTTCTCCCCTTATGCATTCCATTGATTCTCCCCTTATGCATTCCATTGATTCTCCCCTTATGCATTCCATTAATTCCCCCCTTATGTATTCCATTAATTCGCCCCTTATGTATTCCATTATTTCTCCCCTTATGCATTCCATTAATTCCCCCCTTATGTATTCCATTATTTCTCCCCTTATGCATTTCATTAATTCTCCCCTTATGCATTCCATTAATTCTCCCCTTATGTATTCCATTAATTCCCCCCTTATGTATTCCATTATTTCTCCCCTTATGCATTCCATTAATTCTCCCCTTATGCATTTCATTAATTCTCCCCTTATGTATTATGTCATTTCTCCCCTTATGTATTCCATTAATTCTCCCCTTATGTATTCCATTATTTCTCCCCTTATGTATTCCATTATTTCTCCCCTTATGTATTCCATTATTTCTCCCCTTATGTATTCCATTAATTCTCCCCTTATGTATTCCATTATTTCTCCCCTTATGTATTCCATTATTTCTCCCCTTATGTATTCCATTATTTCTCCCCTTATGCATTCCATTATTTCTCCCCTTATGTATTCCATTATTTCTCCCCTTATGCATTCCATTAATTCCCCCCTTATGTATTCCATTATTTCTCCCCTTATGCATTCCATTAATTCCCCCCTTATGTATTCCATTATTTCTCCCCTTATGCATTCCATTAATTCTCCCCTTATGCATTTCATTAATTCTCCCCTTATGCATTTCACTAAACGTTTACAAAATAAACTGTATTAAGTGAAATGCATGTATTTAATAGATTTCGATCTTATTGTTTTTGTTTTTTGCTGTTGTTGCTTTGTTGTTGTTGTTGTTTGTGTGTGGGGGGCGGGGTAGTGCGGGGGGGGGTATATTAAGAAACAAAATGTAAAGTATTTCAAAATGTGTGTGAACTAGTATGAATGAGAACTCAGTCTGCTTGTATTTCCAAATCCTAATCCCATACAATAATTATTTGGGAAGTTAAGGGAGCATGTTTATATCAAGGAGTGTCTATACAAAACAACCATCTGTGTAAAAGTGTCATCTCTACAGAATGTTTCTTTCCTTACTGAATATTTCTTTTACTATTATTACCAGTCAGTAGATATCAATCGTGCGTATGTCGAATACACAACGGTTACCGTACTTGTTCACGTATAGTTCAAAACACTCATCAAAAGAGTTACGCGAAATAAAATAAGCCAATAATATTAGAATCTACCACTGTATTCCTTGAACATGAAATATTGTAAGAAATCACATAAATATATTTTACCCCTTATCCCCGTCCACTGGACTAAATATTGTGTATTCTCTAGGACTATTTTGAGACACATCACAATAGATATGCGATGATAGTTTCTCCATACAACACAAAAGTAGGTCATTTGTCTTCGCCAATTGATTGTTGAGAACCAAGAAGCGAATAAATTGAAACAATGAACCCTTGTGATCGATCTTCAAATGTTCGAAGTTCCTATAATACAATATTGTTTTCTCTAATTTGTTACACGTTTAAAGGGCCAGAGAAACAGAGAAAAGAAATGCGCACATGCGTGCTATCAACTTTAAATTAGTTTGGTCACAGTTAGAATTAGTTTACCACGCAAGATATTGCTCGATTCAATGGATTTCAATACGGAGCAGTAAGCTCGCATACATCACTACTACACTGTATACTGACATCATTTTTGCCTCGTCTGCAACGAATGTCGCAAACAGCTAGACGTAACCGACAGTGTCGTTTGCTGTCCTTCTTCCTATGTCCGTTTTCTCTTATATTATTATTTTTACATTGACCCATGTGCTGTGATTTATATATTTATATTTTATTCCTATTATCTTTGCAGTACACGGCCTCAAAAGATATATATATATATATATATATATATATATATATATATATATATATACGGATTAATATGCCCCTTTAGTGTCCTTTATGGACGGGTATATATATATATATATATATATATATATATATATATATATATATATATATATATATATAGAGAGAGAGAGAGAGAGAGAGAGAGAGAGAGAGAGAGAGACATTGATAGATATATGGTAAAACATGTTTTATCAGACACATCCAAATAAAGGAGACATCATTATGGTATACAAAGTTTATGGATTTCCTTTGCTAATTATCGTATCATTTGATCATCTATATAAAGAAGACGGATTAATATGCCCCTTTAGTGTCCTTTATGGACGGGTATATATATATATATATATATATATATATATATATATATATATATATATATATATATATATATATATATATATATTTGACAATTTAAGGTACGGGAATATTTTTTTTCCCCTTTCCTTTGTCGTGTCTGTCATTTATTTTCTTCTCCACAATCTTGTGTAGGAAGATGACTCATGCTATAGCAGGTTTTCTACATAATTATGGACATGTTTCTCGTAGTTATCGTATTAAAAATTATGTGAACATTTGAACAGCATTTCTAATTCACGACGTACATTTAAGAAAGTCGTTTTATTCATACGTCTCGTTCCTGACTTGAACATTATTTCTCATGTCAAAGTATTTTACAATTACATCCCCTCGAATATGCTTTTGATGAGTCCATCAATTTTGCAACAAACTAGTTCTTTGGTCTGTATACATCTCGTAATACCGCAGCCAACTACAACAAAAAAATATTGAAGGAAATACAAATGTGAGTCTGATAGCTCATCTTGCTTATTTGACCATAGAAGAGAATCCGATATTCAATTGTATTGCATTCCAAACTACAATGAGGAAAAATAAAAAAAGTAAAAACAGTTATATGACAAAATGATCACAATTTGATGTCAGAAAGAAGAAGAAAAAGAAGAAGAAGAAGATGATGATGATGATGATGATATCGTTATTATTATTATTATTATTATTATTATTATTATTATTATTATTATTATTACAACGTAGATGAATATGAAGATGTTTGCGTTGACTGACAACAGCGACCATGACTGCAACGACAACGATGATGATGGCGATGATGTTGATGATGATGACAATGATGATGCTGATGACTATGATCATGACGACGACGATGATGATGACGACGACGATGATGATGATGGTGACTCTCTTTTGTAGTGGTTATTTTTTGGTAATAAACGACATTCAAAAGTATTATCAAAACAATTATCTATATTTCGGAACGCCAGTGCAGCAGAGACTATTGAGACACACTTGACTGGGAATAACCTATTCCCCTTTCAAAGATCGGAAGAACTCATTGGGGATTCTACAACGAGATATTGTCACTTTTTGCACATAAACGATTCGGATAAAGACTATTATAACACAAATATGGAACTAGTTTAATTTTCATTATATTTACTATTATGTCATGTGTCCTCGGATTTTGTTCTCTCTTGTCTAAGGTAAATTTTAACTAGATTTGTTATTTCTGAAGGTCATAATCTATATTGGTTTTACTTTCAGTCTGGGTATAACCGGTTTTTCTAAAAATATGAAACGATTCATAAAAAAGGGTTTGAGAAAAACTTGATATCAATAAAGACTTGGAAAGAAGAAACTTAGATTGCATCATTGTAAACCTTTAAAAAAGACATGTAAATAAAAAAGATGTTTAATAATAATAATAATAATAATAATAATAATAATAATAATAATAATAACGTGAATCATAACAGTAAAACAAAACTATGGAAAAGCTCAACTATTGGAAAATATTGGAAGCTATTCTTAAGACACAGAAAGGACGAAAAACTTTTAACGAAGAAAATGTTCATTTGTATAGGCTGACTGATTTATGTGTTTCCTTGATGGAGGATTTGGACCTGATTGTTATGTATCCAATTATTATTGCAATATCTTACAAGCCTAAAAACGAATTTTAGCGATAGGAGATCGAGACCGAATAAAGATATATTTAAGTAATTTAAATAAACACACACTTAACTTACATGACGATATTTGGTGAATGTGTCCAATAAGAATTAAATGTTTAGAATAATACTACAACTACTACTAATAATAATAATATATTTTAAGCAAAACATTAAATCGAAATCATATTTCAATAACAATACATGGAATTTACTGTCATGTTTGATATAACACATGAAAAATAGTTTGCACTACATGACTTTACATGGATATCGATGGGATTGATAGAGAAATTCACCATACATATATGGGTGCATGAATGCGTACATACGTGCCTGCGTGTATGTGTGTGTTTGTGTATGTATATATATTTAACACAGTGTTATCAGCACTTTCATATTTGAAAATGTCATTCACAAATTGTAACAAATAAACATGAATATGTTAATGAAGAAGGGAGATTTAGAGGTCTTCAGCAGTAGCATCAAATTCATGATCTAATGGATAATTCAACACAGACCTTTTGGCAGAACGACTAGATATACAAGTAGGTATTATGTTTCCTTAGGTCTCAGCTATATTTTATCTCTTCCATTTGAAAATAAATAGTACACACTCGAAAAGAAAATGGTGTATCATTATCTGAAATTGAAGATGAATTGCGTTTGCAAAACAAAGGCATGTAAGAACTATTGCTTTAGAAAGTAAATAAATGAATAACACCAGCTGCTGTTAAATAAATATGAATATTGACATCAGAATATTGTATCCACCGATGCAAGTAGATACACTAAATATATTTCCTTAATTATAAATAAATAAATACCAGAACAGAATAATTGTACCTGAATGACGATACTTAACATACAGTGTTTACCTAAATACAATTTATATGATAAAATATAATATTATCAAGGAAATCCCTTTCTATGATTCTGTGGATCTTCTACATCATCCTTGTCCTCAGGTCAGCTAATCACGCAACACCCACTATTTGAAGGATCTGAAAGTACATTACAGTCTAAGCAAGGTAATGTGTGCTAGTTTTGCATTTCACGTGTAATTACCCAGAATGCAATATATCCTTGATAAAGTAAAGACTTCATCCTGTATCAAACAGAAAGAGGAAACATAATCTTAAAACTTACTATTAATAATAGCAAAACCACATAATTAAGCACCCCTTTTCATAAACATGTCTCGGCGTGAATACGTGCTAGACTTAAAATGGTATCGACAATTCATTAATTTGTTTTAAAATCACCGCGTATGTCAGTTATAGTATTGTTTTGTATGTTCGACGCAGTATGTGCTTTCACATAAATTAGGCCAGAATCAGGACACTAAACTCCCTTTTGAAACATTTTAAACGCTGGACTAGTAAGAAAACATCAACTAATGCATGGCATTATATTTATTTAATTACCTTTATTCAGTGCAATAAGATAATTTTGAATTATTCCAGTTTGCTTATTTGGTGTGTGTGTGTGTGTGTGTGTGTGTGTGTGTGTGTGTGTGTGTGTGTGTGTGTGTGTTTACAGTTGTGTAAGAGGTGGTTTGCTCTCAGTAATTTCACTTTTACTTTCTTGCGATATTAAACCAATGTTCAAGAAACATAACTTTTAAAACACTTTGCACAGAGTTTGTTCCAGTTTTCTGTCGTAATATTAGTATGCCAAATTATTAGAAACACAGATATATTAGTATGCCAAATTATTAGAAACACAGATATATTAGTATGCCAAATTATTAGAAACACAGTATTATTAGTATGCAAAATTATTAGAAACAGAGTAATATTAATATGCCAAATTATTAGAAACACAGAAATATTAGCATGCCAAATTATTAGAAACACAGTGATATTAGTGTGCCAAATTATTAGAAACACAGAAATATTAGTATGCCAAATTATTAGAAACACATTAATGTTAGTATATCAAATTATTACAAACACGGTGATATTAGTATGCCAAATTGTTAGAAACACGGAGATATTTGTATGCCAAATTATTAGAAACACAGTAATAATATTATGCCAAATTATTAGAAACACGGTAATATTTATATGCCAAATTATTAGAAAATCAGAAATATTTGTATGCCAAATTATTAGAAATAGAAGCACAGTAATATTAATATGCCAAATTATTAGAAACACAGAAATATTAGTATGCAAATTATTAGAAACACAGTAATATTAATATGCCAAATTATTAGAAACACAGTAATATTAGTATGCCAAATTATTAGAAACATTGTGATATTTGTATGCCAAATTATTAGAAACACAGTAATATTAGTATGCAAAATTATTAGAAACACAGAAATATTAGTATGCCAAATTATTAGAAACACCGTAATATTTGTATGCCAAATTATTAGAAACACGGAAATATTTGAATGCCAAATTATTAGAAATAGAAACACAGTAATATTAATATGCCAAATTATTAGAAACACAGTAGTATTAGTATGCCAAATTATTAGAAACACAGAAATATTTGTATGCCAAATTATTAGAAACACAGTAATATTAGTATGCCAAATTAATAGTATGTCAATTTATTAGAAACACGGTAATATTTGTATGCCAAATTATTAGAAACACGGTAGTATTTGTATGCCAAATTATTAGAAACACAGTAATATTAGTATACCAAATTATTAGAAACACGGTGATATTAGTATGTCAAGTTATTAGAAACACAGTAATATTTGTTTTACTTTAACTAAAATCTATCGACTTTACTATTTCTGAATAGTCTTTACTCTTCGCATACCATCACAAAGCATACAAGTAAACATACGTTGAATTTCAAACACTTTCCTCAACGTTTGAAATTGGCTTTCTATGTAGGTACACTTTGCATGCATTGTAAATTTACTTTAATGTGGTCATCAGAATATCAGAATAATTGAAACCTGTATAAGTATGCTTTATCAACTTTTAATTCATTGCTCCTATGCCTGTACGAGATACTGAAAACTTAATAAATGGAAACCTAAACTTATATATATATATATATATATATATATATATATATATATATATATATATATATATATATATATTACACTGAATAAATCCTGAAATGTTCTTTACTTTTTGGTAACGAACATTTCAGTTCTACATTCAGTGCTACATTGTTTGCATGACATCAATAAACGACAGAACCTCGAAACGACCTCCATTCAGTGTGACACATAAATGAACAAAAAACATTTCAATTAAAAATATACGTACCTATCTATTCCAGAGAACCACATTAATTTCACATAATAACTCCACAGAAACGTTTATCTCGTGCATTTGCAAAAATGGAAATGTGAAGCAGTTCACATAGTACATGAAATAGAAAGCTATCATCACAGTATAATGAAAAAAAAATAGTTTATTCAATTTTGAAATGCAAAGTTTCCCGGAAGCTGGTGAAATTTACATGTTCACAGCATAATCTAAAAACATGCATGTTGATATCGCGATCGTCGTACCATTATTCATTGAATCATTATGTAACGAACGTTTCCGTCTTATTTTTACGCACCCAGCTGACATGATTTTTAAAGACATCAAATAATAACAGTTTTAATTACTGCGTCCATTTTTATTCTCCATCAAGGCAAGTCTTCCATGATTTAATATAACATACCAATTATTTTACTTTCTTTTTGCCTTATAATTAAAACATTTTCCTTCCTAAGTATATACCTTATAATTAAAATATTTTCCTTCCTAAATATATACCTTATAATTAAAATATTTTCCTTCATAAATATATACCTTATAATTAAAATATTTTCCTTCATAAATATATACCTTATAATTAAAACATTTTCCTTCCTAAATATATACCTTATAATTAAAACATTTCTCCCGCTTATTGAGAATGAGTGTTTACATTATTCAAAACATCTGATCTTGGCATGCTAAAGATAGGTCACGGGTCATAGTCCTGTAAAAAGTGTGTGTTGGTGTGTTGGTGTGTGTGTTGGGAAGGGGGTGGGGGATCTGCTCCTAATGTTCATTATTCAAGGTCAGAGTTGACTAAAACTCATAACGTATTTTGAATGGACAAAAACAATTTTGATGACAGAGCGTCCTCTAGCCTTAATGAAGTTTAAAGTAAACTGATACATGGATACAATTCTCGTGATCAAACAGGAACGAGCTCTTTGGGGCAAACGTCAATAAATAAATAAAACAATAAATAAATTAAAAAAAATAAAAAAATAAATAAATAATATAAAAAATTTAAAAAAAAAAATTTTTTACATTTTGAATAGCATGTGAGTGCAATAGTGTTCGTTGGTCATAAGGCTGCCTTTTATTGTTTTCTAATCGGCTTTTTTCCAGAAGATCGATGACAATAACTGCTAAATATTATAAACAAAACAAAATACTCTACGTATCAGGTAACTTATCCGAGAGTTTCATGTGCCTTTAAAAAGTATTTACTTGAAATAAAATGTGGACGCTAACTTTTAAATACTCAGAGGAACGCATTGACTTGCAAAAGGAAAGACATTGAATAGGAAACATCATAGGCATTCCGTGAAAGTGAAGAATATAGGATACTGTGAAAAGGAAGCCAGATTGATCAAGTTGTATGACATCCTACATGATAAAACTACACGAATGCATGGTATTTTCATTCAAGAGACTCTGGTGAACCATAAATATTTAGGTTGACCAATTAAATCATAAGAAAAAAGGTCACACTGTGCTATATATTATGAAGGAAACGTTTTAATTTGATGCTTCTAGCTATACTACTTCCAAAAAGAGAACTCTAAAAACACTTCATGATATTTATACGATTAACAGCAGGGCCTATTTGTAGAAGTGAAAAGTTAGAGAGGAATTTCAGAATGTAGGGGAGCTTAACGAAGAAAACAATGCAGGACTTGCAAATATGTCTCATGATTTTGTCTCATTCTATTGACTTTGGGGAGGGGGGGTGCAACTGTTTTACAAATTTTGCGTGATTCCCGAAATAGCCTGTCCTAGAATAGACCCTAATTGTGTGTGCAAAAATCAATAGTAATATTCACCGTCACCATATATTGCATACACATTTACGAAATATGTTCACCAATATATCTAACGTAAAATCTGATTTATAAGTTACCTCCGTATAAAGTACATCTGTATGTAAAGGACAAAATGTAAACTCCCTATTGATCTATACATTTCAACCCCGTAATAAGAACACCTGACCACAAGGGACAATATTTTGTGATCTCTTGAGTCTCCTTTATAGAAGGGTTTCATTGTCTGATATAACATATGGTACTAACAACTACTTACTTTGACATGATTTTCCACACATACAAAATTAAAAAGGACATGGGAGTTACTGTCCCGAGGAATATAACAAAATATACACAATTTCAAATCATGCCACCAAATTACAGGCGCAGAATTATTGCACGGTATTATTTTTAAAGATAAAATAAGAGAAAATTAATCGAAACACAGTTTCAACCATTAAACAACAATTATTTGTGCAAGTTGAAGATAACAATCAATTTAAAACACACGTAAAACAGAAGCCCACCAATCAATAAATCCAAACATTTCATCGAATTAATTGTGCAATTAAAAGACAAGAGGCCCAAATGGACCTAGTATCTCTCACCTCGTTAGTTGACATATGTCAAGTCCTAAACGCAAATTCACACACATATTGGAACTGTAGTGGGAGGAGAACTTTAAGCACATAGTGGCTACTTTGTCTATTAATGTTGGTGTCATTTATCGTCTTACATCATTATTTTCTCGGCATAAATAGGACTAGTCATTGATACAACCAGCACATTCCACTGGATCTCTCAATGCACCTTTAGGTCCCTTGAAGTACATACACTTACTTGGCAATATAAAGATAATTAATGTGTGCAGTCAGCAAGGATTCCTGGTGTTGTGCTTGCTTCCCTTGGAGTCATAACTTGGAAACTTAGGGTGGTACGGTGGCTCAATAGTTAAGGTGTTAGATCCATGGACACAAGGATGCGGCTTCAATATCCTCCATCTGATCAGCCGGGATCCTCATTAATATGCATGGATCTAGCTCATATTTGAATTACCATGAGACCATGCTAATGCAAACTAACACATCACGTCTGATCAGTCTGTGTTCAGAAGCATTGTCTATAGAGTATTCACATAATCGAAAAATCATATTCAAAATCAATTCATTATTATATGTTGATGTCGCTCAGTAATCAAGTTTGTTCGAGATAATGATGATATAAGTTTACGTACCAAATCTGATCAAAATCGGATCAGAAATCTGGCTTCTGGATTGTTCACAAGCTCAGCCAATCATACGCAAAATCGCGTAGATGTCGCTCATAGTCGAACTCATCATCCGAAGTCTTGATAGTATCAGCTTAATGACTAATCTTATCACCTGTCCAGAAATATGGTTTCAATAATGCACATAAGCTCAATCAATCAGATGCAATATCACCCCATTAGAACTGCTGGATGTCACTCAGAATCGACCTCATCCCAGGTCATGAAGATACAAGCAGAGATATCAAATCTGATCGTCATGTGATCAAAATGGAGCCATAACAGCGTGCACAAGTCTTGACGCACGATCAGACAATCGGACGACGCACGATGGACAAAAGGCCATACCATGAGCTCACTTGACCTTTGGCCCTGTGAGCTATACAAAGCTAATCCCACTGACCAACAGGTTTTACCATACAAAGTTAATCAAACTGACAAACAGGTTTTACCATACAAAGTTAATCCCACTGACCAACAGGTTCTACCGTTCCATTTGAATTACAAGTGCAAGAACTAGATACTTACTTAAAAGCGTGACATGCAATCAAACAAAAACTCATTTAGAAATAGGTTCGACCATTACACATTACGGACACAGGACAAAAAATAACAATCAAAAACAAAACGTAAAATAAAATACACACGAACAGAACAGGTATTTACCAGATTTAGGCACGGGTTTAAGAGGTACTTTGTCTTTGACTCCTTTACGAAGTTCTTCCTCAGACTCTGAAAATTAGAACTCTACAGAGGTCTTCTTAACCATTTGCTACATTTCTACAATTAGTCTTAATATATCAAAAGCAGAGAAAGTATACAACCATAGGTTTCAAAAGTTGTACTTTTGGACAGTTATGGCAAATAAACTGTTCAAAATCTTATTCTCATTCTAAAACACCAAAATAAACCAATCAGTTAAAACTATTAAAAATTTCTTATTGATATGGCACTTATCGTTCTGTGCATGAGATGTGTATACGACAACATCTGCAGTTCGTAAAGCAATTACAGACAGCAATTGATGGGAAAATATTGTCGATTGTTGCAGAATATTGTGACGGCCTAAATTTGCAATCACCCAGTCTTTTGAACTCCAACAAAGTTGGATTTATAATACAGAAATAAGGCATTTGATGGAAATAAAATCAACTGGAATAAAACGCACGACTTTTCTTTAGATATGAGTAAATATATATGCTCCAAACGTTCCCTGTGAAATGCAAGTAGAATGCTAATATCGTTACAAATTGAAATGGAATTGAACAGAGTAGCTATCAAAAAACCAAAATGATCTTGCATCGTGTTTGAAATGTCTAATGTTTGTATTTGTTTCATGAAGGGGGTAAACATGTTTTCTTCCATAAATAATCTATCGATGTGTGTGTGTGTGTGTGTGTGTGTGTGTGTGTGTGTGTGTGTGTGTGTATGTGTGTGTGTGCGTGTGTTTCATCATATATTTACAGATCGAATAAACATTATGTTAAAAAAATAAAATTGTAAAAAGAAAATGATTCGTACCCTTGATTGAAATGCCACGAGAAGATAGATTTAGACATTTCAATTGTTTCCTAGATCTTGAGAAAATGAGCAGTTTCTCCCGTCAGAAAATCTACAACCTCTTTCTTCAGTCTGACCATGAAGAAATCTTACAGACTAAACTTGTTGCAAATGCCACGATGGCTCCAAAAGCAGATGATTTCAAGATATGATAATATTCTTTAGCGCATCAAGATGATTTCAAGATATGATAATATTCTTTAGCGCATCAAGCAAACAGCTTTTATTGCCTAGCCAAAATGTAGTTAGAAAAAGGCTTTAATTCGAAGACTGCGTTATTTTTTTAGTTACAGAGTTCGTTTGGATTAAGAAGTAAGACTTATCTTGGAATAAATCAACACACTATAAGATACAAGTCTGATAGAGCAATTACCTTTCTGTTTCTTCTGTGTTTCCGCTTCTTTTGCTTCTTTGTCTTTCTTTTCCTTCCATTCTCTCCAATATTTCACCTGTTCCTCCATCTTCTTTTCCATATGAATATCATTCAATACAGTTACACTTCGACCCATATTTCTTGTGCTAAAATGTTTGTCTATCTCTATGGTATCGAATCTTCTTTCTAACACTGGCATCAGATTGATAGCACCGCATTTTTCAAGCTTCTTAAAGACATAGAGTCTACGGTTGCCATTGACCACCCAGTATAAATTTCCATTCTTCATTACTTCAATTGGAGGAACGCCACCTTGTTTTATCTGCACACGTCCAAACAATATATCCTTGAATGTAGAGAACATTGGAGTTCCATCCTGAAAATGGGCTAATATTATGTCATTTGTGTACCGTATCTGGGATGGCCTCATTTGTTTTACTTCTCCATTGTACAGTTTCTCATGTACAGGTACACGGGGAGTCTCTTTATTCGATTCTTTCTCTTCATTATTTTTTCTTGGTGATTGTTCTTTCGATTTTCTCGTTATGCCAGGTTCAAATTCGACTTTATCTCTGTCGTATTTTCTTGGGGAAACTCTTGAAGTCCCTGGAGAAAACAATACCTCCTTGTACGTGGGATCGCCATCAACGCTTTCGTTGAAGTTTGACATTGTCCAGCGATCCAGATTGCTAATATTCGAAGGTTTGTGGACAACACGGTTCCCGGTTGAGCGCGGAGTCCCGGCACCTTGTCTGGAATTGATATTAGTAAGTGCGTACTTCCGCTCTTGAGGCGACCTCGAAAAGGCTTCAGTGTACCATTTATCTGAGCCAGCATTGCTCGACATTTTGACTTAAGTTTTCTTCTTCTGATCAATTATTTCCTTTTTGGAAATGAGAGGTGTGATAAAACATTGTTCTTTTGTGCCATATGTTCCCTTTATAATTTTTCCCTTTCATTGCCGATAATTTCACAAAGCAAGAAACATAATTCAAGATCTATCTGTTTTCTGCAATGAGAAATTTACATTTGTTCACAGGAAACAATCTGAAGGACCTTTTGATTCTATGAATTGCTTTTTCTCGTATTTTAGAAACGTTTCATATAATACGCAGAATACAGTAGGGGTGTGGGAATTGCTAAGCATCGTGAAAACTAAATAAAGATTTACCGATTGCAACACATTGGACCTTTAGACAACAGAAGAAAACCCAGTATGTTATTATTGTAGTTAAGTGAGTGTTTGGTCGGACTTCTATCAAGTATACAAATGTTGGTTTGTTAATCTACCGTATTTATTTCTCGGGATTTCCCCGCGCACGATGCTGTTACAGTTCTGTGTGAAACGAACAGCAGTGATTTTTCTTTTTGTTCGTCCAATAGTGTACAAGAAAACTTCATGTAAAAATTTGCATAAGGCGATGGAGTAATTTTGGTATATCACATTTAAAACAGAATTGGAAAGTATTCTCTGACACCTCCTCTAAAATAGATCGGGAAACTGAATACTGTATACAAGGTGGTGTGCACTATGGCATCAAGTAATTTTTATTTCTGAACAATAATCACATTATTTTATTCGAAAACAGCCATATAAAATGAACCGTGCCAAAATAAATTCTGATTTATGATACTGAAGGAATGAAGGTGGCTCTTCATGCCTATCTCTTCATGTCTAAAGGATCCTATACATGAAAGTTTGATGAATGTGATGATATATATATATATATATATATATATATATATATATATATATATATATATATATATATATATATAGAGAGAGAGAGAGAGAGAGAGAGAGAGAGAGAGAGAGAGAGAGAGACTTTTTTGTCTGACATGTCTCAGAGCTGGCACGTTTGATCAACGACCCAACAGTCAACAAATGTCAGAATGGGACCCTGGGTCATACTCCAGGGTCGGTCCTTGTACCATAATGGCTCATAACATTGAAACTATTGAGATCCCGTATATATATATATATATATATATATATATATATATATATATATATATATATATATATAGAGAGAGAGAGAGAGAGAGAGAGAGAGAGAGAGAGAGAGAGAGAGAGAGAGAGATAGAGAGTAGGGAGTCTATTATAAACTGGTTAAGGTTACAATACACATAATGCGTGGACTTATATGTAATATTAAATGGCGCAAAGATCCAAACAGTCTCCTGTGTAGTGAGAGACATGCTCTTTTGGCAAGACATGGCCCCAAAAACCGATAAAGCGGTAACGAGAGCTTGTATTCGGGTCTCGTGAATACGCATTCAAGCTTCTAGAATGATCAATGTTTGCACTTTATTGCCCTGTCGGCCTGCCATGGTAGTTCGACGACAAGAAATAGAAGTTTCGGTTACGTGTAATGGAGAACTCGATTAGCAGCATTTTAGAGATCAAGATTATAAAGTATCTTATGTACTCTATTTCGAGATAGCATAATCGAATGTCGAAATAGCGAAACATTTCCAGTGTATGTTCGTGATGGCATGCCTGACGTTATGCAGTAAAAAAATAACGAGTAAGTACTTGTCGCCGTTTCAGCGTAATGTGGGTTTGGATACCTTTCCAAAATCATTTACGAGTGAATGCCGGGTAGTATATAGAAGAATGAAAAATAGCTTCAGCTAGCTCTTCGTTACGACAGGACTTTCGTTGTTTCCCAGTTATTTATATTTTTAGGTTTAAGTGTTCTTCGTTTTGTTTTAGATTAACAATCTTCACTAGCAACGAATGAAATCCAAAGCATATTACCAATTAATGAATTATGTTTAGTGTAAGTACGAGATAAATAACAATTTGCGATTTTCGCATTTGACCGAGGCGGTGCTCGCTTTATTGCATTGAACTGAGGACGGGTAAACGATCTGAAACATTCGATCAAGACGCGTGTCAGTCGAATACAATATAACTATTAGCGTGTCAGTCGAATGCAATATAACATTTAGCGTATCAGTCGAATGAAATATAACTGTTAGCGTGTCAGTCGAATGCAAAAAGCTCACTATGCTTATGTGTCCAGCAGTAATTGACAGGTACATTCTCGATTTGTTTGCTGGTGTTGCTAAAGACAGATTAGGTCTTATTTTGAACCTTGGATTCTGCTTGTAAGAAATTGCCTTGTTGTTCATTACAGTTACAAGATCTTTAAAATTACAATTGTTGATTATTATTTATTTTTTTTTAAATCGGGCTCTTTCATTCAGTAATAACATCATTCGACTTAACTTATACCATAACTAATACCCCGATAATACGTCTAAGCTTGAGATTTGTGTCAACCAATCAAAAAAGGCGTTACTTTTGTAACGCCAGTTTTGATTAGTTGATTGTCAAAACTCAATCTCAAACTCAAGTTCAGAGTTTTATTATCTCCAGGCCTGCAATCCCCAGTTTCACCAAAATATATATAATTTTGGAATAGTTTCCTTATTGCTTGGCTGGTATTAGTGATTTTTATCGCAAGCCATTCATTAGGCATCAAAGCTTAAAATACAGTCATAAAATCTTTAATTTTTTGTTTAATGGAATCTTGCCTTATCTCTAGTACAAATTTTAGAATTTCCTCAAATCTGAGGAATACCTCAACTCTGTTTTCCAGAATAAAAAGGCTTCCATGTTTTAAATGTTTAAACTAAAAAGTGGTTTTGCAATCTTTCCACTATCTCTCCGTGTAACAAAAACTATTGATATTGTCTGAAGTAGTATAAGCAAGATAATGTAACATCTTAATTTGAGGAAACATTCGAACAATTTTAATGAAACTGGAGAGATCATAAAACTCGGAGCTTGAGTCTGAGATTGTATTTCCACGATCAGCCAATCAGAAACGAGCAAGTTTTTAATTGATTGAAACAAAATCGCAAGCTCAAGAGTTTTATAATTTTCAGGTCTGGCCTACATAATAAAACTTAATTGTGTTTATAAAGAGTAAACAAAACCCCACAATTACAGGTCATGTAAGTGTATACACATGTATATGTGGTTATATACTTTAAGACATATGCAAACATAGCTCGTAGAATGAGAAAGCTTCCTTACTAGCTCGAAAAATATAGGAAATATTGACCTCTGTATTATAAATCTACATAATAATGTTTAATAAGACAGCCAGGTACTTTTACTTCATTTCTGCATAAATCGTAAAATAATTATATCGTAATAATTCTTCGCCGATAATAAACGCCATTTTATTATTATTATTATTATTATTATTATTATTTATAACTGACCCCTCGAACAAATAACGGAAAATGTTCCGCCTATTTATCTGCATATATATTCCCTCAAGACATGGAGATTTGTATCTTGATAATTTT
This sequence comes from Margaritifera margaritifera, assembly GCA_029931535.1. Lineage (NCBI taxonomy): Eukaryota > Metazoa > Mollusca > Bivalvia > Unionida > Margaritiferidae > Margaritifera > Margaritifera margaritifera. Next base: position 3,007,040 of record JAQPZY010001474.1, read on the forward strand.
CCCAATGACTGTAACAAGACGCATAAGGATATTGTGATAATTTCATGAAAATGAGATAAAATACGTCGAATTCATAAGGAGTTAAATTTGTATATGCTACACAGGAAATTATTTATGTTTGCCCTACTCAGTTAGGCAATATCTTGTCTGGTAAGGAAACTATGTAACGATTTACTCCTAGCTAGCAATCGGATTGGTTGGCGTTCCACTGGAATATCTTTCATGTTATAGATGATTGGTAGATGCCACTCTTGTCCGAGGGGTAAATTAAATGGATTACTTTTACATATTTAGTACAATGACCTATCAGTTTGTAGCAACTACAGCTTGAGCGGTTGGGGTGGAGGTGGGAGAGGGAGAGAAAAGTCTGAGAGATTAAAGCATTTAATATGTTGCATAATGATTTTAATTTTCTTACCCGACAGAAATACCCGTTTTTTTTTATAGATTATTTGTTTGACAGATTAATATTTCGAAAGTGACACAAAAAAACTCATAAGTTTTCGAAAGTTAGATGCAATGATGCCAACTGATAAACCCAACAGTGGATTGTTGCGTCAATGATTCTCTAATTTACGTGATCGATGCGACGGAAAAAGTGTCCAGTCAAGTGACGGCTTCTAAAATATTTCCTCAATGATGCTTCTTTCCGCGAACCGCACACTTATATAAATTTGAATTAAATCATTTAAGTTTTTAAAGGCTTGACTTATGTTTACATATGTGTACATGTTTGGTAACTCGAGTTTACCAGCTTACAATAACAAACACCTATTTACTTCAAGTTTGTTACGTGACATTAAATTCAAATCACAAAAGATTTATAGTGCACTATCTACAGATAACCGTGAGCTGATTTGGTGGGTGGAAATCGTGTGGAAGTATAGAGGATAAACATGATCACGCGCCCATATAATCCCTACAACATATCATATTTTCTTTCTATAAACAAATTCCGTCATGCCATTAATTTCAATATATATATATATATATATATATATATATATATATATATATATATATATATATATATCATAGTCATACACACACTTTAAAATCTCTCTCTCTCTCTCTCTCTCTCTCTCTCTCTCTCTCTCTCTCTCTCTCTCTCTCTCTCTGAATAGTATAATTGACGGTGAAACTTTACCACATACATAAAGTAACATTGACTTTGCATGCAAAACACTTATTCCGTAAGTACAACACTGTGGTTTATATACAATACGGCTCCAACCATTCGATTTTCAGGGCAAGATTTTGAATTTTCCTTCCAGGCTGAATTCAAACATATGCCTGATATTACGATACATAAAACATGTCAATAATTCTTGACGCTAAATCAGTCAGTTAAGTTTTAGTAGCTTGCTTGCAAAACAGACAGGCAATTGGACAAACATAAATTTAGTCATGTTTAATGCGTATAAACTACTGACTATCTAAGTATATGCTTAATATCGTGGAATTCTCAAATTCTACAAGCGTATATTTTCAGTCTGAATATAGCTAATTTACGAGATTTGTTTTACCCAATTTAGATAATAAGATGATCAAATGCTACAAACACATTCCATTATCAGTATGAATAACATATTAATTAATATACAGAATTTTCTGAAAATGAGCGGTCTCCGGAAGGTTTTTAATTCTTTAATCATATATCTAGGTCCCCGTTCTCTGAACTCCCCTCCGACAGAGTAAAGAAAACAGCGCCGAGTTTTACACAAAACTACGAATGACAAACTTGAGAAGTATGTCTGTAGGAGAATACAGGAAATAGTATGACAATAATAAAATTGTGGGGAACAAAACTTGCAAAAAGATTTATAAACTGATCAGATTTCTCTTAGATATCAGGACAACTTTTTCCACCCATCCATTGCTCTTTCTGTACAGCTTATGTACTCACATTTTACACATATTTGGCTCAGATTTGACACTCAAACTGTAACCTATTTATGGTGTCAATTGTAAGTTAAATGTTGTATCGTATGTAAGTTCAAAAACCACTAAGAGTAAGTACTAATATTTAAATCTAGAAGCGTACGTAGATTTGATTGAGAAGTTAGTTTTATTATTATTACTTATCGCCGTGGTCGTGGTCGTTGTGGTGATGGTAATACTTCAGAACAGACATAACAATTTTAAAAACTCGAAGACTCGCTCTCTGTGTGTGTATATATATATATGTGTATATATATATATATATATATATATATATATATATATATATATATATATGGCTCCACTCACTAGTGTGTATATATATATGTGTGTATATATACATATATATATGTGTGTATATATACATATATATATATATATATATATATATATATATATATATATGTGTGTGTGTATAGATACATATACATATATGTGTGTGTATATATATATGTGTGTGTATATATATATACATATATATATGTGTATATATATATATATATGTGTGTATATATACATATATATATGGGTGTATATATACATATATATATATATATATATATATATATATATATATATATATATATATATATATATATATATGGCTCCACTCACTGGTGTGTATATGTACCTTACTAACAGTATTCCATGCGTGCATTAAAGGAAGAAAATAAATGAAAAAGAAAATAGAAAGCATTGTATGCATTTCATGGTTTATGTGGCTTTATCAATTGATTCCTAATTCCACCGGACAACTTTCGATGGAAATCTGTTCCTTACTTATCGATCGCACAGTGATCCCATTCATCAATAAGGCGAACCCATCACGCTCAGTTTACTTATAAATGGCAACCATTCTGAATTTCAATACAATAAAGATAGCGTTCACAGTTTCAGTTCCTAAAGAGATTTACTTATTTACATTTAACCCGTACTTCCCCAGATGTAATTCATCTGATTTTGTTTAATATTTACATGTCTGTTATGCACGAAATATGGATTAAAAACAAAAATCTTCAATGAGGCAGCAAGTAACCCTACTTAGCACAATCTGTTCCACTGCTCATGACGTCATATCATCCCTTAAACTTTTCTCATTTTTGGAGCAAAATGTTAAATAACAACAACCACTAAAAAAAAAAAAAAAAAAAAAAGAAAACAGAGGTGTAGAAATTCTCAATGTTGTATTTCATTTTTGGTTAATTCCATACTTACGGCAAGAATACCAAGAATGTCACAAATTCAAAAATATATATACGGCACAGAGTTTCCTCTTGCTCCTCTCATTGTCATTGTGTTAAAGACAATTCGGAAATGACATATATTCGGAAGTGTAAGATGCAAGACGCCATGCCAAACTTCAGTTGAACACGAATGAAAAAGGTTTTGAAATGACCAGAAAGAGTGTATGAAGTCGATATTACAACATTATAATGAAATCTTGTATCAGTGATATTACTTCTGTACACACCAACCTATGAAAATCTTATGTTTAAATGTATAAAGATTACAGACGTATATAGATTACAAATAGTGTGTGTGTGTGTGAATACGTAGTGGCTGCAAACAATCAATCAATACCATAATCACCCTAAGGTATTAATTTTGTGTACCCACTCTTAATCGCAGGATTATTGTAACACAGTCTGTACGTACGTAAGTGTGTATTGTTCTTGAACTCCTCTTACACCGTTTAAATTAAACTCATGAAACTGCATCAATCATGGACCTATAAGTGTAGATTGTTACAAAACGTTTGGAATTTTAATCTCGCTCCTGGGGATGGGCTGAAGGGGATAGGGCAATTTTACATAAATGTCAAATAATTCCTGACTTTTTTGTCTGACATGTCTCAGAGCTGGCACGTTTGATCAACGACCCAACAGTCAACAAATGTCAGAATGGGACCCTGGGTCATACTCCAGGGTCGGTCCTTGTACCATAATGGCTCATAACATTGAAACTATTGAGATCCTGTATATATATATATATATATATATATATATATATATATATATATATATATATATATATATATATATATATATATAGAGAGAGAGAGAGAGAGAGAGAGAGAGAGAGAGAGAGAGAGAGAGAGAGAGAGAGATCCCGGGGTCCATCTATGCACACACTCCACCCTTCATCGTAAATTAGGTCATGGGTTATACCTCAGTAACTATAGATATTCCCATCTTATAACCATGTACATAGTTACTGTGCATGAAAAGAAGACAAATGGACCTAACCAGCTGAATTTTCTTCTTGGATAGTCCTTACCGCCAGATATCTACCCAAATAGATGCAAGCTTGTGGGTGGATATCAAGACTGGGAAGTGCGGGTATATGTATTTTACAAACACAAACTTCCAGATATCTTTATTTCTCCCTTAACTCATTAAATTATTTCTCCCCTTATGTATTCCATTAATTCTCCCTTTACTCATTCCATTATTTCTCCCCTTATGTATTCCATTAAGTCTCCCTTTACTCATTCCATTATTTCTCCCCTTATGTATTCCATGAATTCTCCCTTTACTCATTCCATTATTTCTCCCCTTATGTATTCCATGAATTCTCCCTTTACTCATTCCATTATTTCTCCCCTTATGTATTCAATTAATTCTCCCTTTACTCATTCCATTATTTCTCCCCTTATGTATTCTACTAAATATTTATAAACAAAATCGTATTCAAATAAAATTCATATATTTAATAGATTTTGTGCTTATTGTTGTCTTTGGTGTTTAACAAAGATGTAAGGTATTTAATTATTTGTGTGCCCTTGTATGTGTAGGAAATCAGTCTGTCCGACTTTCCAAATCCCTAACCCATAAAATAATTATTTCGGAGGTTAAGGGGACATGTTTATATCAAGGGGTGTCTATGTGAAGCAACCATCTGTGTTGAAGTGTCCTCTCTACGGATTGTTTTTTTTTTCTTCTCCCTACCTTATTCCTTCCTTTCAGCAGCTGGCCGTTTCTTAGCAAGATTTTATTAACGTAGTCCCACTTGCATGTCTAGGTATCCCTCACACTCTGCCAATAGTTTTGTTCACGTAGACCGCTTGTGTGTCTTGGTATCCCTCGGACTCAGGCAATATTGTGTTCACGTAGACCGCTTGTGTGTCTAGGTATCCCTCATCGGGTCAATTCTGTCATTTATGTGGTAGTGTGTTGTAAATATCAGCTAAATGATTGCTGTAAGAGAGGTCATTTACAAAATGTCTTACATGCAATCCGAACTAAAAATTCAACATTTTTTTTTTTCGTGAAATAAGTTCATTTCTAATTTTGCCTCGAACAATACGAGTGAACATGTTATTATCATGTGTTCATAATTCTAGCAGAGCTAGGATAAAGAAACAAAACAAAAGCAATTACCGAGTGATAATCTTACACGAGGAAAAAGGGGATATTTATGAGATAAAACGTTAATTAACTATCTAAACTGAACTAGATTCCAGGTAAGTTCCTGGCAGATTAAATGACCAGTGTGTCTTGAAAAAAAATGTTGTGACTCAAAAGGATTGTTAATTATTAACATTTTTGACAACAACAACAAAAAAAAGAAGAAGAATTAAGAAAACTGTAGCTTAAGTATCTATTAGTTCATACATACACTGCTTTTGGTTTTTAAATTCCAACAATGCTCAAATTGTCCATGTCACCTCTTTTCCTTACTGAATGTTTCTTTTACCTTTACTACCAGGCATTAGATATCACCCGTGCGTATATTGAATACACAACGGTTACCATACTTGTTCACATTTTGGCTCCATTACAAAATAGTTCAAAAAAAACATCTTCAGATTCAATAAAAGAAAAAAAGATAATAAAATTAGAATCTAACAATTTATTCCTTGTGCATGAAATATCTTTAGAAATCACATGAGCATATTTTACCAGTTATCCCAGTCCATTTGACTCAATATTATGTATCTGCCCTGATATTGTGATATACGCCACAATAGATATATGGTAATAGTTTCTCCATATAACGCAAAAGTATGTTACTCCCCAATTGATTGTTGAAAACCAAGAGGCGAAAAAATTAAAACAATGAACCATTGTAATCGATCCACAAATGTTCGTAGTTTCTACAATAAAAAATGTTTAATCTAATTTCTTATACATTTAAAGGGCCAGAGGAGACAAATGTGCACATGATTGCTGTCAACGTTAAATAACTTCTGTCATAGTTGTAATTAGTTTTCTACGCAAGCTATCGCTCGATTCAATGGATTTTAATACGAAGCACTAAGTTTCCTTACACCAATGTTAAACTGTACACTGTATACTGACATCATTTTTGTCTCGTCTGCAATGAATGTCACAAACAGCTAGACGTAATGGATGGCGTCGTTCGTTGTCTTTCTTCCGATGTCCGTTCTCTCTCTGTCTCTCTCTCTCTCTCTCTCTGCTATATCCTATTTCTATTTCATTATACATACATACATACATACATACATACATACATACATACATACATACATACATACATACATACATACATACATACATACATACATACATACATACATACATACATTCATACATACATAGATACATACATACACTTCTCATCAGGCACATCCAGCCAGTAAAGGACACATAATTATAAAGCACAAAGTATATGGATCCCTTTTGCTAATTATCATATCACTTATACCATACCTCTATATAATGACTATCTGCTAAAAAAAACAGATTATTGCGTCCCTTCAGTGTCCTTTATCGATATATATATATATATATATATATATATATATATATATATATATATATATATATATATATATATATATATGTATATATATATATATATATATATATATATATATATATATATATATGTATATATATATGTATATATAATCGTACATATGAGTATGAGAGCTCATCTTGCTTAGTTGATGATAGGAGGGAATCTGATATCCTATTGTGCTGCATTCCTAATTATATAGAAGAAACAAAGAAAAGTAAATAAAGTTACATGACAAAATGATCACATGTTGGATCAATAGAATATATTATTTCAATGTCACCATCATCATCATGATTTGACTTGGAAAGATATTTTACTATTTTTTAAACTGTTTTATTATATGTGCGCGTTCTTATGTGTGGTGGATGCGTGTGTATGTATGTGAGAGAGAGACAGACAGACAGACAGACAGACAGAGACAGACAGAGAGAGGTTTGGGGAGAGAAATGTCGAAGTAAATAACATGCCTTGTTTAGGTGAGTTGTTTCCCTTGGTTCAATATTATAGACTAACATTTGCACTTTCGCATAACTTTATTGTTGACTTTTTGCGAAGTATTTGCTTCATCGAATTCGTTTTTTGTTCCAACTCATTTCGAAGAAAACATGGGAACTATGTATATGTGATACAACCAGTAAGTGCTTGTGTGCGTGTGTCGCGCAAAGTCCTTATGACCGTTTTTTTTTTTTTTAATGTGCCTCTCGTAAGCAACAAACTGTGTTAAGTGGTCGGTTTGTCTGCTTCCCAAAAGTGGTTGCTTAACACAGGTTTGTCTGCGTAAGCCATTCTAGAACCAGAGTAGCTGGACATGCTGGTATAAATATTTAAAGCTGCATCACGTATTATCATAAACTGAAACCCATGATATGGAATATAATCAAATTACAGCGATATTCTGACTTTACCTTTGTACTACATTAAGGAAATTAAGTGGTGACATTTAATTACCTAGAATTCATTTACAGAGGAAACAGTAACAGTTACTTCTGAATACCTCCTATTGTTACGCAAGGACATACCACGGTAGCTGACCCATGCTGGTCTGATGGTACAATTCAGTCCCGCACCCTTTCGTTCGTGTGTCCGGCACGCTAACAACTAAGCCACCGCGGCTCCCGGACAGCAAATTGGGCAAAGCGAGCACGCTACCGTTGCTCTATCAAGTCCCCAATTAATCCTATTAGTTATGCTATGCTTTAGGTTGGTGTCGGATAATATTTGTTTCTTTGTTTAGAGTTTTGCATAAAATATTAAGGCTATATCGTATCAAAGCAATTGGAATGAAGTGCATTGCCCATGGACACAAGCTGATTCTATGGTAGGATTCGAACGCACACTCTTCTGATCGCTAGCTTAGAACACTGACCACTAAGTCACTGCTGCTCTGCTATCTGTTAATAAACATGTAGCAGAGAATAAGTATGACCATTTGCAACACGTGGCTGGCTAATAAATATATGTATCTCTAATCTCTAATATATATGTATCTCTAATATATATATATATATATATATATATATATATATATATATATATATATATATATATATATATATATAGAGAGAGAGAGAGAGAGAGAGAGAGAGAGAGAGAGAGAGATGTCACATTCTAACTGCAAGAGACGTGAGAACTATTACATAAATAAAGTTGTGCTGTGTTGATTTGTGTTATAGAATATGGCTGTTTAGTATGGAACGCCATGACTGTCTTCCGTTGTTTAACTTTTTATATATGCGGAGCAATTCCATTATACGTGGTGCGCTGCCAACCTGTTCCTTTCGACCATATTGCCAGAGAAAAAAATCCTTCTTTAAGATTTACCAAGCAACAACGAATACTGTACACATGATTTAAGAAAAACAAATAACACACACACACACACACACACACACACACACTGTAGTCCATGTTTCTAACCGGGTAGCTCAGTTGGTAGACCGCCAGACTCGTAATCCGAAGATCGCAGGTTCGATACCCGCCCAGGCGACCCAGGGTCGGATGCATCGGTGTGTTCTTGGAAAAGGCACTTAGCTCCCATTTCCTGGCCCATCTAATTACGTGAGTATCGAAGGGGTTACAATGAAAACAAGAATAGCGATTAATTTATCAGCGGACCTGTCACAAAGTTAATCTTCGCAATGAAGTTTCATTTTGTAACAACTTGGGACTGAGTTACCTTGATCATGAGAGATCTACGTGCGTATTTACCTGGAATATATTCTTGGAATCGAACAAAAGAATCAAAAGCACGCGGCAGAACGGTCTGTAATGGCTAGACGGTTCAGTTACGGGCAAAGAAGCATTTAAGGCACAAAAACAAACTTTTTGATAACTTGCTGTAGAAAATACTCATAAAATTTGCCGAACGCGTGCATAAATTAAATCTGTTTAAAAACAGCAAACATTCGCAAAATAAATAATTGTCAATGGTGATTGCGGCAAATAAAGTACACGACATATATTCATACAATTTCGAGTATTCGCACTGAGTTCTCGTTATTATTAAATATGTCATTATTGTGTAACACACGTCAAAGGCTTTTCAAAATTAGCATATATGCAGATCGATGGATGGGTGGGAGGTAAGTTTGTACATAGGCAGTTTGGTAGATACATTCTACAGTATGTATGCATGCATGCATGTATTCATTTAAGTATGTTTATTTGTATACACACGACTCCGCTCCTGTCATATCGTTTCAATATTTCAAAAGAAGTAAAAATCAGTGTGTAATAATTACTCTCCTAAACTTCAGTGTGATGCCCATTATAAAATGGTTTGCTGACATAATATTTTTTTTTCTTTTGACCCCTGATCGTGGGAACACAGGGTCAGTTAGAGGAAAACAATCACCCCATGCAAAAGTACTCTCAAACACCTTTGATTTGACACACAAGATTACATGCTTTGGTGATGTCTTACTTTATTACCCCTTGGACCTCTTCTGATCCCCATAGACCCATGGGTCATACTAGAGTCTGAAACCTTACTGAATATTTAAACCTCATTGACTAGGTATCAGATTGGTTACATGAGATCTTAATGTTTTAGCTTTGACCTCTGCCCTGGGGATCCAAGGGCTAGTTAGAGGATTGAATTCTTCCCAGCAATAAATTGTTTTCTTCAAAGACCATCGATCTGACACACATGAAGATATGCTTTTATTAACGTTCTATGTTTTACACTATTTCACCCCATCCCTGCCCCAGGAGACCCTTGGGTCATATTGGAATTTCTAAACCTTCGTGCAAATCAACACTCCATGCGAAAGTCACATACCATGTTACGCCACTGCATCATGGACGATACAAAGTTTTCCGTTTTAAGGATTATGATCCTAAACTTACTGGGGAGAAATTTATTACAGTTTCTTTAAGAAAATAATGTATGCAGTAAGCTGTGTTACATACAGATCAAATGAAGAAAGTGAATGGAATATGGTCATTTGTTTCTTCTTCCAATGTCTTGAAAAAATTGTCAAGCAATCTGTCAGCGTTGTCATTCGGTACTCCACTCCCATATCACGTGCGGTAAAGGCGTTCGCGTTGTACTGAAGACTGCATTAAAGTCCACGAGGCATATGACAAAGCTGGTTCTTTTCACCATACGCATCATGACCTCCAGTGTTCGATGGAAACTCGTTCTCCGCGTCCGGGGCTTCATTATTTGGAGCATACACCACGAGCACTCTCATGTTGCCATATCTATGCTTAAAAGTGGACCACATTATACGGTCGTTGGTTGGCTGCCATGCTCAGAAAGCCTTAGCTGTGCTTTGCGAGAGGGATTTGGAACCCGGTTGGGCGCGGTCTCTTCCTAACCACAAAAACTTTTACTTTCCTGCCGCCATCTCGCCCGAATCTGGCCATCTCGCATTCTAGCAGTTTTCTGGCATTTAATGTTCAAATATGAATAGAGTACCCTAGGTCGATTGGTGGTTTCACATTTTTCACTGTTTTCACTTTTATCACAGTAACCTATTTATCGCCGCCTGCCGGTGATGGGCCTCACGGCGCGCTCCTTGTTTGACAGCGTGACGAGCTAGGCGGGATGATTTTATCTCTGGCGAAACTCATATATATTCCTTTGGGATTTCCGGTTCCCCTAGTAGCTCACCAGGCAAACGCAGGGCGAGAAGATTGCTGGTTTGGTGTAAAATACACCTTTCACCCTATCGACCTACTTCCTCCTGTAGCCATCCTCCGTCTCCAGCATCATTGACTTCCACCGGTTTATAAGTTCTACGGCCACCCAAGCCGTTGTGGGCTTCACCAGAGCCTCGTTAGAGACAGTTTCTGGGTTCATGGCAAGCCATCACGGCTACCATAGTTGCTGGGGGGGGGGGGGGGGGGGGGGGGGGGGGGGCAGGCACCAACCGTACTTCTCCATGACAAGCAATCCTTTACTTGGTCGTTGTCCGTCCCCTTAAGGCGTGGACATGAGGTTGGGCTTTGGGGTGGGGGAGGCAACGTGAGAGCGTGTAAAGTGTTCAAGTGAACAGAATCCTTGAGTGGGAAAAACGGAAGAGTTAATTTTAAATACAAAAATATAGATGTAAAACAAATAAATACCGTGCATTTAAATGTATACAAATATACTAGAGATGCCACAGTCATTTGAATAAAAGGAGAGAGAGAGAGAGAGAGAGAGAGAGAGAGAGAGAGAGAGAGAGAGAGAGAGAGAGAGAGAGAGAGTTGTTGTGATTGATATGGTCCGCCTTGTATTGATGTTGTAATGATGGTAACAGGGTACGTGGGGCAATACGTGCAGTGAATTATCGATTACACTTCTATTCTTGGAATCCAGTATAATTGTCCAAAACGTGCCTGGAAATTCCAAGTTGCGGGTCATAAGACATGATGCACATACAAGACATAAAGATCGTGACCGACATACGTCGACGAATCACTTTTGTAATGTAGATAATATAAATCATGGACTGGTAGAGGTATTCAGAGTTATCCGATATATGGTTATTATTAGCATCCTTATTTAGGATATGATAAACCCTGGAATGCGGACGATATCTGCCACATGTAACAAGGCAACAGCTGTTTGTGGTTTAATTCTACGTAAAATGCTTATATACTTGTTTTGACAGTAATGTCTATGTCTATTTTTGTATAAAGAAAAGGGCAGTAGTTTGATGGGCACACATAGCTTTATGGCACTTGCAAACTTAGTAGAAATTTATCGCTAGAACTAATTTAAACTGAATGTTTATTTTGTGATCTGAATTGTATAAAACTCTGCGTTATGTCTGGTTCATCTACGCCTCCGGTCGGGCTTTGTCGAGTGTTTTTCTACGTCAACTGGCAGTCATCGATTCATCCACATATTCACCTATCTATACGCGCGTAGGTTCATAATAAATACATTCATTATAAATGCATTCATAACAAAAGCGTTCTAAACAGAGAGAGAGAGAGAGAGAGAGAGAGAGAGAGAGAGAGAGAGAGAGAGAGAGAGAGAGAGAGAGAGAGTTTAGGTTAGCCAAGGGAAGTTATACTCTGGGTAATCGCAATGAAAATCTTTCTAATGTCATTATTAATTTGATATATGAAACTGTGTAAATGTCTGTCATGGATACATAAATAGAAATAAGTATCAATAAAAGAAAATGAAAAGAAAATAATTATGACGGCCAGGTTAACATCATGGTAATAGAAGAAGGAAGAAAAACTCATATGGACCATGTCAAAATCTAGCAGATATAATTATGATGAACAGAAGATCCAACCAGACGACAATTTTTTATTTTAAATTCAGTTACAGAAAATTCAGAAATTAATGCTTGTATTCAGTTCTAACTTGAAAGTTGAAAGTAATGCTAGTTTGTCGACCACAATTGGGAGCTGAAATTATTATATGGTTAAATTAGATCAGATATATAAAATAAAATAAAATGAAAAAATCGAAAATTTTTCAATGTGAACATTGTGTACGTTTAATTAATTTCTACCTCGCAAAAATTTCTGAATTTACATTTGTTAAGTTGTATTCTTTGATCTAATTAAACTTACACATATGTATTTAATATCAAACGTATACATTTAAATATTTACAAAGAAACGTGCTATCGTGTAAAAGTTTTGGATTCAAATAAGAACTAATAAATCACGCAAATAAAAAAAAGAAACAAAAATTAAAATCCTGTTATCACAAAACATGCTGAAACATAATCCTTGTACTATGTATATATATATATATATATATATATATATATATATATATATATATATATATATATGTGTGTGTGTGTGTGTGTGTGTGTGTGTGTGTGTGTGAATAAAAGTATTCTCTGTATTAAAACATTTTCTTAAAATGAGAATAAGGGCTTGAAAAATATATCCATTTTGTTAAAAAAGAATCGAACTGACAAAATGCCAAGCACTGTAGGAGCAAAATCAAATGACATATGAAATGAGTACCCTAATAATGACTTCAGAAGAAAAAAAAAGATTTTCCTTATCAAAAGAGTGAAACTTCATTAATATTGATATTTTATCTTAAGAGCTAATTTTGAATTTCACTTAGTTTGGAGCACGACACAAAAGCCATACACCGAGATCTCTTTCTTTGATCAGTGTTTGAGTATTATGCAAAATGCCTCAGTGGACACCTCTGTATAAGACAGATGCATAAAGAGGACAACATATATAAATTACATTTTCTCAAGTTCACTTACATACTGAACTTTTAGATCAAGGAAACCTCTCAATAAAAGACACAATTGTGCTGTATTTGAGCATCTTCTTATAACAGGTTTATTGTATTTGTATATTCGGTCAAAGCCAGTATTTATCATATCATTCCACTTGTTGTCCTGGTTTAAAAGATTATATTAGTAAGCTCTGGGATTTATAAAACGTATGTATTCTGCTTATTTTTGATTTTTAAAATGGTGTTTCATCCTCTTTATATTTTCAAAACCCTTAATCAAAATTGAATATCAAAGATACCAGAAGGCATGTCAGATTTTAGAGCCTGGATGCACAAACTAAGAGCGAGATATGTAAGTAACTACGAAGTGTCAAGGAAAACTATTTTCCACTTTTGTTTTGCAATCTTTCTACGCCCACCACAATCCGGTTTGTGATAGATTTGAAATAAATTCTGAATTAGATCTCATGGAACCTTTTATGCAAAATTGGATTGATGGATATGATTATGCCTTAAATTTAACTAGACGAAGTCGAACAATTCACGGCATTGGAGATATGTTTCCTACACGCATAAAGTTGACTCAAGATTCATATCTCATTAGAAAATAATGATTGGTGATAATGTTTGTTTTTTTATGTTTGTTTGTTTGTTTTTTTGTTGTTTTTTTGTTGTTTTTTTTTTTTTGTTCACGTAAACCATGATCAAAGAGAGACATGGGTTGAGTAGTGTGAAGAAGAGCAATATAAATGCACAGTAGTTACATGGAGAATGCACAATCCTATTTTCCTCAATAATAGTGTACAATGCTTTTTAAAATAAAAAATACTAGTTGACGGGTTCCTATTTATCACATCTATAAATCTTAAGTCTACTTTCATCACCGCAAGATATGTCCAGTCACACGCGTGAAAGACTAAAAACGTGTTGATTTCTCACCGCAAGATATGTCCACTCACACGCGTGAAAGACTAAAAACGTGTTGATTTCTCACCGAAAAACTTCAAAAGCTCTGGTGTTTTCAAAACCAATCACTTCTATTTAGGCATTATGGAATTGCTGACTACATGGAAGAACTACTTTCCTCCGAAATTGAAGAGCATGACCACGTGCAACAAGTACTCACCTCCGAAATTGAAGAGTTTGACAATGGAAGTGTTCCAAAATGCATGCGGAATATGACGTTTTGCGAAAACACATGTTAACACAATTTTTTTACAAGGAATTGTACTTACTGAAAATACTATCACATATATTAAACTGACTTTAGCAAGTCATCACAACAAACAAAGTAAAGGGGTCAGGTGTGTGGAACTATTTTGTTACCCTCCTAACATGCATATGTGTCCGCCCAGCTGGTCGTCACGGGAATGATATACAAAACTGTATTGTGAATCGCCAGATAGTAGAGGTGCTTACTTAGCAGCATTGATGCAGAGTATAGTCACCGGTTTGTGCCGAATAAGTTACAAAGATGTTTTCTTATTTTAAACTTTTCCTCCAGCAGAGATAAAGTGACTCGCATTTTCTTGGTTTCTATCTCTGTTATGAGATAGTGCAGGCTAATGCATCATTCTGTCTACGCATTCGACGCTCTTGGAGCAAGGTATTCAGAGGAGTGTAGTAATTTGTTTTGATCCATTGCTTTTTGAATGTCATGATTTTGTTTACCCGTCTGTTCTGCCCGCCTATGATCACATTTCCAGCGACGAGCAAGTGGTTGTTTACTTGGGTAATTTCATAGAATTCGTTGCTGAAATTTGGACACAGAGCATCAGCTTGAAAAATGCATTTGTCCATGAATACATCAGGGTCTAGAAGAACGCACAAAATTATGAGTCTTTCTTTCTCATCAGAGGTAAGAAAATAGTTTGTATAATTTCGTAGTCGCTGGAGATTTGGAGAAGTATCGGTAAGGTCAACAACAGTACACATACAGTTTAGATAGTACATTAGTTTGGCTCTGGGATCATCGGGAACCGTAGCCTTGGAACTGGTATTTTTGAACTGAATGTCCTTCTTATTGAACAAAGCCATTGTATGCCAGAAGTTAATGGTATGATGTAGTCACAATAACGTCCATTGACACAACGTAAACCTAATGACAACTTTTCCAGTCAAAACTGAGGCGATTGACGGGGTGTCTATACTTAAGTTTGATATCCAATGGAGCGGACTTTTATTGATAAATGTCACACATCTGCGCATGTCTATGAATGTTGCCTTCGTGGAAATGCTAATATCAAACTATGACGAAACAAGGAAGGAAATTCCGTTGGATACTTTTCTTCTAACGGAAATTTGCCAATTTAGTCTTTTGCGTCATCGGTCATTTATTTCACAATACAATTAAAACTATTGATACGTAAAGGTATATTTAGCACAATTCATGTGACAATGTCATTTATATTGTATGTGTCTTAGAGATTACTATGTTCAATCTATTGGTTGTACGCCAATCAAGATTTTCTCTTGACATATATAACAAGAATTTTTATATGCCTTGGATTAGGATTTAAAATCAATCAGAATATCAAGCTAAAAGTCCTCTAAGAATTCTGTTGAATATTATTCCTAGAAATATATTGGTGAAAATGTGACAAGCAAGGATTGGGCGACCTGTTCAAAGTTTCCTTTCTGGATTGTTGCAATTTTGCACAGGTATTCCCTTGATTTTCCCTAATGGTAATTCTTCTTATAAGAAAATAAAATACCGTATATACTCGCTTATAATCCGACGTTTTTTTACTTAGAATTCTATTCATGCAGAGTAGGGGTCGTCTTATAAGCGCGACATAAAAAAAAAATCTTGGGGTAATGTTGGAAACTCTAAATGTTTACAGTACATAAAAATACTGTTAATTCATATATTTTTACGTTTTCATGCCACTATTCCTATGCAGTAATGCATATATGGTATGCACTGTGTTTATCCGTTTCATGACGGTATTCATTACACAATACATGTATCTACAGTTATTTGGATTTTATTAATTTGAAAATATTACCGGTAAATTAAATACTACCTACTGCAAAATGAAGTGTCCGTCAATGTTTACTGTGGATATTTACTAGTAAGTATATTGCATCCATTTTAGTGCAAGTCCGAACAACCTGTATTTGTATTAATATTTGCGTTTTGCTGTATAAAGACTGTGCTTGATGCAATAAAAGTTTTGATTTTGTATTTTCCTTTTCCAAAAGTCAGATTTAATTCCCAAGTGATATTTCCCAAGTTATCTGCCAGTGCACGTGGGCCAATAAGCCTTTGGCTTGCAAAGGGACTCACTTTGTTTTCAAGTTGACAATCCTTTTGATCGAGCCGCCAATCTATACTTGTTCAGTGCCAAGTAGAGTTCTACAACTTCCTGTGCATATACTTTGACCTTAATCCCTTTGCTTGTATAGGCACCACACTCTTTGTTTTCCCACGTGACAACCCTTTAATCAAGCCGCGAGTTTGTTCCATGCCAAGTAACAGAGGGTGGCTATTTGAACTCCCTGTGATCTTGCCGCACAATTGACATGTGTTCAGTTGCATCCTTTAATAGATTTCTGACTTTATGATCAAAGTGTTACTCACAGAGCACAAGCTCAGTCTCTGCATAAGCACCCACATATGACAGTAAAGCCGAGAATCGGAGTCGGACGAGATTTACGATGACTAAACGACGACGATTTACAATGACTAGGCGACGATGTAGGATTTCAGAATTTTATCAGACAATGAGGATTAATTCTTGGACTTTGTACCAGATGACATTAAGATAGTGACATTTATAGGATACCGTGAATCACAAAAAGTGGACTTGACTTTCATTGTTTATTTGTACGACGTGTGGAATTAACATATTACGGGATATTGTGAATTGGATCATTCTGAACTTCTATTTTTATACCGGTATGTGACCTATCATTGAATTCGTGGAGTTATCATTTAAATGGATTTAAAATGTCAAGCATTATGGATTTCAATGGACTTTATTACACAAAGATGGACAAATTGTATGTTGTCAATGTATTTGTGACATATTTCACTTAATAATATAATTGTATTTTACACTGGTTTTGTCTTTATTTTTCTTATCTATCCAGTTTTGCTTGTTTATATTTCCAAAGTGCGTTTCTGACTCACTAAGAAGTCACCCCTTCAGACAGATCTGACTTGCAAAATACACCCCGACTTATAGGAGGGTCAAAGAGAAATTCACTTTTTGCAGCCCTAAACGGGGGGGGGGGGGGGGGGGGGGGGAGAGAGAGGGGTCGACTTAGAGTGGAGTCGAATTATAATCGAGATTATACGGTATGTATATGTGTATATCTTGGGGGGGGGGGGGCGGGTAATAAAGTCAGCATATATAAACATATATATATATATATATATTTATACATATATATAAATATATATATATATATATATTTATATATATATATATATATATATATATATATATATATATATATATATCCGAATGATGAGGTGATGAGGGTTCATCTGGGTTTGAGAGTATAAAGGTAGGCCTTACTTAATATGTGCATCACATGGCAGATTGCTAGTTTTGCATTGCTATGTTTACTTCCTAAACTTCTGAGGCCAGTTGTAAAAATAGAAAAAAAGTGCCGATATCTTTTTTAAGTGCTCGATATTTTAAATGTACTTTCAGAAAAAAGTAATGGATATACGTTGTAAATTTGTTTCTGCTTCCCAAGCACTGGCAAAGTTAATGTACTTTGTGCTGTTCCAATATATTTCATCAGCACACAGATTCAGGCATTTTCATCAGCTGTCTCCTTCAGACACACTACACAGGTTTATTAATAATGATTAAAAGTAAATGCCAATACAGATAGGTTCAATACATATAAGTGTGCATTAACGTTCTCTACATTGTGAGATTTGTAGAGCAAGCACATTTGCCGTGTGTCTTCTCCACATTGAACCGTGCTCCGAAATCCCTGGCGGGGAGTTTAGTTCAAGAACTAATACATATACGACAGAGGTAAACTAATTGCATTTGTTTAGTCTCCTTAATGGGGAGACTAATCCGTTAGTCTCCTTAATGGGGAGACTAATCCGTTTTATCTCTGTCCATAATGTTAGAATCATTTATAAATTCTTTATTAATTGACATTTTCGATAGAGAAGTATGCGTGTATCACTTGACATAAAAACAAACCAGATACATATTTCATTAAGCGATCATGAAGTAGATGGACAAGAATGTAACTTGACTGACCGTATAGAAATATATATGTGTATGTGTGATTGACTTAATTATTGGGTGTGCCTTACTATAAAAATGAGAATCTGTGAAAAAAAATGACGAAAAACAATGGACATCTTTATTCAACGGATATTGCACATGTGCGTGCATGTGTGTGTATGTGTGTGTGTGTAAGACCTATATACATGACACAATAGAATATCTAAATATAAGTGAATATTACGTCAAGTGTAAAAAGAAAATATGGGTAACTTTGGCATTGGACATGGTTTTAAAGTAACTCTTGTTGCTTGGAAAATAACATAAGTGTTTTTAAAGGCATGCAAATGCTTAAATTTATTATTGCCTATATGAATTACTTACTATCATAAATAGCAATTTACAATAAAGCACCGGGCGGAGACCTACTAATTCCAGGAAAGGAAGTGAATTTATATGGTACTACTCACTCACGGTATCAGCCTTATCCCCAGATCACAAATTTTATGTCTGAATACATGATGATATGAAATAATTGTATATATATATAGCTGAAAGTTAATGTTCACTTGCCTAGCGCGTGAGTTCTGGCGCACATTGGATTCTTACCTTGGTATTTATTCCATCATTTTGTGTGTATGAGCACATGGCCTAGTGCATTAGAGTGCTTGTGCACGAGAAGAAGGTGATAGGAGCCTTTACTCACATCACCAGCTTGATTCATGCATGAAACGAATTAAAACTCTCTAACCTGTTCGATTGTATTGGTGGCGTTGTATATATATATATATATATATATATATATATATATATATATATATATATATATATATATATATATATATATAGAGAGAGAGAGAGAGAGAGAGAGAGAGAGAGAGACAGACAGACAGACAGACAGACAGAGTCACTCTGTAATTCTGCATTCTAAATAGAGTATCCATTTCCTTAATTATTAATGTAAAGCTTAAGTATTTTTCAATGTAACGCACAAAACCCATTGAAATTAGAACAGAAAGTTTGCACTTTACACAAGTTGGCTTGTGGAGCATTGCAGCATTTAATTACTGTAAGATTTCTATTTTTTAGCTCTTCTAATCATAAACCAGAATATAAGAACTGTCGTCTGTCGTGTGTCCGTTAGCACAAGTTTGTTATCGCTACTTCTCCTAAACTACTGGGCAGGTTGCAATGAAACTTTAACACACAGACACATTCAGCCCAACGTTTCTTTGCTCGGAAAAGAAAATGGAGTCCAACGGACATCTAATATGGCCGTCATACGGCCATCTTGAAAAATTGGTCATCGCTACTCCACCTGAACAAATGGTTAATTAGATAAGGAGTTTCAATAAACGACTTCTTTTGATGTCTAGCTGGACATAAACGAAAATGGTGTCGATCTGATACAATATAGCCCCCGTGGCGCCCATCTTGAAAATTTCGCTATCACTACTTCTCCTGCATGGATGCTCGTATCGAAGTAAGGTTTTCATTTTAACACTTTTATGGAAATGTAGTTGATCTTATATGAAAATAGTGCAGATCAAACCTCCAATATGCCCACCAAGGAGGCCATCTTGAAAATATTGTTATCTCTACTTCTTCTATACAAATGGTCATACAGAAACGGAGTTTTCACTAAAGACGTGTTATGATAGGTGTTATGATATCTAGTTGGTCTTAAATAACAATGGTGACGATTACACCTCCAATGTGACTGCTGTGGTGGCCATAATGAAAGTTCCTTATCGCTATCGGAAAGTCGTAGCTACGTAGGGCTTTAAATAAAAGACTTTTTTTTATAATATGTAGGTTATTTTAAATGTAAATGGTGCCAAACAGACCTCTAATGGTAAAATTCTTGAACATTTCCTTATTGATACTTCTCGGGAATAGATGATCACATAAAAATGGTATTTTAGCTAAAAGATTTCTTATCATATCCAGTTGGTCCTAAGTGAGATTGGTACTGATCAGACATCCAACATGGTGGCTATCTTGCAAATCGTGTTACCACTACTTCTCTTTCTGTGTGTACAAATATTCAGCTCTTCATTCTTTGATAACATGAATTATTATTGATTTTAGCATATATCTCTTTTACAATTCCACTTTTTGGATAAAATCTCAAATAATACACAAAGCAAAAGTTCGTGGTTTTACTTGATGAATCACAGTAGCTTTTGCTTAGTGATAAAATATATGCAGTTGTAATGTTTGTGTACACCTGCTTCAAATGGTGCCAAGTATATAATGTTTAGCATGGATACTGCAGTATGTTCTCAATATTGGAAATTACATAGTTTATATCTTTGTTTCCATGTATTGTATATGTGTTGTTATCGTTTTTGTTGTTGCTCTTTTTGTTGCTAATTTATTATCTCTGATCATGTTTTATGGGCTTAGCTCCTTCTTAATGATTGAATGGATGTCATTATATATGGTCATGGTAGCATTGGTGGTATTGGCCACGATGTGCTTGATTGTATTCTCCTTAGCACGATGGAAATGAAGCAACGGAACTAAATTTAACACCGTCATAGTATGGGCTGGATTCATGTTCACGTTTTGCCTTCATGCATCTTTGTGTTGGCATCAATGGCATCCTTTTGTGTGGAATTCAGTAACATTTTGTACATCACAAACCACAATAATTTCATTATACTTCACCCAAGTCTGGTTCAGCCAGAATCTTGCGTGGCTTGAGACCTTCTCAGAAACGTATAACAGAGGTTTCACAGAGCTAGTCGACAGCATGATTCAATGAGATTACATCGTATGAAATTTTAGATTTTATCATAACGATAGTGGAGGTGTAATATTGATGGAAAAGTGATAATATCTCAGCCACAAATTGGCCCGAGAAGACAAATCCTTTAGAAGTTAGATCACCATATAATAGGCAAGTCATCTCCCAAATGGTACCCAATAATGTGTAATGGTTGCAGAGCGATGCTTGGCTACAAGCAACATGTGTTGGTTGATTGTTGGTGGATGGTTTTTAATGGCACTTGTAACATCTTACTGGCTATATCATACAGAGGAAATGGGAGCTAAGTACCTTCCCCAATGACACACCTATACAGCTGACCAGGGCTGGCAAGGGTGGGTCTCGAAACGTAACCCTTGGATTACTAGTCCGACGCTCTACCAACAGAGCTTCGGACTCATAATTTAAGGGTCGCTGCTTCGATGCCCGTCCACGCCAGATTGGGTCTGCTGCATCGGTGTGTCCTTGGAAAAGGTACTTAGCTACCATTTCCTGAGCATGATATATATCCCCAATAATGTATTTAAGGTGCCGTTGAAAACCAACCTACAAGAACCAACCAACAAACATACCATGTAAAGATATGAAGTATGAAGTTAATTGTCAAATCTCATAACTCTGTCAAAAATGGAGTTAATGAGACCAAATGAACAAAAGGCACATATAGGTCTATAAGATAATGTACACACTAAATTGCATTGAATATGCTAGCTGAATGGTTGCTGAACTATGTTGGATTAAAGGATATATTGTGATGGATATATATTATGAATATCAAAAGGCCCACATCTCTGTCTAAACTGGACCTGAAAAGACAAAACCTTTCGAAGGCAATAGGCAAATCACCTACCAAATGGCAACCAGTTATATTTTAGCCTTGCAGAGCAATACCGGTTAAAAGAAGGATGAACGGGCGGACAGACGGACAAATCGACTGACTGATGGACGGAAAAGGCAATAACTGTATGCATCCAGAATTTCTATGAGGGTCCCTAATAAGAAGATTTGTTAAATGTCTTGGCTAAGAAGCAGATCATGATCTCTGTGGTACAATATAAAGCAAAACCTTAAATCTGAAGGTATCCTACCCAATACATACCACCCTACACTCCAGTAGTCCTTATAGTTTGGTTTATGGAAGCCATACAAAACAATCACATAATAAAGGAACTTATGATGAAGGTGTGTTATGAGTAAGGCTGTGTCAAAATGCGATTTATGTACAGTGCGTCATACATAGAAACTAAAGAATAGGTCGTTTTACCACTTAATAATTATTATTGGTTTTAATCTGCTAAGAGCTATAAAATCGATCAAATAAAAAAAGGAAATGATAACAATAAATTTCGTCAGTTAACACGACCATACCATGACCATATGTTGATTAAAGTACAGGTCATTCTATACTGTATTTCTCTCACGATAAGACTATTAGGCCAGCCTAATGAATATGTCAAATAGTATCGTGTGGACTTGTTAATACAAATAAAATCCTAGGTAAATATGCCCCACAATTGTGTAAAGGGGTGGGGGGTTATTATTAAGTACGGGCTTATTTACGGATAGAAAAGGCACTGATTAGGTGCTTTATATTTATAGACTAGTGTGCCTAATATTTGGGTTTGAATATTGAATATCCTTTTCTTTTCTTGGAATTTTCATAGACTTTATTTATAATGTGCATCCGATAGAAGATTGCTACTTCTGCATAGCTATTTTTATTTCCTGATATTCAGAGGCAAATTATAAAAATAGAAAAAAGCGAGCAGATATAATTTTTTTAAGTATTTGATATTTTCAAGTGTCATAATGCACTTTCAGAAAAAGGTAATGGCTACACGTTGAAAATTACTTCTGCTTTCAAGGACAAGCAAAGTTAATGCATTTTGTGCTATTTCACATACATTTCATCAGCATACAGAGGCAATCATTTTCATCAGCTTTCTCCTTCTGACACCACACATGTTTCCTAATGGTGATTAAAATTAAATGACAATCTAAGTAGGTGAAAGACAACGTAGATGTACGTTAACTTTCTCTACATTGTAAGAGTTGTAGAGCAAAAACCTATGCCATGTGCCTTCTCTACTTTCAACCGTGCTCCAAAAACACTGGCGAGGAGCCGACGTTAAGAACTAAGACCTATGTGACAGAACTGAAATCAAGTTGGTTACTTATTCCTTATTCCTGATTCAATAATGAATAAGTACCCAGTTACCGATTCGATTCGATTTAGCCCCCATATTCTCGAAATCGGCTAGACGAATTTTTTTATTAACTTTGGTTACTGTTGGAACACATCTCTAACTAAGAACTTTCAAACAGCGGTTGAAACCAAAACTCTCTAAGTAGGGGTTCACGCATCGCAAAGTTTGGCTACAATCTGTCCAAAGACTGTAGCGGTTTAATACTGCCGGTATCCATAAGGATCCTCCGATTTCTCTCATTGCTCTGGACGAACTTCGTCAATACTCCTTTTGGGAATCAAATATATCCCTACGCACAAACTTTCAAAGAATGATCCATGTCAAAATTATTTTAGGGGTGAACTGTAGGGTCCACATATGGACTGAAGAAGTAATCTTCTTGTGGGCTTTCTTATACCTACCATATATTGAGCTCCCTATTTCTCGAAATTGGCTCGACACTCTTGAAACAGATCCCTAACTAGAATCTATCTCAGGGGTGATGAAATCAAAATCCTCTAAGTAGGGGTTCAATCAGTACAAAATATTGATAGAATCAATCAACATTTTACCTGCATTTCATACCCGGTACCCATAAGCTGCCCCTTATTACGCTAAATTCTCTCGACGAAATTCGTGAAGACTTCTTTCGTGAGTCGAAAATATATCGAGAGATAGAATCTCAAAGAAGAGTCCATGTTAACAACTTTCAAAGAAAAGATGTTAGGGCCCATATATATATATATATATATACATATATATATATATATATATATATAGATATATATATATATATATATATATATATATATATATATATATACATAAGATTTAATCCACTTACGGCTTGTGCTATACCCAACCCCCACCCCCATATATTTAGCCCCCAAGTTCTTGAAATAGGCTAGACGAATTTTTTTATTAACTTTGGTTACTGTTGGAACACATCCTTAACTAGGAACTTTCAAACAGCGGTTGAAACCAAAATTCTCTAAGTAGGGGTTCGCGCATCGCAAAGTTTGGCTACAATCTGTCCAACGACTGTAAAAGTTTAATTCTGCCGGTATCCATAAAGACCCTCCTATTTCTTCCATTGCGCTTTACGAACTTCGTCAATACTTCTTTTGGGAGTCAAATATATCCCTACGTACAAATTTTCAAAGAACGACCAATGTCAAAATCATTTTAGGGGTGAACTGTAGGGTCCACATATGGACTGAAGAGGTAATCTTCTTGTGGACTTTTTTTATACCTACCATATATTGAGCTCCCTATTTCTCAAAATAGGCTCAACACATTTTCTTTACACGTGTCCTACGGTCGGAACAGATCCCTAACTAGAAACTTCCCGAGTGGCATTTAAATCAAAATCCTCTAAGTAAGGGTTCAGTTTGTACAACATATTGATAGACTCGATCAACATTGTATTCTAATTTCAAACTTGCATGGTTTTTCTTGTTTCACATTTGTATGACTCATCAGTACAGCCTTTCGAGGTCGAATAGTAGTACCTTACGCCGTGCACCACAAGACACGACCTAAACACCTAACAAAGAATTATTCCCGTCTCAAATTACTATACACGTATGCCTAAAAATATCCAGGAAATTTCTTACTTAAAAAAATTAGGGAGGGTCCATTTTACGAAACTAAACATGCTATCATACAGTCTCGTGATAACTGTACATTATAACGTCTATTCCTAAAATTTGGCTAATTACTCGGTTTGAGAAATATCTACCCATCACCGAGTCCCCATAATCAAACAAATAATCGTTAGAATCTAACAAAACAATAAACTGAGACGTAAATACAAAAAATAGCACATATGCTCTTTGTTTGTTACATTCCCTCCTTCGATAGATATGTAAGATTTATTCCCCTTACGGTCTGTGTCATACCCCTCTTTCCACCCCCACCCCATATATTTAGCTCCCTAGTTCTCAAAATCGTCCCCACACATTTTTTCAAAACTATTGCTACTGTAGGAACATATCTCTACATAGAATGTGTCAAACAGGGGTTGAAATAAAATTCTCTAAGAAGGGGTTCACGCATTGCAAAATTTGGACATTATCGATCCACACTGTACTGGATTATTATTTGCCGGTATATATAAGGACCCTGGTATTTCTCAGATTGCTCTCGACGGATTCAGTCAATACTTCTTTTATCGGTCAAACATTACCCTTGGTTTACAATATCAAAGAACGATCCATATCATGATCGTTTTTAGGGGTGGACTGTAGGGCACATGTATGGCCTTAAAACGTAATACCCTTACGGGCTTTTTTATGGCTTCCACATATTTAGCCCCTACTGCTCGGAATCGGCTCAACGAATTTTCTCTAAACTTTTCCAAATGTAGGGGGTGGTCAATAACTATAAACTGACAAAGATGGTTGAAATTAAAATGGGGTTGAATTGGTGCAGATTTTTTTCATGGAATCGGTCCACTATCCACCTCCTGTGCATAGCCGGTATCTAAAAGAACACTCCTATTTCTCTCATTCCTCTCGACTAATATCGTCAAGACTTCTTTTGTGGGTCGAAAATATCGCTAGAGATAACATTTGAAGGATGGGTCCGTGTCAAATTTCTTTAAGTAGGGGTTTTTCCATATGTTAACTTAAGAGGTAATCCCCCTTGTGAGCTTTCTTATAACCCTTGTATATTTATATAACTATTTCTCGAAATCGGCTCGACGCATTTTCTGTCACCTTTTCCTATTGTTGGAGGAGATCCCTAACAAGAAACTGTCAAACAGGGGATCAGATGAAAATTTTCATATATTCGGTGATCTCTCTGTATCCAGCTTTATATAGCTGGTACCAGAAAGAACTCTCGTATTTCTCCAATTGGGTTAGAATAATAGCTAATAAATTTGATGTAGCATTTTCTAAAGCGGCAACAAGTAAGTGGTAACCTATTACTTATTGAATCGGGAATAAGTAGCCAACTCAATGTGAAAATGTTTGAATCTTATTGAATCGGGAATAAGGAATAAGGAATAAGTAACCAACTTGATGCCAATTACGACAGAGGTAAACTACCGGCATTGGTTAGTATCCATAACTAAGGACTTAAAAAACTAATCTTTGAGAAGTAAATTATCTATAGGACTAACTTTGTGTGCATTGGTTCAAAAAATGATTTTCTGCATATTAATATAATACTAATAATCAATATGTTTTAAATCGGCATCTACCATCACATGTACAATAATGTCAGCGCCGAATGAGGTTGTCGCTCATGATCTACCCCAAATTATTATATTGATAAAGATAATATTTTCTGTGTATTCCGTTATTTTTGATTATTTTTCCAAATACGAACCTTTTCCAATGTTGATGCTTTTTCATAAGCCCTGCAAACTTTTTCTGTGTTCATTGTAGTAGTAGTAGTAGTAGTAGTAGTAGTAGTCACAGGTGACTGGGTACTTCACTTTGTCCGGGGATATTACTCAAAACCCACAAATACTACTCAACAGTACCTGCATTTCACATATTGCGCGTGATTGGGATATATCTATTATTGAATATTGAATCACACTTGAAAGTGTGATTCAATAATAGATGTTTAAAATTTTGGGGAGGATTATAAGAACACTAGAAAATGCCCCGAGTTGCCTATCAAAGCCGAAGCACAGCTATAGCTATGAGCGAGGACAGACAAATCCGTATGACGGTAAAAGGTGTTGATGTTAATATACAAGCTGATCCCAGTGGAAAACGTATGTACTACTTCAACTGATTATGCTGCATATTGAATCTGACTGATGTTCTTCCAGAGGCAAAGGATTGAGAATATATCAGAATTATGATCTCGGTAGAAAGGACACTGACACGTTAATCAAACATCATGACTTACAAGAGACAATGGGTCTATAATAACTTGCACACCCCAATGCAACTCCTTCCGAGAAAGAGAAGTGTCTGCATCCATTTGTGAGATTTTACACAATATATTGAGGCTGATCAATCTTTCACGGTGACATACATGTGCAGGGAGACAATAAGCAGAATTTAAAGATTTTTTGTTTGTTTGCTTGTTTTTGTTTTTTGTTGGGTTTCTGTTTGTTTGTTTGTTTTGCTTGGGGGGTGGGTGGAAGTGTTTTTAAAAAGATTTTTGTGTTTCACTTGACATGTGGAATACCTCAATCATCCTCTGCTCTCTGCTGTATACCCTCAGTATGTGTCTTCGTTTCATATTATGTACATATTTTGTCACAAAAGTGGACTGGAAACACTGTGATGAAACAGTATTTTGTGGAAAATTTTAAAATGACTATCATGATGTGAAACTTCACATAGCTTCTTACTGGAATGGTTGCAGCTTGCTTTTTCTTTTTCCTTTTGTGTCTGAATCATTATGACCTGTTATAAATGGTATGTTTTATTGATGCAAGTATGCATGCCTTTTTATGTTTGAAATACTGGTGACAGCTACAATAATAGAGTTTAGAACCTGTTTAATTCGGCCATGAAAGGGACGAGAATGTATGTCAGATTGGATAGTGAGTCGGAATATACAGAGCCATATCTAGCACAAAAATACTCAGAGGAACTAAGTTGAACAGTTGCAATTAGCAGAGATTCACAATACTCAGTGTCCGGATTAGGCAGGTTTTATTGCATATGTATCTATGGTGTAAATCTTATTAGACCTGTACCAAAAGGATATATAAAACTGTTCTCGAGGCAAGAAGTTGTTACTACTGATCAGCTTTTTCCGCTAAATTTTAATTGCTGTCAAAGATTATTGGCGGGAAATATGCTGAATTTAGAAAATAAAGTTCTGGATGGTTGACTCGAATAACAGAAATTCTACTGCAATAAATCAGGGTCTATATCGAAATGGTGCGTAAAATTAACGCTGGAGGCAAGCAATGGACATTCATTTACCTGGTGTTCAAACGTCATAGTATGCAAAAACTGCCATCGTGACTAACTATAGATATGTGCAAAGATACGCTTTTAATAATAATGATCATGATAAAAACCGCATATTAATCCATTAGATAAATCAGCATCAATAACAGAAATGAGACTACGTCTTGTCAAAGATTTGTAATTAGCTACGGTTAGTCTTTAAAATGGACGATACCGGCCCAACACTATGCTAACAGTTGGCCCCAATTTCACCGGCATAAGTCTAAAAATTAAGTCTTGACTTACGACAGTCAGTTCTAAGACGGACTTAAATTTTCAACCAATTAGAACGTAATGATATAAATTTAAGTCCCGACTTAAATTCTGCTAACAAAAATCCAGGCCTGATGAATACATATCAGTTGCTTGCGATACCATTCTATATTATAATTGTGTCAGGAATTGGATTTTCGCACCATTTCAACTCAGGCGTTATCATCAAAATCAGGTTATTTCAGAGACAGACGTTACAGTCATGCAACTTTTCATGTAAGCTTTAGTCTGAATTCTAGTGCTAAGGGGTGTTCATGTGCCCTGGGGTGTTCATAATTTAAAATATAATTGTACCCCTTTTCCTATCTACAGATATGTGTGACATTTGGGTCCCGACTTGAATATCAAATGTATAAATACCCGAGTACGACCTTCCATTCCAATGTACGATCAAATGTAAATATGTCACACCGTCCTTTTATATATGAACCAACCCGTTCCTTATTATTTTCTTTAAATGATGGGGACAAATATGTGCCACAGATTATCATCATAGTGTTGAATTGCATAACTGAAACATTATTTTCTTGCTTTGAACTATTGTAAGTCTTAAAACTATATCTGAATGTTTCGGACACTGCTGCCTACATATTTCATTACTGAACAGTGTTTCATCTAAATTCACTTAACTGCTCCTCCTTCCTCTCTCTCTCTCTCTCTCTCTCTCTCTCTCTCTCTCTCTCTCTCTCTCTCTCATAGAGAGTATGTTTCAAGTAGTTTATCTTTCATTTAAATTGACCCAAGAAAGGGGCGCAATTTTCTGAGCTACAAAGAAGGCATGATATCCGCAAGAAACTACACAGTCTTCCACCTACATTTTACCTCGTGATTATTCAAGCTTATATACGTTGAATATATACTAGATATACGGCATTGATCACTTTTATCAATAATGAACTCAAAGCCGATTATTTGCGAGACCTGGAATGCCATTTATAAATAGATATACCCGTAACTCAGACAGTCCCAGGCATATAAAGTTATATGGGTGTTGTGAGGTAGATATTATTATTGTAATAGTAAGAACACCGTCATATGTCCAGATGTATGTAGTACAATATTACTCACTTTCATGATTATGTATGTATACTACGTGTTGCTCTTATCACGGAAGAAGATGGGCGATGTAAGAAAAAGATCTCCAAAGTGTAGGGTGTAAAGATCACAATGACATTTATGAGAGTACGCACCCTGAATATAAATGCTACGTTACGTGTTTATTTTTTTTTTTATGTATTTGAATTCCATATGCAGAGGTATAAGCCTTTAACATTTTTGTATAAATTTACCAACCTATATGACTCAAAATATACTCATGAATTATTACACGACCATATCAATTCAAATGAGTAAAAAAAGAAAAAGAAAAGTACATGAATATAGAGAAGATTACGAAGCCACAAACTAAATATGACATGCCTTTTCAGGAACAATATACATACACGTACATCTAGATGCACACATCTGTTTTAGAAGTCTGATGGATGCTTTGGCTCGCTTGGGGGTGAGGGGCTTATGGGTGAAGACAGGATCACTGAGAAAAGTGGGGGACAGGTTCCTTCAGATGTTCAACAGAGTAACGAATGTTCGTAACTTGCTCATTATTGCGCGGCCCTTCTGTGCCGAATTCTGGATACATATGACAATTTTATCATATGTTTGTAATCATAAAAGTAATTTGCATATCATCACAATCGCCATTGTAGTCTTATGCTTTGCGAAGAAAACCTATTATCTTGTCCATACCTACGTGCGTGCGTGGAGGCCCCGGGTAACCGAGTGGTTTAAAGCGCTCGCCTTTTAACGATAACTTACATCTCACCTTTCTCCGCGTGGGTTTGAGTCTCAGGCTTGATCAACGTGGGTATGTGAGAAAGCTTGCCAATAGCTTCCCATCGGTCGGTGGTTCTTCCCGGGTTCTTTCTTCGCCAGATATACTGGCCGCCATGCATAGCCTATCATGTGCTGAAAAATGGCCTTAAACCCACAACAATAACAACGACAAGAGCCTACGTGCGTGCATGCGTGTCAGAATGTGCATTTCTAATGTTTCAGAACTTTTTCTGCACCGTCTGAGATAGTGACTTCGTATCTTGGAATATGATAGGTTAGTATAAGTATGCTTAACGACATAACAGTCTTCAATTTTTCTTGGGACGGACGAATCTGGGATGCCAGTGGTTCATGGACGGATGGACTCTACGTCCTTGCTCCAGTCATTATTACTATTTCTTATTATTGGTATTATCGTTGTTTTGTTATTGTAGTCGTTGTTTTGTTATTGTAGTCGGTTCCGTTTTAACTGTCTGTGTAACAGGAGGGGAGACAAATTCTAACTATCGCGGTCGGGAATCGAACCCTGTCCGTCTGTCTCACAGTTAGGCGCACATACCACTAGAATAAAAGGTCCGAACCACTTAAGCCTTTTAGTAAGTGACCTCATATACCTAGACCGCTACAGGTGTGAATGATTGTTTTTATAAGCATATTTTATTGTCAATATTTGAACAATATTGGATTGAACTCGAGTTGACTAACTCATCTAAGTATTTTCCTACTTGTACAAACTACTCAAAAGATGACATTGACTATATAGATAAACTTTCACTTGCATGAAAAACTTAATGCTGACTTCCAAATACAAGATAGATAGAAAGTAGATTAAAAACATTCAACTACAGAGGATTTAACTATATACAGATCGGTTAGCGGCGAGAGAGAGAGAGAGAGAGAGAGAGAGAGAGAGAGAGAGAGAGAGAGAGTATTAATATCGTCGCCGGTCTTTTATTGTTCTTGCAAGGATAGTCACGGTAAATTGGACTATCCGTGCATGTTTATTATCGATCACCCTCGTGCACATGAAATTCGATAAAACGGGCCAGAACGTGCCTGGAAATTCCATGTTTTGGGTCATCAGACATATGTAGTACACGAAGACCTTGACCGACAAACGGCGATCACAATGTAGTTTATATAGTTATAGCTAACGCTTTTTGGAATTACCCCGTCTATAAATACACATATTATTAACATATTATGTTGGGATATGAGCCGTGAAATGCGGGCGTTTGACGTGGCAATAGCTACTTCTAATTTATCACTACAATAAATACTTATTTCCTTGTTAGACAGTCATGTTTATTTTAGTGCACTTTGAACAGTACCAGGTAACAGCTTAATTTCAATTACTTAGTATCTTCTTAAGAGTAAATGAATGAATTATGTAAGTATTCATTTTATTGTTTTATAGTATAAACAATCCATGTAATATTCGCGTGTACGTCTTGTTCAAATACTTTCCAATCTAATTCTGTTTTGTTCATGTTGACTTTATAATATGTGCTGTGTGTTCTGTGTTTTATCTATGTTATCTATGTCGTGTGCTTACATTTTCTAATTTAATTGGTATTCATCCATTAACCCACCAATCAAACCGCCTGTTATACGGGCATATATCCATAACAAATAAATTCTCATAAATAAATTCATGATGAATGCAATTTGTACATTCCGACATACAACGAGAGAGAGAGAGAGAGAGAGAGAAAGAGACAGACAGACAGACAGACAGACAGACAGACAGAGAAAGAGACAGAAAAAGAGAAAGATAAAATAGTATCCTGAAATATCTAGCAAGATGAAACCTTCAAGCCATCATTAAAAATATATAGGTCCAGCATGAATGTAGATATACAAACAGATATAAAAAAGCCACTGTCGAAAGAAAATGTATAACTGTCGAAATAAATTATTAAAAATACATAGAAAGATTTTTAAAAAAAAATATAATCACAAGATAACCGTTTGATTTATATACATTGATTTCATTTCCGTTATTGTAAATTATTAACTTATTCTCTTTTGAAAAAATGCCAGTTTCTGTGCGCAAGCAAAAATGCAAGTTGAATTTCTTGCGACATGCCAGTGAATAATTTAAGTCATAAATAGCAATAGTATTAAATAAAATAATTACAATGCACTGTTATAATTCTACTGTTGTTAGGTCGCATTTTTGGTATTAATTTGTATCTTGCAATATTTTCGTAATTTACACTACGTCATTTTACTTGTTGTATTCAAGTAAAATTATACATGGCTATGTGGTTATCTTGCAAGTAACAACAAGTTGTAAATGTGAATATTTACCAAAATGAAAATGTATCAACATGCTACCAATAATAAGACGAATGAAAGGATTGTGCCCTGCTAATGAACAAAACAGGATGTACATGACGAAAACATAATGCTGGTGTTATATCTATCTATCTATCTATCTATCTATCTATCTATCTATCTATCTCTCTCTCTCTCTCTCTCTCTCTCTCTCTCTCTATATATATATATATATATATATATATATATATATATATATATATATATATATATATATATATATATATATATAACACCAAATGTGACAATTAAGATAAGTGAATTTGTGTTCCTCCTTTCTTTCCTTCCTGTATTTCATTTATTTTTTCTGCTCAAGCTCGTGTAGGAAGATCTCTCATGCTATAGCAGGTTTTGTACATAATTATGGACATGTTTCTCGTAGTTATCGTATTAAAAATTACGTGAACATTTGAACAGCATTTCTTATTCACGACGTACATTTAAGAAAGTCGTTTTATTAATACTTTTTGTTCCTGACTAAAACATTATTTCTCGTGTAAAAATATTTACAATTACATCCCCTCCAATAAGTCCATCAATTTTGTAACAAAGGGGATCTTTGGTCCGTACAAATCTCGAAATACTGCACGCACACAAATATATATATATATATATATATATATATATATATATATATATATATATATATATATATATATATATATATATATATATATATTGAAAGAAACGTGAATATGTGTATGATAGATCATCCTGCTTATTTAACAATAGGAAGGAATATGATATTCTACCGAATTGCATTCCTAATTACACAAAAGAAACAAAAGAAAAAGTAAATAAAGTTATATGACGAAATGATCACAGTTGGGATACTAAGATAACATTGTTTCAATATCATTATCATCATGATTATTTGACTTAAAAAGATATCTATTTTTTTACTGTTTTATTTTGTGTGCGCGTGCGTATGCGTGTGTGTGCATGTGAGGGGGGATTTTGGGACGGAACCGTCGAAGTAAGCGACATGCGCTGCTTAGGCGAGTTGTTTCCCTTAGTCTAATATTATAGAATTACATTTGCGTACCATTTGTGCCCTCGCAAAATTTTATCGGTGCCTAATGTAGCGCAAATTCCTTATCACCAGCTGTTATAAGAAATGTACCTTTAGTACGCAGCAAACTGTGTTAAGTGGTCGGTTTGTCTGCTTCCCAGAGGTGGTTGCTTAACACAGATTTGCCTGCGTAAGCCATGCTAGAACCTGAGTAGCTGGACATACTGGTATAAATGTTTAAAGCTGCATCATGTCTTATCATAAACTGAGACCCATGATATGGAATATATTCAAATTACAGCGATATTCTGACTTAACCTTTGTACTGCATTAAGGAAATTAAGTGGTGACATTTAATTACCTAGAATTCATTTACAGAGAAAATAATAACAGTTACTTCTGAATATTTCCTATTGATGTTTTTAAAACATTGACCTAATTACCTCTGCTGACTGCGGTGCACCTTGTGAATATATGTTATGCTTGCAATTTTAGAAGCTACTTTGGTTTAATTAAACCCGATGGTGGTGGTGGTGGTGGTGGTGGTGGGGGGGGGTGACGACGCGGGGAACATTTAGACAGACCGACAAATCAGCAGAATAAAAAAATACCCCTCTTGCTTTCTTAGGAAGCATTGGTAAATATAATCAATTCATTTAATATTCCGTTTAATATACACAATGTTTATCGATCATATATTGACACATTATTTACCGTATATTCAGTATCAACAATTCTACCCACGCAGCTCTCTGTCCATCAAATATAAAATCAATTTTCCTGTAACCCACTGGTATGTGACGGGTAAAAACTAGGCCAACCGTTATAGTATAGGACAGCATAATTAAGGTAGTACTACAAAGGCGTGCTTGAGGACTGATACTGATGTAGACGCATAATTCACAACAACGTCTTTTTATTGGAGTAAGGTGATGATGTAGGATTTTAAAGATGGCGATTCTGTCCTGGATACCTATAAAGGGATGCAGGTAAGCAATAAACATCTTGTCTGAAACTATTATTTTTGCCAATACATGTAAATTAAACTTCTGATTTACGTCGGTTGCACAAGATCTTCCAACTTATGCAAACAGCTCTCGACGGCACGGCTAATGTGATCTTTCATGGCGGAGGAAACAGGAGAATCCGGTGGAAACCAGAGACGTTGGATTGGCGACCACACGTGACGGAGCGAAATTGGGCAACGCGAGCACGCTACCGTTGTACTATCAAGTCCCCAGTTAAGCCTATTAGTTGGTGTTCTTGCTAGATTGCTGTCTGGTAATATTTATTTGTCTGTTTGGAGTTTGACTGCACATGAGAACATTAAGGTTATATCGTGTCAAAGCAATTGGAGTCAAGTGCCTTGCCCATAGACACAAGCTGATTCTTTGATAGGATTCGAACCCACACCCTTCTGGTCGCAAGCTCAGAGCGCTGACCACTAAGTCACTGCTGCTCTGCTATCTGTTAATGAATATGTAGGAGAGGGTAAATGTAACCATTTGAAACACGTGGCTGCCTAATAAATACAGGTATCTCTAAAATAGATTTAAAATTATTTTTTTGTTTGTTTGTTTGAGAAATAGAGATCTCAAATGCTACTAAAAGAGACGTGAGAACTTATACATGAATAAAGTTGTGCTCGGTTCATTTGTGTTATGGAATATGCTGTTTAAGACAATTTGTATTTTTACGGGATCTGTCAAACTGGTTCAGTGGCGATCAAGAAGAATATAATTATAATTGCTAACACACACTGAACTAATGCAAACACTATAATCGATTGAAGTCGAGGGGCAAATAAGAAAACCAGGGAAAACAAAAACAGGCATATTATCAAGTACTCATTGTAGCTTGAGAGGGGTAAAAAAAAAAAGCATATGTATCGGTAAGTATTGGATATATGCTCTCGTTAAAATAAATAAACATATGTATATTCAGGAGAAATAAAACTTACCTAAACAATAACAAGACACGGAAAGAGATTAGAAGACAATACACTAACAGACAGACGAGCGTACAGACACAGCGACAGGTAATCAAGCATAAGGATATCAATCATAGATATACTGTGCCTCAAATCACAATGGCTGAATCTTGTGATTGATAGTATGTTTGTATTTCATTTAAAGGAGCATTGCTCTAAATCTTCAGTATAAAAAAATCAAAACTCTAAGAAATTATTTTACTTTAAAAAACAAAAAACAACTCTAATCAAAGAGTATATTCTGCATAGAAGGATTTTACAACAAGCATGACCTCATTTGATACATTGGGTGTATTAACAGTGTCAAGGGAAGTTCTAAAATATATAACGTGTAAATGCAGCTTTAATAATAAATCAAGATAAATAATAGAACAAAGTCCCGCATGATATGGCGAAAAGCCGATCAATACAAGGATGTAGATATTTATCGCACTGTGGCTCTGATGTTATTGTACGGTTGCCATTAACAACGGAGTAAACGGTGTGAACACTGTGCGGATAAATGGAGATAGCAACAGCAATCAACCTCTGGAGATACTTCCATATTGTTCCTGATTATAGGTAATACTGATTCAGATATTTTTTTCACTGTAGTTTCGTATCTTTTATTCTAATTTTACTGTTTATAGCGGATGGTATTGTGCACGTTTTATACAGTATAAATGTATCGACTTTTAGTTTTACCTGCGCGAGGACCCGCGTCGCAACCATGCACCTTATGACGTGTATTAGGTTGTGCTTGTACTATAAATAGCATTTTCTTTAAAATCGCATTCGCCGTTGCAAACTTTATTTTCCCAAATTAAAAAATTATGATCAAGGTTTGGTTTGAAATTTTGTAAGGTATAAAGAGATCAAATAATCCTCAGCTAGATAGTAACTGGCCCAGGTAAATACTTTTGAAGACCGAAGGTGGTGTACGTTTCAGAATGGAACGCGCCCATATCATAGCTTCAGCACACAAACTGCTAATAAAGGCACTGACATTAAACCTGTTCTCTCTCTCTCTCTCTCTCTCTCTCTCTCCTTTTGTTGCACTTGTATTAAGTCTAAGACAATATTGGAAGAAAATTTGATGAACTACAATTGACGTTAACACCATTTACAATAGTGATTTTCAGTATATATATATATATATATATATATATATATATATATATATATATATATATATATATATATATATATGTATATATATATATATATATATATATATATATATATATATATATATATATATATATATATATATATATATATAAACGGCGAGTGCAAGGCTCCCTAATTTGGGCACCGTTATATGTATGGGGCCACATAAGGGGGTCCTTGCTGTGGCAGGTCGATTGTATCAAAGTCCATTTTGTTATTTGGTCAGAGTTTTTTGAGAGCCTTTATAGAAAACACGAAGATCGCCATGCTAGAACGCTTGCCAGATAAGAAGGCGGAGAGAAGGGTTTAGATGCTTGTCTAAGCGATTCAGTAAAGGTTTTGAACCTTGCAAACTGCGTACGACCATTTTGTTGTTAGTAATAAGTCGTCAAATACATCGGTTATCTACAAATTTCCTCTAGAAAGGCGATGCTCACGAAACTGAAAACTTAGTTCAATTGGCTTCTGAAATTCCAAAATTTTATAGCACAATATCGCACTTTTCATATCAGAATCTCTTTATGGAAGTATATCACGCTCAAATTAAACGTATCCTACTTTCGCAGAAGATGCATTTTATTCACTGAAATAAATAATATTCCTGGTGAGCACGGAACTGGAAGTCTGCGATAATGCAGTATCTTCCGCGATGCTTTACTAAATTTTCCCTACCCATACACCCAACCCTATGAGAAGAATTGAAACTTAAGACCGATGTGAACACACACACACACACACACACACACACACACACACACACATCATTATATCGAAGGTTTGATGTCTATCGTAAACACTCAAGGAGTTGCGTGACATTAAGTACATACGCATGGATTAACTGCCAGCATTGTATATATAACCTACCGGTTTTCCTTTGCCAAAATCACTGTGATCTAAAAGATCAGTTATAGCCAGCGCTGTGAAATACTGTTTATTTGAATCGAACAGTTGTTAGCGTGACTCACTCACAATCATTGAGTTGCGGGTTCAAATCCTACCCAGACCATTCCAGGTTGGCAGGCATAATATAACTCTGGGTAAGGCACTTTACTCCTATTTCCTTGGCACGAGTCTCTACGCTGTTAAATATCAAATAATCAATCAATGTTCACATTGAGACAAATTCTAAAAAGAGATTTTATAAAATTTCTCTAGCGTGTGACAATGAAAGTGAAGAATGCTAAATTTCTTCTCACATCCTCAAGTGGTAATACGTATGTTTTTCTTATGGATTGATATATATTTTACTTGATCATTCTAATTACCTGCTTATCAAGGATGCATGTTTTAATTTAAACAGATAAAATAGGCGATAATAACGTAAGCACATGTTTAATCATGTGCAATATTACATTTAAAGTAGAGCCAAAATAGACTGAAGACTTGTTTGCATGTTATTGTTATTATTAACTTTTTCGGCTCATTTAATATCTAGAAAATGAAATATCATTTACCTTCTTATCTATTTTCCACAGATGTATCCTCCCTTCTTTGTTGTCTTTGAAGAAACTCTGTAATCTCGTCACGCATTCGGATTGTCTCACGTAACAATTTCATATTTCATTTTTCAGGATTCTGTTACACAGAAAATTGGAATAATCAACGTAACATGACCTATCCAAGAAAACAACCACAAACACAAATTCCAGCTAGAGAATATTAAGTGACTGTTCTGTGGAAAGGTGTCTACATACGTAATCTTCTGCGTAATAATTTGAATTTGAGGAGCGTATGTAGTTTCTGTTTGAGAATAATGGGAGCTTTTGCGGCGAAATTTTCTAAATTTGATTTTATTCAGCGGTCGAAAACCGCTAAATGGTTGGCTGTGTTGTTAGTTCTCTTGTTTCTAGTTCACGGACTGGTTTGTGTTGCTGTTTCAACATGGATGGAAACAATGGGAGTCAGTAAATGCCAATTTATGGCATCATTCTTCGCCTCAGTGCACGTTCTTTTGGCGTCGGGATGTTTTGCAATCGTCATGTGCCTGTGTACTCTGATGCTACGCCGTCAAATAAGGGGTTACTATCGTGGTTTCGTCTTCTGCCTGGCTTTCACTTTGGTATTCGAGATAGCTGCAGCCATTGTGGCAACAATTCATCAAGATATAGTCGAAACGTCTGAATTCCAACGAGAAATGGAAAAATGTAGTAATCTGGGACAGAATTTTGTAGGAGATATCTGGGTTACATGCTGGATATTGATTCAAGAGAAATATAAATGCTGTGGAATTACAGATTACAAAAATTGGTTGAAGGTGTCTCCGCTACAAAATGCTACATATGGATCCCAAACGGTCACAGCGTTTGATGTAGGAGAAAGTTCTTTGCTTCAAAGCTGTGCATGTAAAGAGAACGGGGTACTGTGCCATACTGTACCAATCTACGGCAATATATATCAAAATACATGTCTAGGTGTGACAAGAGATATGCTGTCTTTTATATATACTTTTATTAGGATATTTGCGCCAATATTTGCAGTATTACAATTCCTTGCATTTGCGTCGGTGAGTTTCATATTTACTAAATTGTACGCAAGCAATGTTGTTGCTGTTTATGTTGTTAGGGATGATGTCAAAACTCAACCTGCTGTCTAATATAAACATTCGTTCTTTTTATATTTCATTCAGATATTGCTTTCAACACATCCACTGTTTTCTAATTGTGTCGTGCTAATTATCAAAAGAACTTTCGAAAATGGCAAATAACACTCCAAATAGTGTGCTGTGAATATGACATCAATTTTTACGAACGGGTAAGATGGCCTTTTATCTAAAGGTAAAAACATTGTTTACTCGCTTCTTATCTATCTATATATATGTTACATTCCGAAGACACCTCGATCGTCGCCTACTTGCTTAGCCCCCCTCCATCCTATCTATCTATCTATCTATCTATCTATCTATCTATCTATCTATCTATAGATAGATAGATAGGATGGAGGGGGGCTAAGCAAGTAGGCGACGATCGAGGTGTCTTCGGAATGTAACCCCTAGAAGCTCCTGCATTTTAAGCGTTTCCAGGGCCTAATTTTTAACCATTTAACTGTAAAGAAAACTTACTCTAGAAAACGTTCCTGTTTCTTCGCGCTCATTTCTTTTTTGGGTGGGTGGGTAGGGTGGGCGGCTCTGCTCTTCTCATCGACACCTTCCCCCTTCCACCAACGGGATCAGCTACTGTTAACACTTCAATTTGATACGGACTAACTGGAAGTCACTTGATAAACATACTGTTCTTAGAATTATTATCGATTGTAGGACAGAATTTCCACATAATTATGTATCCTGACGAGTTTGATGGTCAACGGTTTACTGTATATGTTTCTATGCATTCCAAAGTCCTTCCTAGATAGAGTTCTCGCCTAATTTATTTTCTCTTTTACACTTTTAAAGCTACAATATTACATGAATACTAAAACGTGTATTGAAAAACCCACCTCCTGATTGTTCATGTAACTTTGTCCTCGTGGATCTGTTAAGCTTTCTCCGTTAAAAAGTGAATGGTAAAAAGTAAAACTACTAAAACTTTAAATAAATTCGATCCAGGGGCAAACAATTTGTGCATACAGTGTTTGCAATTTAACGACACTTTCTATACAACGGTTTGTCAACGTAAGTTTGTGCATGCATGTGTGGCAATTGACTGTTACCGGAAGAAGTTTATTTAAGGAATTATTTTTCGTATGTGCCATACAAAAGGTCTTAAACATATTCAGACAAATATTAATCATCTTATTAGTGAGTTTAAGGTTTATTTCGTTTGTATCTGTTCTGCTCAAATATCTATACAAGAGTTAAAAGTTTACATTTGAGTATGTCTTACTGCCACATCATCTGCAGACTTCCCTCCCCCATCTTTGTGGGCTCAGAGATGTACAATAGTGGCACAGACTGATTCAGACCAGGCTGATTCGGACCAAATTAACGCCGACTCGGACCATATTACGGGCTGATTCGGACCATGTGAAATATTATTATGTATCTTCTTAGATTTAAATGTAACATTTACAAATATTTCAAATGTATTTCTCGTTATTCCCATGTACGTTGAGCAGTCAATAACTGCATCTAAGGAAACAAAACCCGTAGTTCTGTATACAAATCAAATGAAATAATGTAAGGCAGTTTGCCTTGCATTACCAATTTAATAATTAAATATTTGTAAAGCAGCTCATTCGCCTTTGTGCAAAATTTAAATAGTTCACTTTATTTTATCGAGAAAAATACAATTACCAACACTTTAAAACAAATCGTGAAAACAGGGCAAATGCAGAAAAATAATTTTCTATATATATTGTTCTGAGTATTTTAATGCTTTTGTTAGATTTATGTAGAATATATCTTTTTCTTGGATAGTTTACTATATACTAATAGTGCTAAATAAAACATATACTAAAAATGAAACTTGATTACCGTCAGATTTATGATCTAATTCGATACAATATCAAATGTCAATATCATACATCCATATTTTGCTAATATTGTGGACCTCATGTTATTTATAATAAAGAAAATAATAACGTATCGAAAATGGCGGTGTTCTGTCTTTAGAAAGATGAAATATATTTTAACTATCTTTGTTTAAAGCACCGTATGGTATTTGTTTTTTTTCTGAATTCATAATGTATAATTGTATGCAAATTACTCACACTAACAAAAAATCGTGAAAAAAAGCCAATGCAGTAAATGTTTGTCAGTCTATATAAACTGGTCTGAGTATATTAAGGCTTTTGTTAGATTTATGCAGAATGTATCGTTATACTAAATATTGTACTGTATTTATAGTACTAAACAAAAACTTGTATATTCAAAAATGAAAGTGGTGTTCAGTGGCAGCGTGATGGGGTCGGTAGCCAGGCGAAGAAACGCCGTCGGGATTTTTTTTTTTCTTTAACTGAAATTTTCATTGTATTTCACCTTGACCTTATTGTACCGGAGACAAGTCTTCAAAAAATTAATATTTAGTTATATTTAGAAGGGGGGTGGGGGGTGGCAACTGACACAAAAACTGTTCTCTGTAGCAAAGTAGGGGCGTCACTAAAGAACATTGCCTCTGGTCGCCTCGAACCCTGGCGCCGTCTTTGCTGGGGTCCTGTCAAGTCAATACAATTTCATATGTCTATATTCTGCTAATCTTGTGAACTTCGTAATAATTATGTTAAGAAAATGATAATGTAACGAAATAGGTGGTGTTATCTCTGTTGAAAGATGAAATATATTTTACTCACCTTGGTGTAAAGAACCGTAGGTTATTTTTTCCCCCCTGAATACATAATGTATCATTTAATTGTACAGTGTATGCAATATATTTTAGTCACCTTGGCGTAAAGAACGGTATTTTATTCCACCACCCCACCCCCAATTCATAACATATCATTTAATTTTATGCAAATTACTAACACGGAATAGATTGATGCCGCTATAATTAAACATCATATTATCACCGTCTTTTTAATCCTTTGTTTGAGCAATACGCCCTTAGTTTAGTTGCAAACAATGGTGAGAACATCTGACCATCAAAAACCTGTTTGATCAATTAAAGCACTTGTGTTGTCAATTTCCAATTTACTGAATTTAACACCATTCTAGAACACAAAATATAA
Source organism: Margaritifera margaritifera (assembly GCA_029931535.1). Lineage (NCBI taxonomy): Eukaryota > Metazoa > Mollusca > Bivalvia > Unionida > Margaritiferidae > Margaritifera > Margaritifera margaritifera. The sequence continues at coordinate 3,049,698 of JAQPZY010001474.1, forward strand.
TGCTGATTTTAAATAACTTTGTGATCTTTGGTTTCATGGAAGTGCTGTTATATTATATAGATGTAAATATAATAAAATCTCTATTCTGAAATCAAGCCTTAATAGATTAAATATGTGCTTTACATTAAATATTTATTTTCAATAATATCTGCAAAATTTTCAAAGGTTAATATGAAAATAAAATAAGTTTGTTTACTAGTTTGAGAGTTTACTCACAAGACAAAAATTCAATGACACGCACATTTTAATATTATGTTGCTGATCAGTAACTATTTATTATTTATTTATTTATTTTATAAATTTAATACGAAGCAAACACAATTCAGACAAGAAATCAACAAAAGCCATGGTTCGGTTTATATACACTACTGTTTGATAGTGTCGAAAGTTGGCCATACTGGCCTGATTTTCGAAATGTTTCAACAAGTTTTTCAAAGATATTATTTCAATGAACAACTTCAACTTATGTTTTCTTTATTATAAGCATTTCAAAGATATTGGGGGGGGGGAGGTAAAAAAAATATCTAAATGTGATAGTTCATATCTATTTTGTTCTGATTTTGGCTAGAAATTTATGAGGAACCAAATTTAAGAGCTGAAAATCAACTTTTTACAATCTCTTCCCATTTATTGTAAAAGCAGAAATAACTACTCAAATAAATCAGGTACCGGAATGTGTTTTCCGTTGTTTTCTTTTAATACATGTATATCACATGGTCCAAATCAGCCTAGCATTTGCTCCGAATCAGTCCGTAATTTGGTCCAAATCAGCTATGGTCTGAATAAGCCATTGTCTGAATCAGAAAGCATTCGTATAATAGTCCCGATGCACTCTCCTGCACATCAATTTATATTGTTTGTGTAGCTAATGTCAATTTATATTCATGAACTTGCATTATACACTCTACTAAAACATCCATAAACTACAACCAGTATTTGTATATTTTTCTATATTGTATTTCAGCATTACAGCATAATTAAGTATGTCTATATTGTATTTCAGCATTACAGATATTAAATATTACTCTAATTTGTGTCAAGTTTTCAGATAGGATCAATAACCTATCTTGGACAAGGAGAATGTCATTGATGATACATATTCTATGCTGGCATTTTGTGTCTATTTTGTGTCTTGAAAGTCTGTTTTACCAATTTTAACATAAATCATAAACAAATGTATTGGCAGACAAATCAACAGATGTGTAAACAATATATTATATTGATACGCATTTGTATTTCCATTGGAGGTGGAAGTTATGACCTAGTATTACGATCTAGTATTTTGATCTTGTCTAGAGGCCCTGGGTGGCTGAATGGTCTAAGGCATTCGGCTTTACAGATCACTGACATCTCACCTCTGTCTGTGTGGGCTCGAGTCTTGGCTCAGCTAATGTTGGTATGTGAGAAAGCTTGCCAGTAGCTTCCTGTGGGTTGGTGGTTCTTCCTGGGATTTTCCCAGGTTCTTCTTCCACCAAATATACTGGCAGCCATGTATAGCCTATCAAGTGCTGAAAAATGGCGTTAAACCCACAAAACAAAAAACAAGCAAATCACAGAAAGCAGATCAACAGTTCTCTTGCATTTTAAATACAGCATTTGATATATTTAAGAAACTATCAATCCATCAAAATCTTTGCTTGCTGACAGTGTGCAAATTTCCACAGTTCAACTCCATATTAATAAAAACAAATGAAAATGCCTTTTTTTATTTTAAATGTCCTAAATATGTCTTGTGTAACAGTGTTAAAATTGGATGTATGAAATGAGAGAATAAGATCGAATGCCATTATTCTGTAGCAAAACGTTCATGACGACTTAATGATATAATGACTGGAATGAAGGATCTCACCTGCAAACTGTGCAATGAAAACCGGAGTATATATCCCCATTGTTTTGAACTTGAAAAATCGTACATATTAACACTTTTAACACAGAATCATAATGTTGTCGCCAAAGCAGGAAAGACAATAATTATGTCATAAAATCAACAATAGTTTCATTGAAATGTCTCTTGCCATCCACAGTATTTGAAGAATTCATATTGATGTAGCTAGAGAGAAGATTAAAACAATAAAATATCAAATTTCTCGTCTATCTTCCACACTTTATAACAATACATAATATTCTGGCTATTTGTTTAAAGTTCTCTTTAGTTAGCGGACTTGTTATAATTTAAATTACAAGTATATGACATCAAATGAAACTACATTTGAATCATACAAATTATATACAAATTTACATAGACCTCATTTTTGTAATTAGTCCATACATATTTATCACCTGAACAAGTTTTATAAATCAACCCATCATGTTCAAAGCGTCCCGCAAAATTCATCCTTATCGTCTATGCATTTTCGACCTGAGACTAACAACCTTCCATGCCTGATTCATATGCATCAAATCATTTACCGAATTTATGAAAGCAAAACTTTTGTAAAATGTATTACCTCACAGCCAGCATAATCTAGTTCTGAGCCTCACAACATTCACAGCCTCATAACCTCCCATTCATGGTTCACAACTTTAAACTCTCCCATACCTAGTTCATATCCTCATTGCCTCATATGCCCGATACACAGCCCTAAATCTTCCAATAACCAGTTTACAACTTTATTACCTATACTAGATTTACAGCCTCTTAACTGTCCTGGTTCACAGCCTCATAATATCATATACCTGCTACACAACATTAATTCTTCCAATAACCAGTATGCTAACTGCATTATAACATATACAATTCAACCTAAGCTCTAATTAGCTTCTCACTGACATGACATAAAAAAACACAAAAAAAAAGCATTAAATTAAAAATGATTTGCAAGACATACAAACACAGCATAATACATAGGTACAATTGGCCAAAACACATAACACATACTAGTAACTTAAAATATAAGCAAGAAAAGCATTTTAAAAAGGAAGTAATTAAAAGTGAATTTAATATTTATGATACTAAAAAAAAGACAGTTTAGGATGATCGGAAGGATGCAAAAAAAGGGCTAGGTTACATGTACCTAAAATTAAAGGCTAAAATAGAAATTTAAATTAAATTAAAAGCAAAAAGCACCAATTTAGGACTAAAAGTATGCTGATTCAGATTTTGCCTTAATTAAATGCAAAGAGCTAACAGTAGGGCACATGATGGTACATAAGACAAGAACAGTAAAACAAAATGGTAACAAAGATATTAGTTGTCGTCATCATGGCAGGAGAGTTGGAGGTAGGGGGAGGGAATTATTTGCTGATATTACATTTACAGTCTTTACCATTCCAGGATAAAAATAATGATCTGAATGAATTAAGATCTGATTAGTCTCCAAAGTGATTAGGTACCTCATTCCATAGAATGGCACCTGTATATCTAAATGTTTTTTTGTTAAGGTTTTAATTCTTGGGACATCTAAAATATTGCAATATCTAAACTTGCATTTTAAAAAAGCACCCAAATATTTGTTAAAAATGTTTTTAAAAACATGATACTAACTGGGTATCATTTGATTTCTCAAACAGTTTGGATATGATGGGTAGAACGATGACAGGTCTATAGTTACTTTTATCAAGAGGATTGTTCTCCTTGAAAATTGGAACTACTTGAGCTTCCTTCAGATGATCAGGAAAAATATTTGACTGTAAAGTTTTGTTAATTAGATCTGTAACATGGCCAACAAGGATTGGTGCCCAAGCTTTTAACAGTTTAACAGGAATTTGCCCCCCCCCCCCCCCAAGTAGTTTTTTGAAATTTAAACTTCATATCATTTTATACACTTTTTCACAGTAAACCTGCTTAAATTCAAAATGGTATCAATGTCATTATTGTCCTTAATAGCCTTGATATTTTGAGGCATGAAAGGGTCAAAAAGAACATTCTTGCCAATGTCTAATGCCACATTTACATAACAATTATTGAAGATTTCACATATTTCCATGATATAGTTTACAATATTTGTACCTTCAATAACAATGCTCTTACCTTGCCATCTGAATGTTTATTATCTTCACTGCCCTGGTTTTCAAACTCATATCATCATATACCTGCTACATTGTTTTCAATCTCATATCATCATATACATGTACCTGCTACATGGTTTTCAACCTCATATCATCATATACCTGCTACATGGTTTTCAATCTCATATCATCATATACATGTACCTGCTACATGGTTTTCAACCTCATATCATCATATACCTGCTACATTTTTTCAATCTCATATCATCATATACATGTACCTGCTACATGGTTTTCAACCTCATATCATCATATACATGTACCTGCTACATGGTTTTCAACCTCATGTCATCATATACCTGCTACATGGTTTTCAACCTCATGTCATCATATACCTTCTACATGGTTTTCAACCTAATGTCATCATATACCTGCTACTAGGATTTTGAACCTCATATCATCATATACCTTCTACATGGTTTTCAACCTCATATCATCTTATACCTGCTACATGGTTTTCAACCTCATGTCATCATATACATTTACCTGCTACATGGTTTTCAACCTCATGTCATCATATACCTGCTACACGGTTTTCAACCTCATATCATACACCTGCTACACAGCCTTAATTCTTCCAATAAACAGTAAGCAAACAGCTGTACAACCTATACTGTATTCAGCTGTACAACCATACTGTATTCAGCTGTACAACCTATACTGTATTCAGCTGTACAACCTATACTGTATTCAGTTCGACCTATACTGTATTCAGTACAACCTATACTGTATTCAGCTGTACAACCTATACTGTATTCAGTACAACCTATACTGTATTCAGTACAACCTATACTGTATTCAGTACAACCTATACTGTATTCAGTACAACCTATACTGTATTCAGAGCCTTATAGGCTTCTACAGCTGGTTCACAACCTCTTACCATATGTACTCGTGTATAATACGGCTTCAAATGCAAACAACACAGACCCTGATCTGCCATTGCATAATGCGCCAGCAGATCAGGGTCTATGTTGTTTGTTCTACTGATTAGTTCTTACAAACTGCATAGACCCAGATCAGCTGGCACATTATGTGATGGCAGATATGCGTCTATTCAGTTTGCTGTTAGTATCGGCTTATACATGAGTATATATGGTAACCACCCTGATTCACAACCTAGTAACATCATATACTGTGGGACAGTATTTTTCATGGAGTACCAATTTTTGTGGAGTTCATGGTTGCTCCCCAGCATGAATTTAAAGACCCAAAGAAAATGAGTCACATGTGATGCAGAAAGCCCCCCCCCCCCCCATTTTCCAAGATACATTCCTAACAATCAACAATGTTAAGCTACATGTATCTGATAATTCAACTTCATCACTGTAGTAAAATGTTATCGTATCTTTTACACGTGATTATTTTAACCCATTTTGAAAAAAAAGAATTACAAAGCAGTTTATATTGTTTCAGTGTACATTTATGTACAATATACAATATCTGGTAGCTGTCTTTTCCACTTACTGCCTTAAATCGAGATCTGTCGTGATATCAGAAAGTATAGAGAAAAGAGAGAAAGAACATAAAGTATTTAAGTACTAGTATTACCAAAACAAAATAAAGAATAATGAAGTGATACACAAAAATTAGATTAATATTTATTTACATTGATCCTTCATTCAAGTAAAACTGCAGTCAAAAATACTTGTATGCCAAAACTGCACTTAATTTATTCTCTGCAATTCTCTGTGATCAAAGATTTTGCACAATCATGATCAATCTGAATGAATAATGTACAATAATTATAGATAAGTAATAATATATCCTGCTAATTACAGGTAGCAAGCTTTCCTGTTAAAATTTAAATCTTCCTGAAAATAAATCTCATTTTATCCATGCATTGTTAATCCAAGGGAAGAACAAGACTTCCAGATATTGAAACTATTCTTTGAAGCACAAGAGCTAATTAAACACTATGTATATACACTAATTATCACACTGCACTAATGCTCACATTTCACTGATTTTTGGAGAAAAAAAAAAACACTGAATAAACATCCTGTCAATAAAGTCTTCTGGTACACACAAATGTTTGTCATGTAAATAATCCTGAAATTGCAAAATTACACAATGGAAGCTTTCTCAAAACCACGGTTAATTAGGACTGATCTCTCGAACATTTTATTATGAGCTGCTTTCCTACACTACACCTCAAAGGTTGCCAAAGCCTGCTAATTGCACTGAGTAAGGGGCAATTAGTCATGTGTTTGGTTCACATATGGAATGATGACATTATCCACATAACATGATCAAAGAAAGTATTGATGGTGAAACTTTATAGACAGTGGTTTAAGACGATATAGATCTGATTCAATAACTGTTCTGCTTCATGTTGCTGATTATGTTGGCTCTGTTTGATGTTCAGCACTTGGATGAAAGCACAGTATAAGGGATTGATCCTGACAGGTATTTGATTTGTGCTCATACTGGTGGTAGTATTGTTTTCACCATTCTACCAGCCACCATTATTTTGTCTGCAACATTTTTCATCTTTTGTATTAACTATTCTGGGTATTTGTACAAGTTAATCAATGGAATAAAATACATATAAATATGCAAACTTTGACAGAGGCAAAAATCCATAAATTTAAGTACCGTACCCACAAATTTGTCTTTTTATTTTCCAAACCACGAAAATTAATTAAACCACAGTACCTGCTACGTGGCCTTAAATCCTTCAATCACCAGCTTACATCTTTACAACCTATCTTCAGTTCACAGTCTCATAACCTTCTACAACTGGTTCACAACCTCTTTACCTCACACAGCAGGTTTGCAGCTTCTTTACCTTCCATACCTGATACACATTCTCATGACCTCCTGCACTTACCTTAAAACCTTCAAACCTCATAATAGTCCATACCTCTTCACAACCTCCCATACCTGATTCATGGACTTACAAACTCTCATACATGATTTAAAGTTTCATAATCTCCTATGCCTGGTTCACAGCTTTATAACCTCCCATATCTAGTTCACAATCTCATAACCTCCTTCATCTGGTTCACAGAGGATACCAATAAATGGTCATTTTCTCACAGCTTCCTATACCCAGTATACAGCTTCATGGTTACCCATACCTGATTTACAGCCTCACAACTTTAAACAATTGGTTTCCATTCTTATAATCTCCAATACCTGGTTCAAATCATATATCCTCCTGCACCTGGTTCACAGCCTCTTAACATCCTATGCCTAGTTCACAGTATCATAACCTCTTATACCTAGTTCACATGGCCTGTTAACCATGGAAAAGAATGTTTATTTTTTATGGCAATACTTTGAATTTAATGAACAAACTTAAACATTAGTGTTTGTCAAAGAAGTTATGGTAAAAAATCTCTTCCATTCTTCTATAAATTCTCTTCACAAAATTAAAATGATTCCTGAATATGACAACAAGAACATTCCATTACTGTTGGTCAGGTACAATAATTCAAAGGTTGGTTTGAAAGCTTTAAAGCAGATGACAGTGAACACTGTGAAAAATTCCAAAAAGTTGACTTGATTTTCCTCAAGTACCAATGTAATCTGTAACCAAGCAAAACTTCTTCAATGATTTGTGAGATTAGCAGCTAAATAATAATAGGAAACGAGTTTTACTCAAGATGACTTGCAGAAATAGGAAAAAAAATGACAGGATCTTTATGGCATATGACATATACAGTGATGTCTGATATAACATGGTTCATGGGAGCTATAAAGTGTTTATCATTATCAGCAAGACCATTACACTAAGATATGTTACAAGCAAGGTTGAAACAAAATGGGGTTTACTGTGCACACAAATTATAGACAAAGGGTATTAAATTACCATATATACTTGCGTTTAATCCTGGTCCAAATGCAAACAACATAGACCCTGATCTGCCATCGCATAATGTGCCGGCAGATCAGGGTCTATGTTGTTTGTTCTACTGATTAGTCCTTACAAACTGCATAGACCCAGATCTGCCAGCACATTATGCGACGGCAGATCTGGGTCTATGCAGTTGGTATGGGTTTATACACGAGTATATACGGTATGTGAAACTAAATTATAATTAATTCTCATTGGAAGTCTAAGTCAAAACCTATACCTAGCTAAATTAATTTAATAAATTCAGTAGCAATGATTGAAGTATATACACCTGAGTGTCTGGGAATGGCCATGGACCCGTGATAACCATGGCTGGTGGAGCCCCGAGATTTCAAAGGATGGGCTCATGTGAAAAGTATGCTTAAAATAATTAGTTAAAAATGTAATTCATTTTTTTTAAAAATATAGCTCGACTCAAGCCCTGAAGCTTTACCGTTGGATTCATGGCTGGCCATGATTAGGCCATCTATACAAGGGCACATGATATAATCTGTGGCTTATTAATGAAAGATCACTGTACAGGTGGTGGTTTCAAATAGTCTTGCAGATGGAGGAAACTAAAGAACCCAGCAGAAACCACTAACCTTGGATGGGTGGCCACAAATCTCTGTACCTCCCAGATCCATTGAATAAATCATGATTTGACACATTAGCACCCCATCATGATTTACTCAATGGAACTGGCAGATGCAAAGATTTGTGGCCACCCATCCGAGGTCAGTCGTTTTCGTCATGGTTCTCTGGTTTCCTCCGCATTAAGGCTATTTGAAACCACCTCTTGGCCTCATTTAGACAGTCGTCATCAGGGTCTGACAAATCTTGTGCCCAAAGCCCAGGGCTACCAGAATGCTGGTCCATGGGCTTCAATATGTTGAATTTGGATAGCTTAGTGGACTACAACATACAGCTATCCCCTGTTATAACACGCTTTATCATAATGTAAAGTATATCCCCTGTTATAACACGCTTTATCATAATGTAAAGTATTATAGCTTTTACCTTATCAAAACATTCCCTTTTGCCCACCCCCAACACCCATACATGCAGACATAACATTTTCAATTCCAGCTGTACCATGGTTCTGTACATACTGCGGTAATTGCCATATTGCTGTTCTGTACATACTGTGGTTATCACTATACTGCTGTTCTGTACATACTGCGGTTATCACTATACTGCCGTTCTGTATATACTGCTGTTCAGTACATGGCATGGTTCATGCTATGCCATGCTTCAGTACATAATGCCATTAGCAAATATGGATTCAAACCATTGCATTATAAAAGAGGAAGCAGCATCTCTTCCCCATTATAACATGGTAGTTCTGGTCCATATCCACCAACTATGAATGGAAATGCATTTTAGTTAGAACAGCATTATGTACAGAACCACGGTAGAGTGACAACAGCATTATATACATGATTGCAGTATTGGGGGGGGGATGGGGGGGGAAGGGGGGTGAAGGGGGGAGAGGTGATTGAAATTTGTCAAATAGTTGTGTTGTAGAAAGGAAATAAAGATATATCACCCAGCTACATGTTGTTTTCTTTAAACTCATATTGTCATATATTGATTTAATTGTGGACACGGAATCAAGTCATATGAAGCTTGTTTTAATGAGGGAGAGCTGCAGTATGATGCACATGTATATAGTTCTACATATATAATGCACATGTATATAGTTCTACATTTTTCAAAACACAGAAGAATAATTATTATTTAATCCTTTGCAATGAAAAAGGAGAAGTCCAAAAGCTAACAGTTTCATATAAAAGTGCATTCTCTGAGCCATGCTATCATGTTCTTTACTTCTGGTTCTAAATTGGTGTAATGTCCGTTCACTGTACAATTATTATTATAGATTTTATTTACTGGTACTTTATATTAGTGCACTAAATCGTGTTCACAATCTCCTGAAGGTAGCCACTTGACTTAGTTCCACCCTAAAATTCTTGAGCCATAATCCCTCTGATAAAGGCCCCAGGGTCTCATGATGTAACTCATCCTCCCAGCGCCCTGGGGGTAGATATATGTCCCTTATCCTGGCCTCTTTTTCCTGAACTGGTGCCACAAGAAGTTTGTCACCAACAAGGAATTCTGAATCTGTTTCTAGGGCAACTGGGTCTTGAGGAAACAACCACCACAATGGTCGGATCAAGGGAGCACCTGAAATGATCAAAGCAATGGTGCCAGTAGTTTTGAATGCTTTCCCTCTTGGTTACCACTATTTTAACAAATAAAGGGTCCTTGATATAACACTGGTTAAGCCATCTGCTAAGATACTCTGCAGATCTAGGCTTGATACCAAATTTCAGCCTGTACAATGGTCAGCAGTCACAGGTCTTTGTCAGTGCCTTTATAAAAAAATACTTTTACCTCCAAGACTATCTTACTCACCACCTCAGAGGTGTCAAGAATCTCATTAGTTACTAAATCTTTTGTACAATCCAGCCAATAGCTACACAAAGACAAGTCAATATAAACAAAGTCTAACATATGAAAAAATACTCGCATAAATAAATTTTAGAATCTTTAAAACTTGGTAAAAATTCTTGCATTAATAAATTTTCACATTTTTCAAACTCTGATATGAATGCAAAAGGCAAACATAAAGAGTAAAACACAATTACCTTAATACATCTTTTTATCGAAAAATTGCAAAATGCAAACATGAAAGATTTTAATCTCATCAATTGGCAAAATTCCAAATCATATAATAAACTAATTTATCATAAGTGTGTTTAGTAACATAATTTCATGTCAAGACAATAGTATTCTTAGTTTTACAACATATGAAATTTATGTAAATCAGGAATAAAAAGTAACTAACTTTTGATAAAGATTAAATGGCACAAAACTATTTTCATCCACTAATGAAAATTTCTGCTCAGCAAGGAGGGCAATTACAACCACATCAGAAACAAACAGTATACAATATATATAAAGTTGCTTCCCTTATACTGTAAATTCACTATTTCTTGTGGGGTACTAATTTTTGTGGATTTTGTAGTTTTCAGTGCTCACAAATCTAAAGACCCAATGAACAGTCATTTATCAATGGAACAATTTAACCACTGTCCAAATACACAAATGTAGTGCTCAAAGATGTCATTTTTTGCTTAACCACGAAAATTAATACCCTAAAAAATAAATCAATTCACAGTATAATAAGTTAATTTGTGAAGAATTTTCTTCAAAATACAGAGTAAATCATTATACCTGATTCTGCTGCATCCTTTGAAGCCTCAAGAAGGATCGGTGCGACAATGTCCTTATGAATTTTCACAAATTTTTTAGCAATATCAATTGTTTCCTTATCATACTGCCATGGAACAAAGGAAAACTGCATAGCAGGAAGATAAGCTGTGATCTCCAGCCACCGAATAAATAGTTCTTTGCTTGGTAAGATAGTCTGAGAGAAAGGACTTAATGGGTCTTCTCCATAACCATTCCCGCCAATCATATCTGGCAAAATATATGGATATCCCAGTATTCCGAGTGTGAGAACTATTGGAATCAATGTTTTCAATCCATTATCATAACTCCATTTTGAATCTTTGTCCCCCATGCGAAGAAATATTGGATATTTCTGTGTGCCAAAACCACAACGAACTTCGATCATAGAGCCCATGGTGCTGACAGCTTCAACATACTTCTTTGCATAATCACTTGGATTTGTCCACGGAATTTTGGGCATGTATGCCGATGGTAAATATGAAACCTCTCCAGCATCAAACTTAAAAGAATCAACTCCATATGTGTCTTTCATTTTATTCAAACGAGTCAAATACCAATTCACAGCATCCTCATTGGAAACATCAAGAACTGCTGCAATGCCTTGCCACCATTTTACAAGAGCTGGTACTTTTCTATCGAGGTCCATTAGCCAATAACCTTTCTCAAGGCCATGCTGGAATGATGGTGAGCCTAAATTGGCAAAAGGCGTAACCCAAACTGTCACCCTAAACCCTTTACTCTTCAGATCCTTTATCATTGATTTCGCATCAGGAAACTTCTCTTCTGTGAAATCAAATTCTCCATAATGAGTAGAGAACATATCATCTATCTCTATCTGTGAATTACTGAACCCATATTCCATGATTTCTTCACCAAACTTCAACACTTTTTCTTGTGACACACCAACTTTATATCTAGCCCAGGTGGACCATATAGGCGATTCAACCATTCGAATATCAGGTATTCCTCCAGGTCTATGAAATTTAGTCTTTAATAAATAATCATGGATTTCTTTTACATTAATTCCTTTACAAATTTTAATTTCTAGAATTGGTTTATCATTTCTAAGGTTGAAATATGGTGGTACAAAATCTGAGCTAAAACACATCTGGTTAGAACCCGATTCATTAAAACTAACAAATAAAGGAATATCTTCTTGGATATATATTCCTATACCATTGGAATTAATCCAATATCTTTCCAAGACATTTCCCAATACTCTTCTGGAAGGGTAAAGATCATAAGGGACATATGCTTGCTTTGGCAGTTGAAGATTTGATGTTGGCCATGTTTGATCATGAAGTTCTGCTCCACCATACCATCTATACTTCTCCAGATTAATACAGGCTTCTGGAACAAAATCAAAACTTGCAGATGACAAAATTACATTTCTACAAGTTATTCCATTTGTATCTTCACGAGGAACTGAAACTTCCAGTCTTCCAATTCTAGTCCATTCTAAACACATCTGGATATTATTTGGCTTGTCTTGGCAGGTTTGGCCTCCTTCATGCATCATTTTGTTAGAAAATGATCCTGAGAAAAATGATCCTTTAGAATCACTAAATATGAAATTACCATCATCTGATACATATTTAAACCCAGGTAGCATAATTTTGTTAGGGTTTGTGGTGTAAGCAATTTTAGAGACCCAAAATAAGACAAAATAAAGTGTGCTCAAAATAAGCATTGTAAAAAGAATTATGTTTCGAGTCTTTTGTTGGTATCCTTTAAGGATTAAGTTAAAAAATTTCTGTAACTTTTTCATCTATTTCCACTGTCAAGTTGTAATCCAATCTGGAAAGAAAAGACTGAAAATAACTAAATTTGTATTGAATAAAATAGGCATAAATAATAATAATAATGATAATAATAACATAAAATAATAAGAATAATAATAATAATAATAATAATAATATTATTATTATTATATGAATACATGTACTAACTAATATTAATTAATGTGACTAAGACGCTAAATTACATTATATTGTTCCATACTATAGTACATGTACTAGTATTCTTTCCTTATTTTCTTATGGATGTCTGCCTTGCAAAATCAACATTTATTGCACTGTTAAAAATAATGTGATTATTGCATTATTATGTCATCGACTTGTCGTCACTTGTTACTTCAGTATGTCATAGTGTTATAAAATCGGGTAGAAACTGGATGTAAAATTTGATGACATGATTTGATATATTTATACAATTTTAATAATCGCAAGAAAAGTTTGTAAAGAAAAGTGATAATGTCAATGGACTGTAAATTATACCTTATGAAATTATTATAAATTTATTACTTCAGATTCTAAAGGTGTCAGAATTCCTATGTGATCTCAGAATCATAGTGAAAAAAGTTCCCTCACCAACATACACTTTTCTTAATGCATCTGATAAGATGACGAATCTATGATCTTTAACCTGTGCAAATCTAATGATTTTAAAAATAATTTTTCCACTATATATTTAAGGAGTGTCACTCACCAATACTTTTCTGTGTAATGACCCTTACATTAAGATATTTAACTAAGTGTATCACTGGAGAATGGAGATCAAAAGTATGAACTTTTTTTTTAAAAAGTTTTTAACTGCTTGTAAAAAATATCCAATTTTCAAACAGTTAAGTACTCAAAAACATTCCATCAGCAATCATCCTTAATTAGGAATTTTAAGACTACAAATCTGTCCCTGTGCTTTTTGCAAACTATCATAACCAGCCACACTTTTCAGGCTTGGTGATGTAAAAAATCCCCTTGCACCCTCCTGCATGTTATATGGAATGCATCCTGTGATAATGTCCCATCTGAGAAGACCTTGAACTTTTTTAAAAGAGTAAAGTTTATACTGAAAAACTCTGAACTTGTAATTTAAGGATTTCACATTTATGACTTTACCATTTTTAAACCTATTTGTTGCTTGGCACTAGTCTGAATTGTGCTGATGTGCTTTTCAATCGTATGCATAGACACTGTATGAAATTATAAGCAGAAAAGTTATGTAATTCATTCTTTAAAATCTGGCCAAATAAAATGAGAATAAAAGGAAACCTATTTGAAAGTAATCAAGATTTTCTTATTTATTACACATAATTTGTAAAGCCTCATGGAAAATAAAAGACAAAACCAAAAAAATCTCTGTTAAGACTGTTGCAGAAAAGAAAATACAGTAATGTGTTGATTTCAGTACATAGAGTCTAGTCTGATCCACCTTTCATTCATCTGATTCATTAGGGTGTAGACAGCTCAAGGATGGGACCAAACTGTACCTATTTTACTGAATGCTTGGTGGATGCATCAAGTACACATGCATGTATGTATGTATGTATGTATGTATGTATGTATGTATGTATGTATGTATGTATGTATGTATGTATGTATGTATGTATGTATGTATGTATGTATGTATGTATGTATGTATGTATGTATGTATGTATGTATGTATGTATGTATGTATGTATGTATGTATGTATGTATGTATGTATGTATGTATGTATGTATGTATGTATGTATGTATGTATGTATGTATGTATGTATGTATGTATGTATGTATGTATGTATGTATGTATGTATGTATGTATGTATGTATGTATGTATGTATGTATGTATGTATGTATGTATGTATGTATGTATGTATGTATGTATGTATGTATGTATGTATGTATGTATGTATGTATGTATGTATGTATGTATGTATGTATGTATGTATGTATGTATGTATGTATGTATGTATGTATGTATGTATGTATGTATGTATGTATGTATGTATGTATGTATGTATGTATGTATGTATGTATGTATGTATGTATGTATGTATGTATGTATGTATGTATGTATGTATGTATGTATGTATGTATGTATGTATGTATGTATGTATGTATGTATGTATGTATGTATGTATGTATGTATGTGTACATCTTTGTCTTTCCCCATAGATTTAAAACCTCTTTACCCTTTCTCTTGTATAGAGGATGCTATAAAGGACGCTAGCTATCAATAAATAAGAAAACTTTATGTATGTATGTATGTTATGTATGTGTTTGTTTGTGTATGTGATTGTTAGTGTATGTCTTTGTCTTTCCCAGCAGAAAACTAAAACTTAAAACCTCTTTACCCCTTCTCTCTTATGTGTGTTTGTATGTGTGTGAAGGTATAGTTGTGTGTCTATAAACACTTTGTACCCTTATGTGATAGTATAGTATGTTTGTGTGAGGGCATAGCATGTGTATACCCTTTTTGTTGGATAGTAGGGGTGTGTGATTGGATAGTAATCAAAAAGCAGTTGCTGGATTGTAGGGTGTGTGTGTGTGTGTGTTTATAAAGTAATCAAAAAGTGGTTGCTGAATTGTAGGGTGTGTGTTTGGATTGTAATCAGAAAGCTGTGGCTGGATTGTAGGGTGTGTGTTTGGATTGTAATCAGAAACCTGTGTTTGGATTGAAGGGTGTATGTTTGGATTGTAATCAAAAAGTAGCTTCTGGACAGTATATGTGGTGTGTTGGATTGTAGATAAAAATTGTAACATTACATTCCCGTTTGTTCCCATAAACACTTTCGTCCCCATAATACCATTCCCATGTTAAACCTATGGACAATTTTAACATAGGATTTTCTGTTTGTCCCCCAAGATGCATTTCCATGTAAATCTATGGTGTAATGTTAATTCCCAACCGTCCCCAAATACCCACATATTACTACTGCTCAATTTTCTTTGAAATAACATGCTTTTTGTTTGTTTGTATATTGCTGGGGTGTTGTTTTTTTTGCAGCATGAATTATTCAACCTAAATCCGACAAAACATCTAAATGTACTTACATTGCCAAAACTCATCAACTTTAGTATGAAGGGATTTTCCGAATAATCTTCATTTTTCTTTTAACAGTAAGATGTAATCAATATATATTTTGTGTGTTGAGTTTTTTCGTCGTCGTAGTCGTGCTGTGTGTGTTTGTGTGTTAAGAAATGCCTTAGTTGAAAGTTTTGGTCAAATTTACACGAAATATAAACCACATTTGTAGATACCTTTTCATATAAAATTATTCGTTTTTACGAATACAGTGGTATTGAACATGGCAATCTTTTAAAAAATAATGTCACATGTATGTAGGCAATTAGGTGCGGTAGTCCCTCACTATAATGCTGTTTAGGAAAGCAGCGTATTAATTAACCAGACGGATAATCTGACATGGAAATAGGTGGATGAGCAAAGCTGTACAGACAGACAAAACTCTAATAGGCAAACGGATGGGTGGGTGGATGCATTGATAGACTTATGATACACTGTTAGATGCATGCATAAATAATTACCCGAGCTGGCTGCAATATCTAAATAAAGTCTAAATACCGTTGCTCGTCTGTTCCTGCCTTGTGGCCATTCTGGAGCCCCCAACCCACGCCCTATTTCAACGGTCATTTAATTCACAAACATCGACATGACAACTTCTCAAAATTCTACAGATTCATTTTTGTTATTTCAAAAATACTGTTTCGTTTATTTTAAACTCTTTATCATCAGCAGGTAAAAAGTATACACCAGATAAACCTAGAGTGATCATTCACCTTGATTTCTCGCAGCGACATTGCTTGTTTACAATAGAAGAGTATTACAAGGGACGTAACCCTTTTGAAGCTAAGACGGCTATTCGTACAAAGTGCATGTCAGTTTTCGTCGGTCACATCATATATGGAGATTATGGAAATTCTTTATTTGGAAATATACCACTACAAATCAGGTGTCTTCCACATATAATGGTGCATAATACTACTACTACTAATAATAATATAATTCACTTAGGTATGTCAAGTTTATTGTACAGACTTGGATTGAAAAGTGCACATTGACTTTGCCGTGTTATTTGTTCTTGAAATTACATATTTGTTTTTTTCTAGATCAAATTTTCCGAAAATTTAGATCACTGTAGTACAGATCTATTTGAAATGAACTATAGAGATCTTTTCCTGAGTTTTTGTACAATATAAAAAGAAATGCTTTTTATCTTCTGTCTTCTTACAAGTAGTACACGGTCTTTCATCTTGGTATTTTAAGATATCATCTCTTCTGTTTTAATAAATCATGGGCACTTATTCGAATTTCTGACAGTTGTAGTGTTTCTGTTTTGGTAAATTGATATTAAGGTAGGACTGAATTTCAAATTTGTCAAAAATTAAAGAGAAGAATGATAACTTGGAGATTGGATAATTCTTATTTGCAATGGACACAGGAGTAGGTGGCCATTCATACAGTTCAGTTTTTAGCTGGTCTGTCCCCTTCTTCATTTTTGCATGTGTGCTAAGGAGTGTCCACTATTCTTGAGTTCCATCAGTGGCCATCCTACACCCGAGTCATCCATACACAGTGTCAGCCGGGGAAAGAAAAAGTTGAAAAGTCAAAGTCCAATAGACTGAGTACCTACCTAGCTAGCTAGATAGATAGATGGTTGGATGGATAGATTGGTAGATGTATGCATGGATGCAGTGGATGATAATTGCAATGGATGGGTGTGGGTAAGGTTTAATAAATGAATGGGTAAACAACAGGCAGGCAGATAAAAACAGACACAACGATAGATTGATAGTGAATAGATTGGAGAACAAAAAGACAGAGAGACAGCATGAGAAACCACGATGAACATTGATTTCTTTTGAGTACCCTGTTGCATTTCTGTCGAGAAAGATCAAGCTACCTATGAAAAGTTATTTTCCTCCTTTCAGAGAATGCATGATTTACATGACTCTTTCTCTCTCTTCCTCAAACAAGAAAAAACACCACATATGGAGACTATGTGATCCTGAAATGCAAGTACAAAACTATATGTGTATGCAATGTAAAGTCAGTTGAAAAAGGAATGAAAATTTCATTGCAAATGTGGGAGAAGTTTATAGATGTGCATGATATTTCCAAAATTTTGATCAAACCCATGTGGACAGGCCAAAGGGATTCGGGTCAAGGTTGGGCAAGAACTGGACATGCTGGAGGGGGGGATGGTAATTTATAATTGAAAGAAGGCTGCTGGGAGATTTTTTAAAAGTTCCGATATCAAATTCAAAATGGAGTCTGTCCTAGTAAACTGGACATACAAGAAATGTTTTTCCAAGATTATACAAGTTATACAAGTACGAGTTATACAAGTACGAGTCGTAATACTAGATCAACAAAATGCAATCGATGTTTGGTGTTTTATGGCACAGCAACACAATGTAGGTTTTTTAGTGCTGAGGCAATTGGAGTAAAGTGCCTTGCCCAAGGACACACCACATTAAACGATCTGGTATGATTCAGTGACAGCGTTCAAACCACCTCCCTTTCAGTCATGAACATGGCACACCACTAAGCCACTGTGGAGGGTGCATTCATGCCTATAATACATCTCTGAACCAGTAGGGTGTGAGCAACTGATGTATAAAAACAAGCTGAATTTTTTAATATATTTTTCATGTTAGAATCAAAAAAGATTTAAAAAGATGTATCTATTTTAATAAATAAATACGTGTTCTCAATGTTGCAATTTTTCATATTATCTACTGAAATTGATATCTCGCTTCAAGTCATTATTTCATAACAAGTACATACTGACCCATGATGATTGTAATAATTTTCCAAGGTGAAATCAAACTTGTGGGGATGCATCCCCACAAAATGGGATGACTGTAGGATAGACCTTGGATGTCAAAATTGATAGGCTGCACTCAATTTCATTGTCAGGGTAATTAATGCATTAAACAGTGGTAACAATGGTCTACTTTTTTTGGGGTGATGTGGGATTTACAACAAATCATGATGCATATGCTTGCAAAGTTTGTTGATTATAAATAGAAGTCAAAATATGTGCTGATCAAATTTCCATACTGGCCAGGGTTACTGAAATTTTAAAAGTAGGTCACAGTATCCTAATTTTTGGGGTGATTGTGGCACTTCATTCAAGCTTCACCTATAAAATTTAGTAGTGAGATCATGAATGATTTACAGTGTCAGCAATAATGACTGCACTAGATGTTATTGCCAAAGTAATTCATGAAAATTAAGCTACAGTGACCTAGTTTCTTTTAGTATTATGGGACTTAATCAAGTTGCACTTACTACTGGGTGTGCAATCCAGAGTAATCAAGATACTGACTAATGTTTGTAAGAAAGAAGACAAAAGAGACTGAAAATGGTTTCCTTTCCAAAGCCTGTCAGTATAATCTATTTATAATCATATGTAGAGGGCTCTTAAAGATTAATGGATGACATAAATAATAAGAATAGAGGGAGATTTCTTCATTTGCTATACGTCTTTCAGGAGAGAAAAATAAGACAAAAGCATAAACTAATTGGAAAAATTTTATTTTTAATTTGTAAGATCTCAGACATTGTGCACTTACATGACATGATTTCATGTAGATATACAAATCAGTAGAAAGCTATTGCTTCTGAACTTTTCTGTGAGCAACAAATCCATATATTTATTTACTATTACAGTGAAATATGAAATGAGAAATGAAACATACAGAAAGTATTGATTTGTATTATTTGCTGTCGGATACTGAATGTGTAAAAACTTCATCCCTGAGGGTAGATTTCTACAGAACAGTCCTATTATATAATGTACAAAGTTGCCACATGTTTAACATATGTAACTTCATACATGCTAAAGATATAAAAGTTCCCACAATGCAATACAAACATTAATCAAATACATATTAATTCATAAACAAAGTATACACTTGATGTGATTACACATAAGTATGTGAAAAATCTTTAATAAATTTTATTTATATGTTATTTGTTTTTTTTAATTTTTTTTTGTTAATATGTGTGAACCCAAAGATATGCTTTCATTACATAAGTAATATTTCACATACAGAATATGATCAGAGTCCCTGCTTCAAGGACCTTCAGTGGCTGGGAAATCATAAACTGCTGAGCTTGAATTTAAGTTTGAGACTTTATGTCCATCAATCACAAAGCATGTTACTAAAAATAACTATGGCCAATCGAGTTTTATGATTTCCAGTCCTGGACACTTTAGTTTTTACTGAAAATACACATGTCAATTCTGCCAGTGTAGTAAAAATAAGATTTCTAGTAATACCCTGCAACAGCTGATACTATACATCAGTTATTTTTGTTTGGCTTAGTTTCAAGGATGGCTCAGTTTCACGATGAATGTATTTTCAAGTAAAGGTGCCGCTAGACAATTGGAAAATGGTTTCTTTGCATCTAACATTACTAATGTACAATACAACAATGTGAAAGAATTTCTGCATCCACACTTTTCAATGCAGGATGTTCATTCCCAAGTTCATTGATACATGATTTTACAAGTAGATTTTTACATATAATTTAGAACACGTGTCTTTCTTCTAAGAAAGGACCAGTTTTCGTCTCCGCACATTATTTTATGATATATATGATATGTAATAAACATCTCAGTAGGCTTATTTTCCAACATATGTCAGATCAAACTCCAAATTGCATAGACCTAGGTCTGATGCAACATAATGTACCAGCAGATCTGGGTCTATGCAGTTTGTTTGGAGTAATCAGTACAACAAACAACACACACCATAATCTACCAGTGCACTATGCGATGGCAGATCAGGTTCTATTTGTTTGCAGTAGAACCTGACTTGTATGCAATTATAAATGGTGCTTTTCAGAGCTAAACACCATAGAATTGGGTGGCTTATTTTTGAGGTTGGCTTTATTCCGAGGTGGGCTTAATTTTGAACTTGAAGGGTATTTTTCTAATCATTCATGCGATACTATGGATATGTGCTGAGAAATTGTGAATTGCCAAACTGTCGTTTAAAACATGATGCTATGTGAAAGGGGACTATAAACATTTCACCAAGGATGAAGATCAGAAATAGTTAGGATGATGAGCTTTGGTTTCCTGTACTGAAAAAAGGATCAAAAGGGACACTGGTAGGTAATTATTATTAAAATTTACCTTTAGCATAGTTTGATAAGCCGATTATTATATTATATAACAGATACTGATTGTAGCGACCGTACATTTTTACAGCTTGCAATTGTGTTTGCTGTTTTAAATTTTCACAGTTAATCTCTAGTCAGTAGAAATTTAATGCTTGAAGCAGTTACGTTTTTGGAACCCCTTCTGATAGACACTAATCTTGAAAATGTGTTGTGAATAGAAATTACTGAAATAGCCAGTTTTGCTGTGTTTCACCAAAGGAGGTATTACTGTCCAATTATTTTTTTTAGATAACAACAGTCTATAATAGGTAACTGCCCTTTAATGGAATACAAAGATTTGCACCATCTACCTCTGCTACCTCAGGAACACATTTGTATTTCTGAAACTGGAATTATCCCTGAAAAAAGGAGTGAAAATTGATATTAAAATATAAAAGAGAACAGAAGAAAAGGAAAACAATACTATACCATATATACTTGCTTATAAGTTGAGTCCAACTGCAAACAACATAGACCCTGATCTGCTGTTGCATAATACACCAGCAGTTCAGGGTCTATGTTGGTTTTTTTTACTGAATACTCCTAACAAACTGCATAGATTCAGATCTGCCAGCGCATTATGAGATGTCAGATCTGGGTTTGTGCAGTTTGCAGTTGGACTCGACTTACAAGTGAGTATATATGAAAACTGTAATCTATAATTTCTGCATATGCATATATGAATTTGACATATTCTTTTATTCTTTAAAGAGTGATTGATAGAATAAATTACCCTTCAAAGAAGTAAATGCACCAACCCAGAACAGATTTAAACAGATACCTTATGGACTAGAGACCCAAGTGGGTCTGATATCGCTCAGCTTGTTTACATAACAGTGGACTATTTCACAAAGCAGGCTTATGCAGTACTGGGATAACAACAACCATATGTAAACTATCTACCAAACTATATACCAATTGGATTTTACCTATTTTTCAATAGTCTCATAAAAAGTCTTTTACGTTTTTGTCTTTTATGTTTTTGTCTTCTATGTTTTAAGTCTTTGCCTATAATTAAACTCGTCCAAGATCTTGATGATATAAACCTATTTATCAATATTTATCAAAACTGGATGAGAACTATAGTCTCAAGATCTAGAGAGGTAACAAGCTCAGCCAATCTGAGGCAAGATCATCTCATAATATGCAAAGATCTCACCCTTAATAAAACCCATGGGATATAATGATGATACAAGTCTATTTATCATGTCTGATAAAAAAAATTTTTTTATCAGAAATATTGTTGCTGAAGTGTTCATAATCTAAGCCAATCAGATGCATAATCACCACATTAATATGTGTTGATCTTGCACACAATTTCACTCATTCAGGGTCTATTCTAGAACTGAAAACTTAGGGGAGAAATACCCCCCCCCCCCATTTGAAAAAGGGGAGAATTTTCAGAACATTGGAGGAATTTAATGAAGAAATATTGGCAGGACTTGACAGAACAATGCAAGAGTTTTGTTTATTCATTTTATTTTTCAGAAAAAAGCACAAATCCTGCAATCATGCATCATGCATCCTAGAACAGGCTCTACTCATCTCAGACCTTGGTGATTTAAGTCTATTTACCAAGTGTAATCAAATCAAATCAGAAATACAGTCTCAAGAGTGGTAGCAAGCTCAGCCAATCAGATGCAAGATCCAGGGGTAGAACAATTTTGAAAATCCATGTCTGTCCCTGGGCAACCTGCCTGAAAGTCCAGTTGCCCAGCAGATTTTTCTGCTTGCCCTGTAAATTAGTGTGATTGCCCTCAAGACTGCTGCAATCAAAATTATTCAACAACTTTTGTCGTATATATATATAGTTAACCCTAATTGCACAACACACTTGTAACTCAACATCAATCCTGTTAAAAGAAAGTGTTGCACACATGTTTAAGCTATTTTACATATTTATTCTATCTGAGATCAGCAAATAAAGATAATTGACCAATTTCCTTTTTTTCACAGTGTCTTGTCAGCTTTATAGTAGCTGTCCATCCCTGACAAGAAACATATCCATATATTATATTTATCTGAGTTTACTTCATTATAGTTCATGTTATTGTTAATATGATACTGTTAATCATGTGTCTAAATAGTCAGGGAATTGTAAGCTTTCCATGTGGGATTTTCATTTAGCCTTTACCCCACAAGCCAATATAGTATGAAACAACAATTGTGATTGGTTTAATTATTTAAACTTGGCATGCTAGATCATGGGCATTCAGTTTGTCAAGCCAAAGAAACCGCTACCTTATGTTGGTGTGTTGACAAAGCACAAACATTTGCAAGTCTTGTTTCTTTGAGGGTGGGTAGTATGGACTGATTACTTAATAAGATAATGAATAACCAACACCTGTAGATTAGTGTGGTCTCTTACCGATAGCAATCACTGAATACAGAACTATGTAATTATGTGGAGATAATTCAGCACTCTGCTGTAGGTACCCAGAGGGGCAATGCAATGATCAAATGTTTCCTGCTGGAAAGTATATAAAATTCAATTACAATTTTTAAAATGAAAATGATAATTGTTTATTCATATGTTTTGGTTACCTGACTGAGCTTTCACAATGGTAAAAAAAAGGTTGGCTGTCATTAAATTTTAGTTGTTCCGGGATCCTGAGCAATGTATTTTTTGTACTCTTGATGATCTCTCATTAATATATGTGGGTCTCTCTCTTTAGTGCTTTCATGTGCGATCTTAATTATACAGGCTCATATTCCAAGTTTGATCAAAATCAGATCAGAAAATGACTATGGTCTCCAGAGTGGTAACAAGCTCAGCCAATCAGATGCAAGATCACCTCATTATTGAACTAGAGCTTGATGACATAGCCCATATTCCAAGTTTGATCGAAAATGGATCAGATATATGACCTCCAGATTGGTAAAAACAAATTGTTAGTGAATGTACAATGGATGGGGGCAGATGATGCATGAGGGACACAAGGCCATACTATAAGCTCATTTGGTTTTACAGCCAGGTGAGCTAAAAACAATTCAACCAAGTATTACACATATGTACAGTGCTCCCTCACTATAAGGCCCCCAGTATAACACTGTCCTTCTTAAAACATGAGTATATTAATAGATCCCATGAAATTGATAAAATTTTGTTATATACTTGCTCCTTAATTTATTTCACTTTATTCAAGTTTTGGCTCATGAAAACCAACTGTGATGTGATTTCCCTTTCTTGAACACTCCATTTGAGTTGGATAGAGGGGTAACATGCTCAGCCAATCAGATGCAAGGTATCTCATTAACATGCATACATCTCACTTATTAAAAAATTCTGTATATGACAATGATAATATAGGTTTATTCACCATGGTGCAAAATCCAATTGGAACAAGTTAAACCAATCAGATACATTAGATAATCTCATTAATATTCATAGATCTTGCTCATGATCAAACATCCAACATCTTGATAATACAAGACTGGATATAATATATGCAAGATCACCTCATTAATATGTATGGATCTTGCTCATTATTTAATTAATCCGAAATCTTGAAGCTATAAGCCTGTATGTCCAAGTTTGATAAAAACTGGATCAGAATTATGGCACCCAGAGTGCTAAGAAGCTCCACCAATCATATGCAAGGATCTCACATATTATTAATATTGTCCAAGACTTTGATAATATAAGCATATATTCCAAGTTTGATCGAAATCTGCTCATAAATATGGCTTCAAGACTAGTAACAAGTTCAGCCAATCGGATAAAAGGTTAACTCATTAATACGTGTAGATCTTGCTCATTATCAAATGCTCCATGATCATGAGGATATCAGACTATATTCCAAGTTTGATCAAAAGTAGATCATTTTTTTTTGTTTTGTCACTTTGAACAGCCCTCTTAACACATTTTTGGCTATATCATCCAGAGGAAATGGGAGCTAAGTGCCTTTCCCAAGGACACACTGAGGCAGTTAATCGAACCCAGAACCCTTGGATTACGAGTCTGACACTCTACTAACTGAGCTACCATGACTCCCCAAACAGGATAAGAGTTATGGCATCCAGAATGGTAACAATGGATCTCGCTCACTACTGAACCCATCCATGATCTTGATGATATAAGCCCACATTTCCATTTGTGTCCAAATAGGATAAAATATATGGCTTCCAGAGTGGTAACAAGTTCAGCCAATCAGATGTTAGATCACCTCATTAATACCTATGCATGTATTTTGCTCATTACTGAACTCATTTGAGATCTTAATATTATAAGTACATATTCAAAATTGGATCAAAATGCATAAATTGAACATTGATGCCTATGGCAACAGCAACAACAATGCCATTGGAAAAGCAATACCTATGTCTCACATATGCTTCACAGGCGAAACTAAACTTATAAACAATAAACTTACTTTAGGCTATCAACGTGAGTTTTATATTCCATTATTGTGTTTGGTGGGAGATTTAGGACTCTTTTCAACGTGTCTCTAATCCTTGACGTTGTGGTCAGGTCACTGGCAGTTCTGTTCCACAGAGACAAGATGTCCTCCTAAAAAATATACCTTCTATAACTTATTGCACTATGAGAAAAATTAGACGAAAGTTCTTTGAGAAAAAATATATTATAAAAATAATGAAAGTTAATTTTTTCCTAATGACAATACGAGAGTAACAGAATTGGTTGTATGCACTGATAAAGCAAATCCTCATTCCTGCCCACAGATTAATGTATCACAGCATGTCAGTCAAACCCTAACATGTGATGATACCTATACTATAGCTGGCAAAAATGTGAAGCATCACGAGACTAAGAGATGCATTGGAAGCATGTCCAACATTCATACCTAATGTCCTTCACCTAGTCAGCTGCCAATATATATCATACACAAATCAAAATTCTTGTAACTAAAACTTTTTGAACCATTTTTCATTAAATTTTCAGTATACACAAAAATATTAACACTAATTCACATGCAGTAAGTCTAAACACAGAAAAGGATAACTTTACATGATGTGTTATCCATGGTTATCTTTGCTCTGGTGATAGGTCAATTCTGATCTTTTGGTTGGGATATCCCTTTCCCCCACATAAAAAAATGATTAATTATTTTTCTCACATTTTCAACCAAGAAATATTAGTACAAAAACTGGGGTTCATTGCTTTAAATGCAGCCAAACAAGCATTTAGAAAATTTTCTCTTTTTTTAAAAAAATCATTAGAAAGGGCATAAAATGTTAAGTTAAAAAAAAAAAAATCGTAGATGCACATGCAGTCGCAGACTTATATATCCTCACACTTATGCATGATCTTCTGGACATATTTTTCTTACATGGCAAACATACATTCCCCTTTTCTCAAGACCTTTGGAGCAATCAAAGATCAGAATTTCTTCTGCACATTAATGAATGTTCAACAGCAATATCATACAGGAGTACATAAACACTAAAACAAACAAGCTGAATTCGCAAAATTCACATTTTTTTTCAAGAAATATCATAACAAATGGGTCTGAGAAAAAAGTTATATCTTATCATTCATCTACAGTAATACATATTTAGCCTACAAAATTAAAATAAATCCTCCAATCAGTGAGAGTGCAGAATAAATGAAGAGCTGAAATCTGAAAATATCTCTTTTATTGGCAATTTGTCAAGAAATTTTACCAAAAATAAACCAGCGGCAAAATGTAAGACCTTATTGCACATTTACATCAACCAAATATCCGGCCTACAACGTTTCAATAAAATCCACAAAACAGTATGTGAAGAGAAGTGAAGAGTTGAATTCTTACAATAGCATCCTTTTTCGACAATTGTTCAATAAATTTCTGCAAAAGTACTGGGTAATTATGTTTCCCTGAGAATACTCACCCAATCACAATAATTGTATGAAATAAACTCTTCTGCCTCAGGAATCCAGCCAATCACACAAACACCACACACACACACACACACACACACATATATATATATATATATATATATATATATATATATATATATATATATATATATATATATATATATATATATATATATATATATATATATATATATATATATGAATGACAAAGGGAAGAAACTCTTATAAATTATCTCCCCTTTGGCTACCCATATACCATATACCACATGTTATCCAGTTTAAGCTCGAGTGAAACATCAACATTGATGCTCACATTTGCAGGAGGTGTGGGAAGGCTTTATGGTAATGTGATTGGGTAAGTATATTTGGAGAAACAATTTACAAAAAATGTACTATGTAGAATAGGATCCCTGATCATACTACCATTAAGTGAATATGTAATAGGAGGAAATGCATGAGCATCCAACCTCTACCACGGATACACTCAAAGGGAAATGTGCCTGGAGTCCCCATATGAACATGAAAGGAGCACAATCAACTATCACATGGCACATGATGTCAATACACTCTGAATGAGAAATAAATGACGTTTTCTTACCAAGGAAAAATTGGGATGAATCCAGTGTAAGCTATAACCCCACATCGATGAGGTTGTGCTGTCATTAACTGGCTCTGGTGGTCATCTGGGTCACAGCCACTGGACCCACCATATTCAATTGCCTTTTCTGTGATGCTAGATCTCAGATGTTGACTGTGCATGCCAGCCAATAGCTTCAGCAATGTCTCAGATCAAAACAATGTGCTCAAACTCATGGCTTGCCAAGATATGTTGTAAATCATGAGCTCAAATTTTCATTAGGCATATCTGGTGTTGTAAGATTACATTAAGCACATCACCTGCTTAAACCATGATGCCAGGGCTTGAGGGGTTATATCATTTTTCCTGGCCTTTACTGGAAGAAAATGGTCCTGTTGTACCACCCAAGTGCTTTCTGTTCATTTTAAGTAATGTCTTGGAGCATGGACCAGATGTTTCATTGCTGTATCTCTCAACATACTGATAGAGGACTGTGAGCAAATAAGCTCCTTCTAATTGTCTGCAGACAGTAACCTGTTTTTGGTTATGAAGCTTGGTTGCATCATCAGGACCACTGAACAATCTGATCTCCACTGGAGTTAGTTCGGGTGCATCAAAAGAGCACACTACTTGCTCACTTTTCATGCTATACCTAGGGCTATCAAAAAACATTTCTGTAAATTTGTAGCTTCATTGTGACTCTCTCTGGGTTGAGCCCTGTCAAAACCCCTAATCGGTACTACTTGAGGAACAGGGTGAGTGACCAGAGCCGATTCAGGTACAGTAAGTTCGACAGGTCCATGTTGTAGCCTATATATCTTCAACCATGATGTCTGAATATGTTAGAAATAATGAAGCAGTAGCCTCTTTTAGCAAGGACCACAGAAAAGAGTTAGGAAGTTTAGAAATCAAGGCATGCAAGGGGACGATGTTGTTGCCTTTGCACAAGTCCCTGAAAATGCATCATCAAAGTGGACGGCCTTGTAGCTCATGAGATGCACTCATGATCGAAGGGCCAAATTCCTTTCTGCACAAGGCTCTCTTGGAGGAGCCTGTCCAGAGAGAGATCGAAAACCTGTGACCAGTGTTGCTTGAGCAGGTTGGGCATCACTTGGACTTTCCTGGAGACGTCTATCACTAGCATTAGTGGATCATTCACCCAACATTTGTCCTATCTGAGAGGGGCTATCAGAACCACTCTGCATGTCTGGCCCCTTATTTTCCAGATTATTCTTGGTATCAGAACAGTTGGAGGGAAGGCATAGTCCCAAAATGTGTTCCATCTGACTGACAGAGCATTCACAGCCCAGGACTGAGTCTGGAACTGGAAAGATTAAAGTATTCAGTGTGTGGTTCATAGCAAAGAAACCTATCACTGGACATCATTAAAGTGTACAAATCCAAAGAAATATAAACACTTGGTTAAAAAGTCTGGTCCCATCTTGACAACAAATCAGCTAGGACATTGAGTCTGATGGGAATGTGTCTACTCTGGAATACCATCTTGTGCTGGGACTACCCATGCAGATAGTCCAAGACAAGTATGCAGAGGTCAGGTAATTTGCACCCCTCCCCCCTTTGAGGTCTGACACTATAAGGATTATCCTTCCACAAAGCTGATTCTTCTGAAAATGAAAAGTATTGATTATAGCCTTCATTTCCAGAAGGTTGATGTGAGGGACCCTCTCCTCTCCTCTGGCCTGCAGTTCCTGCTGACCATGGTGAAGCACTGCAACCGATGGGCTACCTAATCGTATTAACTGGTTTCCATACAGACTGAAATCTCTGATCGGTGTTTCTCCACAGGAATTCCTACTGTAAGCCATTGTTTACCTCACCATCAATGCAGGAACTACTTTATCTTGTTAGATATCATAACTCGATCATCTAGACGACTAAAAAGGAGCACCAGTGAGCCAATAGGATCTTCTGTAGAGGGTGCATGAACAGGTGCCCTCAGAGAATCAAGTCCACTGCTGCAATGATAAAACTGTAGAGTCACAAAAATTCTTTTATAGCAATCCACTCCCTGTTCGAAACTGACTCTTAAAGATCGATGGGAAGAGGATGAACGAGGTTGAATTGTGTCAAAAATTCCAAGCCCAGATGAACAAAGTGCTGGGATGGAGTGAATTCTGACTTCACCCAGTTAACAAGAAAGTCCAACTGGGAGAAAAGGAAGAGAAGGTTATTCATGTCCTACAATCAAACTGAACTAAACATGTTTTTCTTTAAGTATGTCATCTAGGTATGCTGCAGTGACTGTTCATAAGGCTGAACTGAACAGGGAAATGACACCATCAATGGTATTCATAAATGTCTGTGGACTGAAGTTGAGACTGAATGAGAGTGCGCAAAGTTGGTATATGGTTCCTTGGAATGCAAATTGAAGAAATTTGTGCAAAGCCAGATGGATAGAAATATGGAAGTATATGTTGGTCAGATCAGAACTAATTGCAAACTTGTCCCATTTGACGGAAATTCTTACCAACTGTGCTATCTCTATTCTTAACTTTAGCATGGCTGTGTATCTGAGATTTATCACCAGTCTGAGATTTCTGTTGGGTTTTTGGCACCAGAAAAAAACCTGAAATACCCCCCCCCCCCCCCCGAGAGTTTGGCTTGCAAACTCTTTCCACCACCTGCTTAGAGAGTAAAGAGCAGATCTCCTTCTGCAGAATGTCCACCTCCTCATCAGGAACCTCCACCATGAAAGGGGTATTGAAAAGGGGGAGGTAGGCTAAACAAAATCCAAAGCCCCACTGAAACACCATGAATTGCCCATTTGCTTTGTGGCCAATCCAAGCCTGCCAAAAATGAAGAAGTCTGATGCCTGCATGCAAGTTGTTGGCAGGCAGTTGGGGTGGCAAGTCATTGGCGATTGTTGGGAGACCTAGGGAAAGAGAAAAGTTGGTTTTGTGTCCCATTTATTTTAATGCCTACAAAACTGAGAGGTCTGTTCCCATCTGATGTTTTCTTGTGGACAAAACTGCTGCTGTTAAGCTGAACATAGCCTTCTCTCCTGCCAACAATCATCTCTTTATTATGCCTGAGACTGATTGTGCAAAAAAACTAGAGGAGGGGGTAAGGAGAGGTGGAGAGGAAACTCTTGTGCTTCCACATATCCTCAACATGACTGCCAAGAAGCAGTGGCAGCCCAAAGCACAATGAACACAAGACCACTGATTGATGCTGCCTAAGTGATGCTAAGTGGAGAAAGGCATCTTGTCTCACTAAATCTAGACTACATGAAGCCATCAGGTTGTTGGTCATTGAGCAATGCGGCCATTTGACTCCAATGTGTGCTCACTGTTTGATTTTTGAACCAGACAAAAAATCACCCCATATCAAATATTGATGTAGTGGCCACCATGTCCCACACAAGTTTGGAAGTCATGTGAAAAGCATGGTGATCAACCTTGTAGAACTGCAGAGTCACCATGTTCACAGCTGCAATGTTTGTATCTAAATTTGGAATATCTGAATTGCATGTGTCCAAGTGTACGTGGTACCAGCAGGAGGAGATGGATGCTGGAAACTGGCTCTCTGAAAGGAAGGCTTTGGACAGGTCTTGATTGGGTCTAACAGATGGTCAGAGATTTCTTTAAACTTTGCCAACTTCGGTAGTAAATGGAAGGAGGAATGTTCATCCTTATCCTCTGTGTCTAAAGAGGCCCTGACCTGGCTCACAGACAGAGGTGGTAGGCATTCTGACAGTGACAAAATACAATAAATATCCTCAAATGCCACTTTAAAACTGAACCCCGTCCACTAAATCTTGGAATCAGAATGAGCCGACTGATCACAGTTTTCCCTGCACTCACTGTGGGAGTTGTCCTCTTCTGGCATAGCTTCCATATCTGTATATACTATTCCTGAAAGCATAGAAGGTGTGCCATCTACTGGATATGCCATCAATATCAGATGTGCAGGCTGGACTGGTGGCCGGGCAACCAACATGGCTTGTCTCATTGAGACAGATGGCTGGATGGGCAGCTGAAAGACCAGTTGAATAATCAGCTCAGTGGCTGACCGTAAGATTCCATATAAAACAGTGTGATCAGCTGGTATATGGAATGACTCATCAGTGCGACCAAATCTCTAGTCACTAGTCGATATGAATGACCAGCTGGACTTGCTACTTGGCAACCAGAGCATCAGACAGCAAAAACAGCTTGTAAAACATGCCTGCAAGTTGGGTATCATACCCCACGCGCAAAGACTGACAGGCATGAAGGCCATGCTTAGATGTGCAAGGAGACTCCTGCTTACTGGGCTACCAATATGTAGGAGGAATATCTCCCATAAACTTCAAATCTGTATTGAAGAGACATTATGAACAAGAGGATGAAACGTCCAAAAAACCAGCATATCCAGTTTCTCTCCCATATGAGTCTCCTCATCTGTTACTTGAGCATATCCAGTTTCTCTCCCATATGAGTCTCCTCATCTGTTACTTGAGCATTGCATGGTTGCCTCCAATGCACATGATCTGCTGCAAGCTGCTGGTTGTAATATTTGCTGAAGGCATGGTTGTAAGAATCTTACAGGGTGGAGGGGCCATTGCGGCATCCCCCACTATGCTAGCTACAGATGCTTTAGGGTGCAGACTTAAAATGTCGCTTTCCATAGACTTGGACTTTGCCCATCTCTCTTTGCCCTTTAAACTTTTCTGCTACAATGTGGACCATATTGAGCAAGCACTGTGTGGTGAAGTTGACAAACACTTGATACAGGTGAGGTATGCCTCACGAGTATCCTCGTTGATTGAAACCTTCTGCATCTGGAACATTTTGTCGCCATTGTATATCTAAAACATTCATGAAGACAACAAAATAACATTGAAATAACAACACAAAAGTGTCAGCTATATCAATTACTAAACAAGCAAGTACTATTTCCAATTCAACCGGTGTTCGCAAAAATAACTTGTGAACAGCGAGTCTCGCTGATACTGTGTGCAACTAAAAAGTAAAAAAACAAAGTTGACAAACTGCAAAAAACATGCCAATTATCAATGAAAATTAAAAACTAAAGTTAGAAATATATTGCAGCAGGGCTTAAGTAACAATACTGTGCTGACTTTAAGTTCAAATGGCAAATGGGTAGCTTTTAAGATAATTTTGATGGATGTTGAGAGGCAATGGGCATGATGTTACTTGTACTACAGCGAAAGCTTTACTGGAAGGCTGGATTCGAGAGGTAGCGGACTTTATTTCCAAATGTTAATGTGATTGGGCAACATATTCAATGGAGAGATAGACATAAGGAAAAAAGTAAAACCTTCAAACCATCTAAACCAACCACATATCTAGCCTACAAGGTTTCAATATAATCCTCCAAGCAATGTAAGAGGTGAAGCAAGGATAAGTTGAATTCTCAAAGTTTCCCCTTTTTTGGACAATTTTTTTAGAAATTTACCCCAATAATTGACCAGAGAAAAAAAGTACAGTCTATTTGCACAACAAGACCAATCTCATATCTAACCTAAAATGTTTTATTAAACTCCTCCATGCAATATAGGTGGAGAATCTATATCAAGTGTTATTACAGATGGGCAAACAGATGGACTGACAGATGCACAGGGTCAATAACAATATCCCTTTCCTTCACTGAACTGTGAAGATAAATGAAAGCATTTCTTCCATTGAGATGCTCAGTATAATACAGGAATTTCATGCTCAAATTCAACAAGATATACTTGTATCTAGAAAACTCCTTTACTGTAGATACTGTGAATTCACTTACCTCATGGTTATGATGAATTCACTTATCTTCATGGTTATCATGAATTCACTTATCCTCATGGATATGATGAATTCACTTGTCCTCTTAGGTATGATGACTTCACTTATCCTCATGAGTATGATGAATTCACTTATCCTCATGAGTATGATGAATTCACTTATCCTCATGGGTATGATAAATTCACTTATCCTCATGGGTATGATGAATTCAATTATCCTCATGAGTATCATGAATTCACTTACCTCATGGGTATGATGAATTCACTTATCCTCATGGGCATCATGAATTCACATATCCTCATGGGCATGATGAATTCACATATCCTCATGGGCATCATGAATTCACATATCCTCATGGGCATCATGAATTCACATATCCTCATGGGCATCATGAATTCACATATCCTCATGGGCATAATGAATTCACATATCCTCATGGGCATCATGAATTCACATATCCTCATGGGCATCATGAATTCACTTACCTCATGGGTATGATAAATTCACATATCCTCATGGGTATCATGAATTCACATATCCTCATGGGCATCATGAATTCACATATCCTCATGGGCATCATGAATTCACATATCCTCATAGGCATAATGAATTCACAAATGCACACAAATTGGCACCCCACAAAAAATATTGAATTCAGAGTAATTTGAAAATAACTGATTCAGCTGCTGACCGATTATCTAAGAACATGCATTTTCTAAAGTAACTGGTTACAGGGAGAACATATGATCTGCTGAATAAATTGTGACATAGGAATAAATTGCCAATATTATGAATTCTGCATGATGTTTTAATAGTTTATTTAGGATTGGGCCAAATTTACAATGGGACTTGGGGCTGCTTTGATCCCTAAAGGGACCCCTAAAAATTCTTCAAGAATAGCAAACATGTATGGTTTTGCCCATATAATCAGAGATACTGCCAGGATTTTATCTAAAGGCGGGATCTCCCCCCTTGTCACCAATATAAGCGGGGTGTAGAAGAAAAAAAAAGGGGGGTGGAACAGCCATAGTTCAATATTTACCTAACTGTTAAATATCTCTCTTTGTTCCTGCTAAAGTCTGCTGGGGGTCTTTTGAAATCCAAATCCTCAAAAGATGTCCCCTTTAGTTGTATAAACATTAATTAACTGACTGTTTTTGAGCTTAATCTGTTCCTTATCTGTGTATGAAATATTGTTCTGTGCTCAGAAGTCTTTTTCACAGTCTGCCATCTGAATGGGGCATATGCATAGCTCACTTACCCAGCTTCAACAAGTTGGGAAACTGTTCTTTACGGTTGTTTTGTAGAAGTTTCTAGAATTGTCTCATGGATATCTCTGCTCCAAAATGCATGTGATCTGGCGACTCGGAATGTCATATAAGAATTGACATTCTAAAATTCAAACAGTCAATTTCCAGCATAAATGGGTTATTTTCCCCACAACTTTTGCGAATATTACACAACATGCCTCCTGTCTTGGTGTTGTGTTG
The DNA here is from genome assembly GCA_029931535.1 of Margaritifera margaritifera. Lineage (NCBI taxonomy): Eukaryota > Metazoa > Mollusca > Bivalvia > Unionida > Margaritiferidae > Margaritifera > Margaritifera margaritifera. The sequence continues at coordinate 3,084,399 of JAQPZY010001474.1, forward strand.
TAACCCTTTGTACTATAACAGCCAAGCTTTCTGAAACTTCGCATCAAATTTTGGTTGCTTCTTTGGCAGTTCATCTAACCCAGCATCTGACATCATTTTAGAATTACTGTTCTCCATTTTGGCGAGAAACTCCACTTCATCATTCTGCCCTTCACATGACTGACTTTAAGTTGAAGAGAATCAGTAATTTTCTAGCCAGCCATGCTTGAGTATAATCTCTCCTTCTGGAAATGGACCAAAGTTTGTGCATGCACAAATAAGAGAAAAGGGCATCAACTGCACGACCCCTCTAGGACACAGGTGCTTCTGTCGTAAATAATTAGAGGGATTTCCAAGCATCCTTTTGTATTAACATAAATCTGCAGACTTTGGAATGGACAAAGGTATTTTGATAAAAAAGTATCCTTACCTTTTATAGAAAAATAAGATTCTTATTTATTCAATTTATCTTCAACAGTTAAATAAATTGCACGCTGCACAGTGTATATTTTTATATGCGTGACTTTGAACTAATGTGTGTGAGTTCTAGCGCATCACTACTTTCCAAGTTCACAAATCTGTAAAAATTTTGTTCGATTCGCACAGTGATGCGCTCTGGCAGCATCTCTGTATAATATATTTTTGTGACTATTCAGGAAATAACCTTGACCTTCAGGCTTTCCCCATCATGTAAAATCAAAATATTGAAAAAACGTATGGTTTTGTGGAGAGTTGACATGAAAAGGGTCAACCTGAATTTGAGTGACAATGATATCCATGTTCCCATTATTTTATGATTATTGACAAATAGTCATACTAACAAATAGCCATTATTCTCTGAATAATCTTAAATATAAATGTTTTGAAAATATTTTCTTTCTCTCTAAATGAAAAATTTATAACAATAACATATATTTAGAAAATAATTTAAGCAATTACATTTAGAGACAGGTTTACATTGAAATACATCTCTTTTGTTATAAGTACTAGCATTTGGTGCAAAGTCATCAGGGGAGGTAACCACACTGTGTTCTAATTAATTTCTTCTATTTTAGAATTGGAGTTATGTCCCTTGAAATAAAACAAGAAGGCACAGGTGCAAAAAGTCTGAGCAAGCATTTCACAGAATTAATTAGATTTATAACAATTCATCCTAACTATGAACAAAATCCATCAAGGTGTTTAGGAAATATAAGCAAACAAAAAAACTTGAACCAAAACCTAAATGGAAATTTTCTACAACTGTGACACAGACCACAAGATCAAAGGGGTGAGAGTGTGTGTCATGGAATTAATTGTCCTAGCTTCATAATAATTCAATCCAAGTATGAAGAAAGGCCATAAAATAGTTTAGGAAATATAAGCAAATGAAAAAACTTTAACCAAAACCGTGATGCAAATGTTCTATAACTACGATCATGTGTCCAAGCTTATAGGAATAAGTGGGCATGTTGTAGAATGAATTGCCTTGGATTCATAATGGTCAGTGCCAAGAATTATAAGAATCTTTCAAGGAGTTTAGGAAATATTATCCAATGAAAATACTTTAACCAAAACTTTAGCGCAAATTTTTATATGACTTGGACTTTAACCACAAGGTAAAATGGGTATAGAATGAATGTTCTAGCTTCATAATTATTAATAGCAATTAAGATGCTAGTTGAAAAGTAACCTCCATGTCTCGCATTCCAGTAATGTGAGCTTAATACAAATGTAAATTATGATATAATAGATATACACAGTATTGTTTAGCAACAGAAGAACAGGCATCATATCATAAGCTTTGAAGGAATTTAAAGCTGTCCAAGTCAAAATATTCTGTTTTGTTCTATCTAACATTTTAACAGTGCAAATCCTGTATGATCCATAGATTAAAAATCTGACATGGACACAATTTAGACACACACCTGATATCTGATTGAAATAACAGCTCCACAGATCTCCTCCCCAACCATAAACTGTTCTCCTAACATGGCTAGGATCAGATTCTCCCAACATCGGGATGCAAGCCCCTTCTTCAGCCGTATGATCCATTTCCCTCCAGTTCTATTTGCGCTGTCCTGCCAAGTATAAATAAAAATTAGGTACCATATATATATACATAATATGATCATAACCGTTGAATATTTTATTATAAACCTTTTTACAATATCTAATATACCTCTTAACCTACTGATGTTGTTTTTGTTGATGATCTAATAACCAATCCATTGAAAGCCTGCTTGTTAGATTTTATATTTAACTTTTAAAACCATCTTATGATGATTACAGTCTGAAACTAGTTTATCAATCACTAGGAAGTACTTACTGTTTTTGACAAAATTGTTTTTGCTAAATCAGAAGAAAGCAATTGTATGATAATTTTATGACCTGCAATGAGGAAATAAGGTTCCACTTCAACTTTATTCAGATTATACTCAACAATTATATAGCTCACCTCTACTTTTACTAGTCTCCAGTAGTTATTGTAAATATTATCATGCAGAAAATAAAATCAGGCTACAGTGATCTTGGCCCCTTTTCAAAATATGGATTTTTTTGCAATCTTTTATCTTTACATTAGAACTTTTAATCATTTCAAAATTGGAAAAATTTGAATTTTTAAATGCGCTACATAGCCAGTATTGTTCTTACATATTGTGAAACCACCTTACCTACCTAGCCACCCACCTTTCTACCAACTGTGACAGGGCATAAAAGACATAAACAATTAAAAAAAAAACTTCTTTACTATCATATAAAAGTAGAGGTACTATAACAAGTTGATAAAAATCAGAGATTACAGTTGTTTTTGTACTAAAATTTTTTAAAAAAATCATTGCTATAAAATCTGCTTGACAAGATGTTATCATTGTTCACCCCCTAGAAGCCAGATTTTACTGGGTGAAAGCCACAGGCTTTGAGTAACCCCCAGAGTGACAAGAAGCAGTATATAGTTTATACATCAATAATTACCTTAATTAAGCACTACAGGTTACAGGAAAAGCATGCAACATGCAGTCCACTAACCTAATTCCTATACTTATTCAAATGTACAATACAGTTAACCTGTTGAGGTAACATATCACAGTATACAATGTATATTAATTATTATGGAAAGTTTACCATTGAATAAACATATTTACTCCTTCTTCCATCTGCATGGGTTAGAAAAGGAATTCTCAGTAGGCTAGGATGTATACAGGTCTAGCATGGATGAATCAATGTGTTCATAAATACAAATACTTAACCCATGTTAGTAAAGCATAAAATGTAAGTCACAGTGACATTCTTTTCTTTGAAGGGTGTAGTGGTAACAGGGAAGCACATAATTATAAAGTTTCATGACTGGAACATAAACAGCACCCAAGAAATGAACTTCTAACATAAAATTTGAACAAATCCACTGAAGCAAGAAATATAGGTCACGGAGACCTCTTTTAGCAAAGAGGATGTTGAACTTATCAAAATGCATGCACTCACCAAGTTTCATGATTCCAGGTAGGATAGTATACTGTTACGACTCTATGGTCTAAGAAAAATGTAACAGAAAGAAAGTGAAACCAACAAATCAAGTAAAAATCAACAAGCAATTTATTACTAGATAATTAAAATGAAAAATCAAAAAAGTCACTTACAGTAATGTGTTTTGAAATCCTAATAATCCAATAAGAATGATTGTTCTAATCACAAGTCCTAAATATAGAATGTTCCGAATTCAAGGCTGTGTCCCTGAATGTTATTATGTGCCGATGGTCTCCAAAGTCCTGATGTACTAGAAATCTTGATGTGCTGATGTCAAAATGAAGTATTCCAAAATCTTTGAATAAGTTCACATAAATTCCAAAATCATCAATTAAAAATCCAAAATCCAAAAGTTTATGAGCACTGTTATAATCCAATGAATATTTAAAATAATTCCTCTCTTAGAATTTGGAATGAATTTTCACAACTGTAATAGCTCTTTACAAGACTGATGGTAATGTCAAAACTGAATAAATGTCCACCAAACATGGCATATATATAGATTGGTCACATGACAGAATGTTCTAGAATATGAGTCATCTTAATGGAATTCTAACTGTAAACAAAATCAACCTTGACCTTCAAATTGAGAAAACATATTGATCAAAACAACCTAATTCAAGGACACTAGTTAAACATGTTTTTCCTAATAAACATAAAGATTTAAGCAAATATTAAAGTGAAGAAACATTTACAATTTCCTAAAATATTTATAATATTATATAAACATCATGCATAACAATACATATAACATGCCCCACTCACATGGTCATGAGCTAATACAAAAACTTATCCAAAACCAGTAAACGATAAAATATGGGTTACAATGAGCATCTTTTGTTGCAGGGGTGTGGTATTAACAGAAATGCATAATATAATCAATTTGATGATTCTAGCATTAACAGAGCCAGTGTAATGAACATCAAACACAAAATGTAACCCAAGTCAGTGTAGCGTAAAATATTTGTCACAATGACCTACTACTGAAATGAGTAGTGCCCATCAAGATGCATTCCCACATGTGAACCTAGAATGCCAAAAACCTATGTAGTCATGAGCTAAATGCAAAAATAAATAAATAAACAAAGCCAGTAAAATGTGAAATATAGGTCATAGTGATCTTTTTGGTTAGGACGTAGTACTTAGAGAGATGTACACAATCACCTAGTTTAATGATTAAAGCATGAAAAATAAAAACATCAAATTGAATCAAAGTCAGTGAAATTTGAAATACAAGTCACAGTGACCTACTATTAAGATGAGGGTGTACTACTCATCAAGATGCAAACTTTCATGATTCCAGGTATAGCAGTATTATAGCAGGTAAAACACCAATGTGGTCATGAGCTAAATGCAAAAACTTGACATAAGCCAGCAAAATGTTAAATGTAGGTCATAATGACCTTCTTTGTTGTAAGGGTGTGGTACTAATAGGAATGCATACAATCACCTAGTTTGATGAATCTAGCATGAACAGTGCCTGAGCTTTAACCCAAGACAGTGAAGCATGAAATATGGGTCACAGTGACCTACTTTTTTAAAAAAAACGGGTAGTATTTATCAAGATAGATGTCCTCACCAAATTTCACGAATCTTGGTATAACAGTCACTAATAGAGATGCATATACTTGTCTAGTTTGATAATTCTAGCATAAACAGAACATGAGATCTAAACTTAAAACACAAACTTTGAACAAAGTCAGTGAAGCATGGAATATAGTGACCACTCTTGCAATGAGGGTGTAATACTCTCATCCAGATGTATTCACTCAAAAAAGTTCATGAGAATCTTGGTATAACAGTAAAATATATATATATATATATATATATATATATATATATATATATATATATATATATACATACACACTGGGTGGAAAAACCTGTTTGGTCATGAGCTAAATGCAAAAACTTAATTTAAGCCTATAAAATGTGAAATGAAGGCCACAGTGACATTCTTTTGTGGTAAGTGTGTGGTACTAATAGAGATGCATACAATCATCTAGTTTGATGATTCTAGCATGAACATGGTTTGAGAAATAAACCTAAAACATAACATTTAACCAAAGTTAATGAAGCATGAAATATACAGTAGTTCATAGTGGCCTGCTTTTGGATGAGGGTGTTGTACTTATCAAGATGCACCCCTTACCAAGTTTCATGATTCCATGGATAACAGTATTTATACAGGGAGCAAAACACTCGACCTAAATGCAATAATTTCACTAAGAATGTAAAACTATTGTATATGTATGTACAAAGTCAGTCCCCTTAGTCCCCTTCCCAGATGGTATACACTCTGAAACCCACTTCATACTGTTGCCTAGGACCTAGGAAGAAAGAATGGTTGACATTCAGTGAGGTGTACATATGTATATCCTTTCATCTGTTTGACACCGATGCCAGAGCTAGTACTACAATAACTTACCTCTACTTTGTAGACATATATATCACTCCCTCAATGTAAGGAACTTCATTATAATACAGTTCCTGTTATAAAGCAAGTATGGTTATCGATCTCATTTCATTAAGTGGTAGTAACATTATATGTATAATGTATTTTATTATAAGGCAGTCTCGCTTATAAGGCGGTATACTCTATGGCTCCCATGGACAATATTACAATGAGGAAGTACTGTGTTCATACATGTATTCCAAAACAGCCATATTTGCCAGACATGCCTGACAGATGAGGTAAAATGACCAGCTGCTTCATCAGTATGTTGTACAACTGACATATGGGGCCCATAAACATCCCATACAATCATTCAATTATTTGTTGTCCTTATTATTCAATGATTAATTATTAAAAAACTCTACAGTCATAAAAGCCAAATACAATTGATGAGTAAAAGCCTACAGTATATCCTAATCTATAGACTTCTCAAAATTGTATTCATGAATGACTGCCCCGGCTCTCTACTGTAACAACATTACATCAGTCCCTCATATCGCACGATGCCTCTTTGTATAGCAGTGTTTCGGTTCATACAAAACATTTCAAACAATATCTATGTAGCCCAGGTCTTAATTAGAACCAAAGAAAATGTAAAACAAAACTAACATTAATGGTCATCCCCACCCACCACACCCCAGCTCCAACCCGTGGGGATGGGTCAAAATTGAAGAAAATGATTCTGCACATCTTAAGAGCATTCTCAATCATATAGTGTACAAGCTATCAAACAAAGTTCAAGCGATTGTAATGGGATTAGGTAAAGCCGCATATGTAAGAGTTTAGCAGACGAAGAGATTAAGACACCTGTTAATCGATTGTCAGTTCCTAATGATCATTTTGATCAAAAGACTAATTACATGCACATGTGATTTGACACTTCTCTTTGATAAACATTACACAGCAAAGGTTCAATCCATCATATTATAAATCCTGATGTGATGTTTGGAACTCTTGCATTTTACTGTATACTGTATTTAGAAAAATAGTACCAAGATCATGGTACTTATTTTGTTTCTCGGAGGAATATGAACTCACATGTTAATCGTCATAAAATCAGCTGTTTTTAAGTGTCGTGTACAGATATACTTTCATTTTCGAGTGATTACCCGTTTTGATATGTGTACTTTTTCGATGGAAACTTTACTTTGGTGCCAAACAGAAGGCTGCAGATAGGCATGATTCTCTCAAGACTAGCCGACAGATATTAGTAGATACATAAAGAGATGGAGAGATTTGCGGAATGTATCATGGAATATAACATACGCATGGGCCTAAAAATTAGAAAACAATGGAACATTATTAGCTTCATGCACATGGTGTTGCAAATGTGGAAGGAAAATGCAATGGCAACCCAAGGAACACCAGGCCCAGAACTTTAGGATTTTGATCCTAATCCATCTGTGGAGAAATTTGTTAAAGTTTGTTTCAGAAAAAAATAAATGTATTAAGCCGAGTTGTTTAAAGATGAAATGAAAAAAAGTGAATGGAATATGGTCATTTGTTTCTTCTTCCAGTGTCTTGGAAATTTTTGTATTTGATACTGGATTAAACTAATTCAAAAATTAATACAGAAAAGAAAGTGTACTCTCTTCCTTGATTCCTTCTACAGTACACGCATCGTGTTTTTATGATTCACCATGCAATCTGGTGGGCGTGGAGAAATGGGCAGGGGAGTAAGTGCCCACTATGAGTAGTGTAAGTTCAGTCTGGTGGATTTTCACCCCAATTTAGTGAAAATCCACTCAGTCTAGTGGAAGTCCATGACGGATTTTATTGCAGTCGTCAAGAGTCGTAGTGGATTTTATGGCACCCCTTGCTGATTCTATTGTATTCGCTCCGCGAGTCGACACACTAAACAAACAGATGGGAGAAACTCCGACACCGTAAACCCGAACATGGCATGTCTCAATTTCATACCTTTACGTGTAAAGTGGTAACATTTCTTGTGTATTTATCAGTAGCCTGGCTGAGGATACATACAGACGAATGCGCGTAACATAGAAAAAATATGAGGTTTTATATTTCTTGGATATCTTTCCTCCCTGTCCATGACAAAGCGTACATCAGAAAAAATTGCTTAGCTACAACATACATCCCTGCTGATTTAATACATGTATATGTACCTGTTAGCATATACAGGTGGTAACTTCGATGTTCTTTCTCAATAAATGATATTTCATAAAAGTGTTTTGTGTACTGGTTATTAATTTGTCATAGTTTCTCTTTAATTTCCATACTATTTTCAAGACCCACCTTGAAGAAATCATTGAAAGCAGTAATACATATAAAACTCGAAAAGAGATTACAAACGAACGCCCTAATATTTATATCGAACAGGTACGATCATGAACACTGGCACATTATGACATGTATGTCATAATTCTTGCCAAAGTATATTAAAATAAAAAAGATACACTAGCTATACTACGGAAAGGTTCTTCTGTACTTTTACCCTTAAACTTTGAAAATAACATTGTTTATGAGAGAGTACGGCAATGATTAAATGCACGGAATTGTATACACTGTATTGACTGTTGCACTCTATCAGTGGCATTCATATCATAAACAAAGTGATTTCAATGAGAAAAAAAGTTACTTCCTGTCCACACTTTTTTCATGAAGCTACATTGCATCACCAGGCACTGGTTGAGGAGTATCATTCTTACTTTGAAGCCAGTCGCTATGCCTGTTGCTGTAGCTTCCTGCCTCGAGTCAACAACAGTCCGTGATGACAGTTTCTACATGTCATCAGCTAATGTTCAATGTCACGCTTCGATGTTTCAAAATGTACAGTACAATAACTGTTGAATGAAAATATCACAAAACCACACACCTTACAACTAAAAAGATGTTAGTTTGTGAAAAACAAATTTGGACTGAGAAATGCATTTGATGTTAAGTTCTCATATTATCGTGTAAAACTGGTCTCTAGCGTTATATGAAAAACTAAATATAATTATTTTTATTTTCCCATTTAGAGACCTACTATTTAACTTAAATTTAGGGGGAAAAAAGTGTAATGGCCTTGATGCACGTCTAAACTATCTAAAAATCAGAACAAGTATAGTTGTTTCAAGCTATATCCCATCCCCCCTGTCTCTCTTTCTCTCCCAGCCTACAACCCCCCCCCCACTCCGTTGCGTAATATGCAAACAGAGTAGAAGTCTTAAATGACTTAAATTAGGACAATTCCTATCAGCTACTAGTCAGTGTCACGCTTCTATGTTTCAAAATAAACACTGTTGAATACAAATGTTTCTTGTTGTCACAAAATCAAACGCTTTAAAACTAAGAAGATATTAGTTTGTGAAGAGCAAATTCAGACAGAGAAACGCATAGCCGTTAAGTATTGATATTATGGCGTAAAACTTGTTTCTAGCGGTATATAAAGCAAACTACATATTATATTTTTATTTTCCCGATAAGGGACCAAGCATATAAATGTAACAAGCTGCAATGGTCCTGATTCACATCTAAAATTATTAATATTTTATTTTCTAAAAATCACAAGTGAAATTTTGTTAAAGCTAAATCCTATCACACTCGCACCCCCAGTAGCACATAGAATAGAAGTTAAATTACTTAAATCAGAATTCAAGTATGTCATGGGAATATTGTTATGAAAACACCAAGGGTTTCTGTTTAATGAAGCCACTTCAGCTGGGATAACATCCTGTAATGCAAGTGCTAGAAAGACATGAATGAAACAGCGTTAGATCAACAGGTAGCGTGTCAACACTGCCCCTGGGCATAAGTGGCAACTTCAGTGTGTTTTCTCAATAAATGAAATTTCATAAAAGAACTTCTTGTACTAGTTAATAATTTGTCATAGTTTCCCTCTAATGTCTACACAGTTTCCAAAACCTTCTTTAAAGAAATTACTGAAAGCAGGATACAAATACCTTTATCTGTAGACTTAGAAAAATGACTGATTATTTGAGACTATGATAATTTTTAAATGCGCCAAATTCGTCTACACGGTATTGAAGGCTGCTCTCTTTCAGTGGCTGTTCATGCCATAAATGAAGTGATTTTTATGAAAAAGGTTACTTTCTTTGTCACTTTCTTTGTGAATCTATCATCAAGCACCAGCTGAGGAGTGACATTTTTACATGACGTTAGCCACTACGCTTGTTAACAATGGCCAATCAGGAAGGTGTTGAGCTTCTATCTTATTTTTTTTTTGTCCCGATGTTTCAAAAGAAGCATTAACTTCTGAATGAAAATCTTTTTGTTGCTTGTTGAACAACAAATTTTGGACTTGTAATATGGAGTGAGAAACGCAATGTGGTCAAGTTGTGATATTTTTGCATAAAACTGGTTTCCAGCGGTATATAAAATAAACCATACAAAATTTGTATTCTCCCAATTAATCTTGCTACACAGTGCATATAATTCAAGTCTATCGCAGCAACACAAAGCTATTACATGTTTACGAAAGCTGTATTACACTACAAGCTTTTTTTTTTTTAAATGCATCTTTTTTGTAATAAAATGCGTTTATTACATCCAAACATCAGAGAGAGAGAGAGAGATTATGCACCATAACTTTCGATCGATGTTAGCCGTAGCTTTTATCACTAACTTCGAAACAGGCATTGATAATTAGAGAGTATGCATTTTTGAAATGTGCTTCGTTCATCTTCATTTTGGAATTTGTCTACTGACAAAATTTAGAAATACAATTTTGATTCCACTCTTTATTTAAATAAGTTGATATGTAAATCGCTGCTTGGCAATTCATTTTGTATTTAACAAGAATTTATATAATTCATTGGGTTATTCACCTGCTATTAGTGTCCTTTGTCTTATTTTCTTATTATCTATTGTCGAATCTGGTCATAATTAACCATGTACGAACTTAATGCTTCAGAAATTTAATAGACTGAAAGTCTAATGAGGGAGCAATACTGCAATAATCGAGGTGAACCTGACAATATTTGCGACCACCATAGAATTAATATGAACGGTTCAAAATGAACAGGAAATAATTGAGATTTACAACCTCTGAAGCTAAAACTTTTCCACCTCCAGGTCGGAGTAGTTAACGAAGTTCTACCAGGGATACCAGTTTAAAGCCATTTGCTTTAAAGCCGTGAAAAATAAGAAGCCACGTGTTTACAGCAATCAGTGCAATAATAGCGATAGATTTTAGAGTCTTGGCAAACATGTGGCATAGCAATTTCGGGTGATGTACAAGGCATTATTGATATATATGATGTGTTCAGCTTGCGTGTAATATAGTACAAGTTAAACAAGGGGAGAAAGAAATAATTCCAAAGCACAAAATAAATCTTACTGAATGATAAATTAATTAAAACACCAGAAATTTTAAACGTTTCGCCAATTGAAGCAAATTAATCGTGATTACACACTTTTTATCGCTTTCACCCATCCATTTGGTAATATTAAACTCGTCAGATGACCAAACCAGCAATCCTAAGTATATTTTTCAAAGCTGTTGGTCATAGAATGCAGCATCATGTGCTTCGTAGAGTCGGAGTAAAAAGAGTACGTCTACTGTAAAAGTAAACATGTGTCTAGTTCCTGAGAAAATGTGTCGCATGGACATGTATATTTAAGTCGCAAGTACTAAACAGGCTGGAATAGTAGAGGTTGTATATTGGATAGCGCCGTGTATATGTGTATATTTCATTGTGTGGGAACATTTTAAGCAAACCATTTAAAAGTGACAGGGGTAATAAAAAATAAAAAAAATCACAGCATTTCTCGCATTCTTTTATTTTAATAATGAATGAATCCCGATAATACATGTATTTACGTGTGATTTCTTTAACCTTTTGTTTGTTTAAAATAGAATCTCTCACCCCCCTCTCTCATTAAAATTTAGATAATTAAACTTTGTATAATTTGTGAAGCATTATTCGTGACTCTTTGCTCTGCAATTTATCTTTCATCTCTTTCAATACACGTATGTGAATGCGTTTTAGTGAGCAAGTCTTTGAATATCAAACGGTATTGCGTACAAATTAAAAAAAGCATTCTGCACTATGTGCTGTAGCTGAACTGATAGGTAAGTTCCACTCGTAGTAGTGGGCATCCACTATTACATAATTATATTGCTGCAACTTTCAAATGGGCAATCAAACTTAATCCGTCCACTACGAGCCATGACGTGGACAGTCCACGACGACCACTATATCCTGTCCGCAACGGACACAGCGTGAAAAGGATTAAGCTCCACCGTGGGGAAGTGTTTTTCATAAAAACACGATGCGTGTACTGTAGCTGCACACAAAATTAAAGAATGGCAAAGTAAAAGCACTGAGAATTCTTATAGTTGTAACATCACAAACAATCACAATTATCACCGTTATCAATTGCCTTAATTTTTTAATCATTTATTATAATACTAAATATTTCACAATGAATGAGCATTAGGGCGACATATATATTTGTGACACAACAATACACACATAATGTTATGAATAACTGCATGAAGAAAAAAGTATCGTTATTGGGACTCCTAGTTTTAGTGCTGGGACTGTAACTTTTTCCAACGAAGGAGTCCTTGACTGCAACTTTCAAATCCTATGGAGAACCCTGCACATTTAAATTGAATTATGCAAGCCATGTTTACCCCAAGGTTGATTCTTACTCAAACCCCCATCTCAACTCCAAAGGGGCACAGGTTAAGGGGGTAAGGGGGGTGGGTGGAGGTGGAATAAAATGGGACCATGGGGATGTGTGTTTTACAAACACATTCTTGATCTTCATTATATACTTTTTTAATATCTTCAAAAAGCGCAGAGATAATAAGAACAGGCACCTTTTCTTTTTACAGATGAAGCCAGAAATCTGGACTAAGTCTGACTGTCTTGATACCTTCCTTGAGTATTTTTTGCCTCAACATGCTGTTATTCTTAACCCACTAAAGTCACTTGCTGGTGTTGGAGGAAATGCATGACAGCCTGTGCAAACTAATACATAAACAAATAATGGACAGACACGATCACAGTGGTCAAATGACTTTTTTAAAGTGTCAGGGGAACGATTTCCTAGTATATTAATTTATCACAGGACTGCTATGTTATTTAGAGAAAAAAAATAAAATGTACTTTATTTGATGAAAGCATAGAATAGTGTTAGGAAATGACTTTGAAAATTGGATGCTCTGGTTATTACACCTTTTCCTTGCATGACATCATTTGTGGTGCCATGAGTTGTTATTATATGTGTCATATATAGAAAAATTATGAGATAAATAGAACCTTACCATAGAAATTTATGAAATTAGTTGAGTAATTTCAGTCGTTTGATCTCTAAAGGCTTGCTAAAGAGAGGAATTATTTGAGTTGTTTCATAAATTTCATTTGAAATAAAACTTATGTTTGATCCACTTTTGAATACTAAAAATAGTTGTCATATTTGAACTTACTTCCCACACTGGTCGGACTCCTTCCTTAAACAAGTGGTAGTCACTATGACCTGTCAGGTCACTTGGCCGCACCATATGACTGTACAACTTCCAGAACTGCTCCACCTGTGCACAGAAAATCAGAGCTCCAGATACGACTCCAGTGAAATGAGTAATTTACTCCCAGGACTGGAATTGTTTGTTTGTTTTTTTGTTTTTTTTAGATTTTAGTAGGGTACTTTGTGTATACCACAGAATCAAACTCACAACAGCAGACTGAGTTTCATTCACCATGATATTTATTATTTTTTTGACATGCATAAAAAAAAGGTCAATCAGGGTGTGCACATCTGTAATATGATTCATTTACCTATTTTATATTGATTAATTCTGCCATAATAATATATTTACCGGCCATACGGCAAAATGAATATACTGGTAACTTAAATAGTTCTTTTAATGCAATTTAAACTTCTTTATGATTTTTAGTTTATTTGTGTACAAATACCTGATTATGTTGCTTTTCTAGAAATCTGGAAAATGACAATTTATTATGATGCTGATGAAGGTTTGCATTTTTACTCACCCATAATAAACTCTTAGTCTTACTCAACCAACTATTATAGAAATATAAAAGTTGACTATGTTAATGGCCTAAATTCCATTATGTGAAAGGTTGTTTTGCGGAATTTATTCAGTGACCCTTTTCTAACACCAGTTTTAAGTATTAAAAAATTGAGACCAATCTTATCTCCCTCCGGTAAGCATTTATTAGTATGTAATAGTGACAATGCAGCCTTTGCAGTGTTCATTCAAGAAATGGAAAAGTAGGGCCCAATGACCCATACCATGTCAAAAAGTGGGGTTATTTGGAATAAAATATGGATCACAAATGCTCTTAGCTGTATTTTGTTTATTCAAGAAATTCTAACACATATCATTATCAGGGGCACTCACATCATGGATATAATAATTTATAAATTAAATAGTCACTTTTCCAGCATTAAATGCTTTTAATCAGTCACTATAGTGTCAGACTGAGTATAGTTTTCTACAATTTTCATGTTTGCTAAAGTAACCATGTCCTCCATTTCAGGTTATAGTTATTTTAGTTGAAAACAAAATTGTAGTAAACCATGCTTATAGCCTGACTCAACAACAACTGATTATCAGTTATATTCAAGTCTACATTTTATCCTCACTAAACATTACTTGGGAAATAAATGCAGCAGTGTTATCGCTGAAGATTTAAACTTTTCTTCTTAACATTTTCTATCAATGATCATGGATTATGTGCTCTCAATTGGTGCTCCAGCTAATCAAAATAAGACATATTTCATCTGCCAATTAAATGAATCGTCTCATGCCTCTTTGGCAATCAGCAAACTTTATTCAATAAGCTTGGGACACACTAATTCAGTCTAATATCTTAGAGGGGTGGGGGTTTACACACCCTATGAGCATCATGGAGGGAACTTTCTTGTGCCCAAGATGAAAAATAAAGGTCACAGGCCCAAAGGCAAGGGTGCAGCCTAAAATGAACCCTGGTTATGTATCTGTACTACTAAATTTGAAGAGTCAGATTTGTGTGCCACTACCACACTGCACATAATGAGCCAATAGCAATATGCACAATATGTCTCCCACATAATGAAGTTTAACCTGCACTTTTAGTAACTCTGCCCTTCAAGAGTTTAAATATATGGAAACATTGAGATAATATCCCATATTAATTCAAACATTGCTTGCCTTTTTGCCCTCAAATAAATTGAAAGTTAAAAAGCATGTCAAGAGATATCTCCTGTGTCCATTGTTACATCATTTCAGAGATAGTTATTTGCATCCCTGCTCCATCTAGCTGGAAACAGCAAAGACAACAGCTTCAGCACTAAATGTTTGCCAATATAACATAGGGATGATACATGTTTTTTCTGATATCAATGTTTGCTGAATTCAGATGGAGTCATTAAAAACTGAGCACAAAGGATAGAAATATGGAAACAAGTAAAATTCAAAACACTAGTGGAGGTAAAAACATGCACATGTATACTTACTGATGCAAATGTTCCGACAAGTTTGAGATTCTGATCATAGCTGGCTGACTGTTTTCCTGGAGATTTTCTAGAGAACCAGTAGGCATAATTAAACTGCAGAGGATGCTCTCCTGGGCCAGGTTTCTGAAAATAAAAAACACGCTGAAAATTAAAAGATTTTCAAGAGCTAAAAAGTTTTTAAAATGCATAGAAATTTATAGACACTAAATCATGACTGACAGCAAGTGCTCTCCGTATTTTTCTTAATTTTTCTTTAGTGGGGGTCTGGGACTTGTGAGTTGGGAAAATTGTGCATAATTATGCTTAACTGACAGTTTTTGAGATGAAAGACAATACAGACTATGTTGATGGTGTTACATCCACTTCTCCCTATTTTCACCTATTCTGGCTGGAGAGGAAATTTCATCCAGATATTTGGGTCCAGCTTCAACCCCGACTTATTATGATTAAATGCACTTAACAAGCTTTTCTTTGATTAAGATGATTTCTGGCAAGGAAAATGTTGAAATTTGGTTCCGAACTAGCAGCACGTGTAATGGATATGAATGGAATGAGAGAAAAGTTCTGGCAAGCAAGATTTACTAACTTTCAATTGTGATATTTCAAAATAAAAATTATGCGGCCTAATTAATATAGCAGAATCATCCCTGTAAGTAATACTAAATGACAGGTAGTCTCCAAAAATAGTGGTTTTTAGGTCAGGTAATACTGTATTCATTTATTCAGCACTCCCTCAATGTAAGACCCTTCATTATAATACAATTTATGTTACAAGGTGAGCATGGTCATGGATCCTATTTCATTAAGTGGTAGTAAAATTATATGCAGCATGTACTTCATCATAAGGAATTTTCACTCTAAAGCTGTATTCTCTATGGCTCCTATAGACAGCATTATAATGAGGGAGTACTGTACATGGTGGTTTCAAATGTATATACAAGTTAGACTTCTTACTGGAGCAGGTCTGGGACTAGGTGATGTATCTCCATTCTCAGGCTTCTGTTCTGTTGTATCCTCCTCACCCGAACCACTGCTGTCCTCAGCTTTCAGACTAGAAAATATACGTATACACAACTCATTTGTGTCATACACATGCAAAACAATATAAATAACTCAGAACAGAATCAATACACCAGTCACATCCTAACAGATGTATTTACAGATTTTCCTTTTATCTGCATACCATATAAGCAAAGCTTCTTTGCAAGAATCCTGACCATATGACCTGGTAGACTTGAACGAGACTGACACATTTAGTACCAGCCTCATTCCCACTTTACACAGTACTGTATTGTGAAACACTTTAAATTCATGGGGTTCCAATTTTCATGGTTTTTGTGGGTGAGCCAGACCACGAATTTAAAGTCACAATGAAATATCAACCAAGCCGACATTCACCCCCCCTCCGTCACATGCAATGGAAAAGCATCACCTGTTTCTTTCTTTGTTTTAATACTATGGCTATCTATAGTGCTGAGAGTGTGAAACATACATTAGGATAAGTACATGCATGACGAGGAACACTGAAACTGACTGATTACAATTTAATTCAAATGCAAAAGTTTATGAACATGAAAACTCATGTAAAGATTGTAATGACTCTTCCTGATGTACAGTATAGTAATAAGAGCACATTTACTCACTGTCCGAGTCCCTCATTATTTCCCAAAAGCACATACTATTCCCATTTATGAATACATGTTTGCACAACTAACTGCTAAATAAACAATCAGCAGATTAGTCCCGCTTTCTCAAAGCCCATTTCAATCAGGTCTCTCCGAAGTGCTACTTTGTCATGTGTGCAGATAAGCCAATTTGCAAGAATTGGCTTAAGGGTAGATGTTTCCAGGTCAACAAAGACCTGATTTGAATGTACATCTCCACTGTCCTCTAGTTCATATAACTGATCAATCACTTGTGTTGAACACCACTCTTGAAATCGGGATTTGAGTTCCTCCTTGTAAAAGTTGTTAACAGTTAAATCTAGGGGTTACAACTTATCCGTGCATGTGGCTGGCACAAACATTGAGAGTGTGAAATATACATTAGTACATGCACAAACATTGAGAGTGTGACATGCACGGATAAGTTGTAACCCCTGTTTTCCTTTAAGTGATACATCAGCCTTTCTCCATGATGTGCTTTGAAAACATCAAAGACTGCTACCGCCTTTTGATTATACTGAGTAAGTGGAAGTCACGTACAGAGTTCACAGAGGGTATCAGAATTCGGTCAACAAACTGAATTATGGAATCCTCATTGCTCCATTGAGTTTCTGTACATGTCACATCCCAGTCACTTGGGATTTTGCTACAAGTTTTCCACTCTTTAACCACTGTGTCATTGACATTTTGATTTTAACTTTTGAGGTGAAATTCACTTTCTGCAGAACTGTTTACAGTCATTGGCTTTGCTCAAGCGCTTAATCCCTAATTGTTGAGAACTTTATGCTTTGATAGCGGTCTTTAAGAACACCTGAGAATGTAGTTACTTAAGATTACAATAGTGATATTAAATGTGTTAGCTCAGACATGCAGGAATAGAAGTCAGCATTTTTTTTTAAGATCTCCTCATTTATGCCAGATGTTAGGAATGAATAACTTAATTACTCAACTTAATTACTGCAGTACGGATTAAACCTGTTTGCTTGCACATGCGTGGAAATGAATGTTGGTATACTAGTAAACTTATACAGAGATAAATGCATTGTTTTCTGTTTTTTTTTTGTAAATGATAGATCCACGAAATTAGGTACCCACAAATACATATTTTTTACCCAAACCACGAAATCTGAAACCTACAAAAATAAAGTGTTTTACAGTATTAGCGTAGTAGAAAGTTTGTAGTCTGTCCCCTGAATATAGTTAGTGTTTTTTTTAATCAGGGCCTATTGGATGATGAAAACCCATCCTATAGTGATACAGGGGCTTGACATTAGCTAATGATTACAGGGGGTTTTTTTTGATTGCACTCTGTATATAATAAAGGTTTAATTATATACAGGGTACAATTCAGAAGAAAACATATAAATACTAAGGTCAATCTCCTGTGCACAATGCTTGTGTGATGGGACAAAGTTCTTTTACAGATCAAGAATTAATGCAACCTAAAACTCAATTTGATTATCTGTTCCCTGACAATACGAGACTGGCTAAGTTAAAAATCTGTCAGCAGTCAATTTCTGGAGTCCACCATTTGCTAATCTGGCTCATGTGTCATAAAACTTTATCAAACTCCAAATCTTACTAAAACTTGTTCTGACAAAATTTCATCCAAAGTCTGGATTTTTAATTTTCAAGTCAAAAGCAACATTTCTTACTCAAAATACTGAGTAATGTTTTATAATGGAGTGGTCATATGTAGCAATGGTTATGAAGTTGCAAGTGCCAAAGGCAGGACAGATAAATAATAGTGTTTTACAGTACTGCAATGTTACTTGAATATAACTAGGGACTGGATCAGAATGGAAATCAAAGAATCGATTACTGGAAGCTTACGATCGATAGTATTCTGATGATCGTTACCCTTTACAGTCATGTCATATTCTTCGTTCCCCTCCTTTTCCTACTACTCTCATTTGGCCTTTGGTTTCATAAGCTACAGAAGAAACTGACATAATAATAAAGTACATGTGGCCCAATTTATAAAATGCAAGTCTTACTTTTCATCCTTTAGAACATAAAGAGGTTGGATGGCAAAAAAGAGTTACTTCCAATAATCGGTTTATATACTTCAAAATTGATCCTCCACCTTTCTGATTTAGTATCATGATAGTTAATTTTAATTATCATTCTACCCACTACAAAATTATATACCAAATGAGAAACAAATATGTATCAAGAAGATAAATAGATTGCTGTTGATTCGAAGATTTAGCTATACTCTGTTTAGATAAGTGTGTTCATACATCATATATTTTGAAGCCTGACTCTAAATAAATTGACGAATGTTAGTATATTAAAACAACGTTATCTTTTATTAAACATAAACCCTTTCAGCATCAAACAAGTGGCAGAAAGTCTTGATTGTTAACCAAAATTTGAGTCTCCCTCGACATCTCACACACTTGCCTATGCCAATGTCAATATCTATGGACTCTGTCGCTCATTAGTTATCTAGGGAAAGGTATATTTCTAAGACTTTCTCCTTTATTAATTAAATATCATCTGAGCAGTAAACAAAGGCACACGAGGTAAAATTTTCCAAAACTGAGTTGGTTTTATTCATTAGGTGCCACTGAAATAACTTCATTGTCATCAAAAACGACGACGTCCTGGAATTTGAGCACGTCCTCAAAAATGGAGACCTTTTCTCCACCGCATACCAAACAGCAGGAGTGTTCTATGTCACATCGAAAATAGGCAACACTACGAAACCATTTCCGCTTAGTAAGTAATTTGGTGCTTCTTTGACATTATATCCATAAATTTAACTTTATTTCTGTAAGTCAAATAGCTTAGTATGATCATTACACAACAGTCATATGGAACAACTTCAGAAAGTGTAAAATCGGATGCCTGCTCCAAGCTCACCTATTTTTCGCGTATTCACATATGGCTTGAATTTAAAGAAATTTCGGTATACTTTTGCGAACATGATGAGACAGATATAGGTACACGAATACATTTTCTCATCTTAAAAATTTCGACTCACTAAAGTTTTAACTTACGCATCGAATTTGTTGTTCATTTTCTTTGGATATAAACACTGTGTCAGCTTTCCTCTCTTACTAATACTGGAACATGAATGGCACGGAATCCGGAAATGTACCCAGAGCAGACACCTTACCCGGAAGCAAGATAAGATAAGATTTATTCAGTGTAGATTATAAAACAATACAGTACAAATTAAAATTGAAATGCCAACAGATTATGTGGACGACACAGAAAGTAAATGAATATTCATTCAGTTATTTCCATCTTGGTCCTTACTGATCACATGACACCCAGGCAGCAGGCATTTGAAATAAAAACATACATTTTTAGAACAATATCAAAATCACAACATTAGCATTATATATATATATATATATATATATATATATATATATATATATATATATATAGCTGTGTTGAACAATAACATTATAATATTCAATTATAAAAAGATGTCTAACTATGCTTTAGAAAAGATGCTTACTTTCAGATTACTTTTTCCATGATGACGTAACATCAATATAATTAGCATCAACCATGATAGAAGTTATATGTGGGTACTGAGCCTCAAACATGGCACTATGGCCTCATACGGGAGTTTAACGTTGTGGGGCCTCTATGGCCTCAAAGGGACACTATAGCCTCAAAAATGCCAAGATTTATAGCCTCAGGGGGGCCTCTATGGCCTCATACGTGAATTTATCATAGCGGGGGCACTTGGGGTACAAAAGGAATTTTAGCACACCGTATGTAGTGACGAATACAACGTCATCTACCATCAAAACTGGGGAGGGGGGGTGTTTTGATAGTAGATGACGTTGTATTCGTCACTACATACGGGGCGTGGGGAACATAGCAATCATGGAAAGATAATTAATCTTTTCTTGTAAAATGGGTGGTCCTGATAAGGACCGTTGGATTTTTTTGTTTAAGAGTTCATCTAGAGGATGTGTGGGCACCTCCCAGGCTTTGCCCTGCACGCAGGACAGCTCCCCCTCCATGTTTTGAAGCTCATGCAGCGCTTGTTTGAGTTGTTTAGTATAAATGGAGGATGGTCCGCTTCAGGATCCCAATTCTCTTTATTTTCGTCCTGCTCCATCATCCGGTGGGGTTTGATAGGGATCTTCTTCTCCCTCTCCTCCTTCTCCTTCTTCTCCAAGTCTTGGAGGAGGTGCCACGCCACCTCTAGATGAACTCGAGTCTGTCTGATGATTTCAGTCTTGTTCATTCTCTTGAATAAAATGGGTAGCTTAAGTTGTGAAGGTATTGTTTTAATATACTAGAAGCGCGGACGTGAAGGAAAACATCCCTTACACCTACAAAAACCAAAAAAAAAAAAAAAAAAAAAATCACCCCACTACCCCGCGTCTGACGTCATTCTTTGGACGTCATTCTAGGCTTCGCGGATTTTGCACTCCATCACCCCTTACCCCCGCAAGGCGCGGACGTAAAAGAAACTACTTTTGATAAAATGAAACACACACCATACAATCCATATTTTTTATAAACCAAACACAAACCACAAACATACAATCCATTTTTTATATTTTTTTTATATCAAACTTTCACACACCACACAACTATTTTTTTACTTTTTTAAATTTTTTTATATCAAACACACTCCACAAACTTACAAGTGAAAAGGTTTTTTTTTGTTGGGTGGGCTATCACAAACAAACAAACATACAAACAAATAAAACACAAATATATATGGCAATATGAGAGTAGTGATCTTTTCTAGAGATTGGGGGTGGCCCTTATAAGGACCGTTGGGTTTTAAGAAGTTATGTTGTTTTTTAACTTCTTATGGGTGAAGTAGCAGTTGCAGCAGCTCCAGCAGGGCGGCCACGTTTAGCGATTGGTCTCACAGCTTTAAGACAGGCAGGTCTCTTTCGGGTGAAAGAGAAAGCAAATTCTTCACAGTCAATCTTGCAAATTACTTCTCCGTCAGGTAGTTTGTTAGACTGTAGAAGTTGTTGTTGCTGTTGTTGTTGTTGTCTTTGCTGCTGCTGCTGCTGCTGCTGCTGTAGTCGTTGTGCTACCTCCCATTCTGTTCTTTCCCGAAGTATTTCTTCTCTCAGTACCTCTTCTACTAGATCATGCGCCATTTGAATGAACGTCATCGTCTTTCTCTCCGGGTGGGTTTCCATCAAATGATTCTTCACCCTCTGAATGTTTACCATAGCTTCATTCAGCTTTGTAATCTTGGTTGCTGCCATCTTCTTTTTGAACTGTTGAGATCTTGACGAGTCAACGAGAATGACTACACTGTTTGTTTGTTGTTAAATTAACGACGTGTGCGGCCATTCGGCCATTTACGTCGGGTTAATGAGCGCGATGCGCCCTATTTAATTAGTCACCAATGGGTTAGAGTTATAACCCATTGGTGCATTACTGTGTGCAAAGCACACTATTTATTTTACACCCCTCCATCGCTGCATGGTTTCCCCAAGTGAATTGGGTTCATTGTAGGCGCGATATAGGAGGGTGTGTAGATTTACTTTCAACCTGTACATAGGATTAGAACCTCAATGTTCGCAGGTGTGATAGCAATGCATGCAAAGCATGCTGGCATTTAGCGGGTCTGGAGCGTGGCAGGCAGCTTGATCAAATTCTGCCCAGTTATCTAAGTCGGGCTGTCCCTAATACCAATAAAGTGTTAGCCACTTGTTCAATTATGGCAATACTTCAAGTTTAAAGAATTTTGTTTTTTAACGTGATTATTCCAGTTGTAAAGAATTTTGTGTACAAAGTGTACATGTTATTTTCAAAAACAATACCAATCTTTGAGTAAAAATTACTCGTATCATTTTCGTGTCACGCACACTACAATTTTGAGTTATAATTTTTAGACGGCGTTTCGAAATTGGTCAAATTTGTGTTTAAAAAAGTATAATCAAAAGGGGTTTTCGAGAATACCAAATTGAAAACCCCATTGATTCAGGAAATTATTTTAGCCCTTAAAAGGACATTTGTCAGCATTATTCATACAGCAGCGTCTGCTGTATACCTCCAACCGCTGTGCCTGCTGGAAAGTGTTGGTCCCCGGTGGTGGTGGTAGGTGGCAGGAAGACTGTAGCCCATGTTTTTCTGCGGAAAATACACCCAGCTCCCCACTCCTTTCCCTCTGCACCTTGCCTTCCACTCCCAGCCTTGGACTTCAGGTGAAATATGCCTCTGTCTTTGTTGTTGTTGTTCTCTTGGGTCTAACAGCATGTGAATGGAGTGACCGGAATACACCAGCTGGTATCGATTTCTGGTAGCTGGGTGGCTCCCTCTCCTCGCATTCCTTGATGGCTGGCCTCTCCCATTTTTTTTTGTTTGCCGCCTTGTACGGCTGATCTGCTGTTGTTGATCTGGGTGGCTTGCCCTCATGGTAGCAATGGATGGTACCGCCTCCCCAGGCTTTATCCAAGATAATCGCCTCGCTGGCCTGGTCACAACTCCGCCATGCTGTTCCCTGTATCTTGTAGCTGCTTAGAATAATTGTTATTCTGCGCAAAATACTTGTTATTCTGCGCTGTGCTGGTCTTACTTCCTATGTAGTGGAGTAATCGTCACTGCATAGTCCGCACGAGCTATTTAACCAAAGACAAAGGCAAAGACCCACAGCGGCTCCGGTATCGATCTTCTCACTTCGAATGCTAACGCCTGAATCATGACTACACTGGCCAACGCACCGCTTTATATGCTTAACGCGCGGACGCGATGGAAAACATGGTTGGGTTTCAGATCAACAGTGAGATAACAGATAGAGGAGAAGGGTAACTTTTTTTTAGATCGATAGAAAGAGAGAGAGAACATAATTATTTTTTTTTTCAAATTCAGTAAAAAAACACACAACACCATATTTTTTTTCAACCATAACAATTGTTTTAATCAACAATAACCATTCTAACATAAAAAACTAATAATTCAACAAGAAATTTTTAACATTAACATATTTACAGGGTTGACAACGTTGGGAAGGTAAACTAAACTTCCACCTTTCTACATCGACATCATTCTGATTGACATTACGCTTGTGAGCTAAAGACAAGAGATAACCAAAATATTCACAAAACCATCTTTGTACTTTAGCATCATTTCTAGCATAGTCGCTATTAAACCAAGTCAGTAAATGTTCTAAGGAATATCCAAGACTGCGTTGATGAAGAAAATGTACACAATATTGTCCACACACCATGGAATCTGATCCTTGTAATCGAACATTATTGAATCGAGTCGAGACGGCATTTCTTCTCATAAAGTCAATGATGTCGTTTTCCAAAGGAGGTAATCCATAAGAATCAAAATATTCCACACCTCCACCATTGTGATGGTTGGGAAAGTACACGGCAACCCAATGGGTTCCTGGTAGATGACTGTCGTCGGTATTGATGACATAGGCATGAACGTCTTTCGGTTTACGATGAGGTAGTTCATCTTTAGCACACACTACAGGATTCCAAGAAGAAGTGTAGGAACTACGAGTCAATAGGTAATGAAGTTCCCTGGTATCCATTTTTTTTTTCTTCTTCTTTTTTTTTCTTCAATGGAAATAATAGGTCAGCAATTCACACCTAACTTTATGCTTGAATTGATCTGTCTTGTAATTCCACGAATATTCACGTCGGATAGTTTCTGCACTCTGTTGAATGAGTCCTTCGATTCATCTGATCTCCAGATAATCAAGTGGAGGAAAAGAAGAAGTCTGTAAGACTTTATACCACTGTTTCAACACGTGTTCATCTGAGATTTGTGACCAGGCCGTTTCCAAATATTCATCCAATTTTTCTTCACCTGTCATCATCATACATTTGTCGTGTTGTATCTGACTGGGATGATCGTTTTGACATCCATAACATTGTTCTTTAATCAGACTGTTAATTCTTTCAGTCAATTCCTGAGCATAACAGGACACTAATTGTTTTTCTTGTTCTGGCCATCGACAAGCCATAAATCCAGTAAACACAGGAACTGAATTGTTTTCTTCTTCTATTCGAGGTACTGAATGAATGACTTTGTCATCATCATCATCCTTTGTGGTAGTTTGTGACTGCTGAATAACTTCACAAAATCCCTCATCTATCTCCATAAGTTCTTCTTCTTGCTGCATCTTTTTTTTTCTTCTAATAGTCTAGAATTACTTCTCTCAAACTGTTGATCTCTAGAGTATTATCAAATTCTGCAAACAAGACGACGTTCACTGTCACAGGTAGAGGAGCTGCAAACTGAAGTTCCACTCGAAGGGGGCCCGATTTTATAGGGTGGAAATGTCCTTCATCGCTGCCTTGGTCCGGAGTGAAATCAAATCCCCACAAGGCAAACCCTCCTGCATAATCGTCGTACGAAATGCCGTGGCTGCTGTTGGTGCCTAACTGTCCTGTGGCTTCATACAGGGTCAAGAAAGATCGCAAGTAATTTTTTACGTTGACGCCAAAGTCAGGTTCAAAAGGTCTGGTACACAAGGTCTTGCCATCTCGACTGACTTCTATCTTGGAGACGTTAAAGTGCTGAAACTGGAACGGATTTTGATCGTGGACTCCGTTGAAGGCTGAATTTCTGACCATACCAATCAGCAAGCGCTTGGGGAGCTGTCCTTGGAAGACGTGATCTTCGACTATGGATCGGAGTCCAGCGGCCACAGTAAAGGTTTTCACTTCCACACGTCTAAGAGGATACTTAGCAGTGGTTCTGCTCAAGGTTTGACTGATGTCGTTGGCCACTTTTGGTAAGACTTCTACACGTCGCACATAAAGTTTGGCTTCTTGGATGACAGTTTTCCACTCGTTAGCATTAGCCATCAAATGGAAAGCGGCACTACTGCGATTCAGTCTCAGACGTACATCTACTCCGTTCAACAAATACTTGTCTTGCAACCACATGTCCAAATACAAACGATCCATCAATTCTAAACTGCGCTGTTTGATTTTCTTTCGACGCTCGTTAAATCCCACATTTTGCGGTTCTGCTGGAATTATAGTTCCATTATCACTGACAGTACCATCAGCCTTCCTCTCAACCCTCGCCGGTACTGACACCTCTGTGTCGTTGAAGGTATTCTCTCCTGCGGTGTCAGGTTTCCAGACCACTGAAGCATCCAGATGAGTGTTCTTGGCTTCTTTTCCATACGTCAAGAGATTTTCCAAGTAAGCACGGTAAGGGTAAGTATCCAAACTGCTGCTGACCAGTTTGTTATTCAAGTACAAATCTATTCCACTGAACAAGGAATGCATGAAATTATTGACTGGAGCGACTCTGGAATTGCCATCAGGAAGGCTGCTGTCCGCCGTTTTGATCACTTTGAGTTTCAGGTACAAGTAGCTGTCATTCAGATCGATGTAATCTTCGGTTTGTCCTTTGATTTCAAATTCGATAGGAGCTGAATCCGACAAAGACGATACAGGATGAAATTCTACCCATTGGGATTCTTGCATCGTCATCATGGTGGGAGGCATGGTAAACATATCCAGTTCTGACTTGGTACATTCGCAAGAATCTCGGTGCATCATTTTTTCACAGTTAATAATCAAATACGTCTAATTCTCTGATGGTTCTTTTTCTTTTCTTATTCTTTTTGGAACTGCCGTTTGTTCTTTTATGAACTTTGAAAGGATTTCGATGTTGTCGTCGTCTCTTTCCGCCTTGTCCTTGCTGTGAAGTAATGCCAGAGCCTGAAGCGTGAAGCGTATTTATAGGATTTTCTCGGAGACCCAAAAGATCTTTACCAGTGTTCATCAACACATTTTTGCCTGCTCTCATAAAGGCTTCTTTGGGATTTTGTTTGTCAATGAGGACATTTTGCAAAAATTCTTTTCCTTGTGTCAAAGCGGCATCTTTTAAGGCATGAAATCCTCGACTCACCATTGGTTTCAAAATAGGAGCTACCGTCCGAAAAGCCGATCTTAACATATCTCCTAAACCATGTCCTCGTTGTCGAGCCACTCCTCGGTACACTGGATACATTTTTTTTTTTTTTTTTTTTTTGGGGGGGGGGGATGTTACAAGGCGTTAGAAAACCTTTTTTCGAAAATGTAGTTTCACTGTGACTTTTCCTTTGTCAATGAATGGTACATCTTGTCCCAAATCTCCTTTTATACTAATGTTGACACTGTCAAAATACGATTTACTGACTGGAAGATAATGAGGGTGTACAAATTCACGGTGAACGTGAAACGTGTTTCCACCTTCTTCGTACGCACCAGCAGCAGTATCCACTTTGAAAGGAATGATTCTCAGTAAGGGAGCAGCTGTGTGGCCCACCACGTTGTACTCACCACATCGGAGTACACAAACATTAAATTTAGTCCAACGTTCAATTCGATAGGGGTTTTAAAACCATCTCCGAATTCTACGTTGCTTGCGACTTTTTTTATTAGTATACTTTTTATTTCCACCCAAAATAGAATACAACCCAGGAGAAAATTCAATGGTCATGAATTTTCTGTCCTGCACGGGTAAGTTTTTGTCTTTTTTGTCGTCAATGAGTACCCCATTCTCTTTAAAAAAATTGCAAGATGAAACGGCGTGCCACATCATGGTAAGCGATTCGTACCCATTTTTGGTTTTTTTCCAAGGCTTTGCCAAATTGGGCTTCGAAGACGGCTTGAATCGTCTCCACCAAATGTTTAGCACTAAAATAATACCCCTTAGGAATTCTCATGGTATGGCTCGCAAAGGGAGGAGTGGTCGTTATGTATGTCTTTCTGGAATGCTCAAGGCCAGGTTGAATTTTTTCTCCAACTCATCATGTACTCCCTTGTTCAAGATTTCCACGATGAAAGTGTTTTGACCTTCGTCGATGTTTTGGATTTGTGTAGGATGAATGATTTCTACCAAAGCCACTTCCCAATGAGCATCGTGATCTAATTGGATGGATTGAGGTAATTTGGCCGTGAAACAACATAAGCTGTTGTTGGGAAACACATTCATGGAACTGTCACTGGGTAACGTTAAATAAAATTGGTGATTCATAGTTCCAAAGTGGTTCTGGTGTCCGAGGAGTCACTCAAGTGGAGAGAAGAATGATGTTCAAAAGGTTCCAAAAGAGGACTGGTATTGTGGTGGTGACTGGACGAAGAAGAAGAAGGTGGACTGGCGTTGCTCGTACTCCCGTGCTGGTGACTGTTGTCCGTCGTCGTCGTAAATTTCAAAGAGGGACTGGGTAAAAGATAACCGATGCAACTGCTGAGTAAAATGGTCCACAATTGTTTGTCTCCTTGTTGCAAACTCAAATTGGCAATGGCTGCTCCGATGACACAATACACTACAAAAATTTGGCAGAAAAAGACGATTTGATTTTTAGGTACACGTTCTCCGCACCACACCCAAAGTGGTTGTTTTTGTAATTCTTGAAGAGAAGAACTCTGCGAAGGAGTCGTTGAAGTCGTGGTTGCTTTGTTGAATGGCATGTTGTCGGGTTACTTCTTTTTCTTTTTATAGTCGACGACTTGAGAAGCAGCAATCCAAGAATCAAAACTAGGAGGATATCCTTTCCAACGTACTTTGACTTCTTCTACTCGTCGTTTGCCTACTTTGCGTGTTCTTTGTTCGAGAATGCTTTCGATGTCGTACAAGGCGTCTTCTTTTTTGGTCACTCGTTGTAACTCAGGCAAGTAAAATGTTCCTTTGAGTACTTCACCGTGCATGTCTTCCAATTTATAGACGGGAGGATCGTGTCCACGGACGGGGGTAGTGACACGAAACAATTCGGTGGTCCAGTTGGGTAAATAACCTTTGTCAAAAGTACGTTTGGTTTTTCCGATGCGAACCCAATCTCCCGTCTTTAACTCCAACAAGGTTTTCTTCTTCTTTTTTTCTGGGGTGAACCAAACAATTTATCAAACACGGTCAATTCGTTTTCAGGGCTGACCTCTTCGGGGGCACATCCGATGCTACGATGGTACGATTTATTGTACGCTTTGACCAAACGGGGTAACACGTCGATGTACTTGAGAGTATGTTGATGTGTAAAACATTTCCACATGCGTTCTTTCAAAGTTCTTTGAAAACGTTCCACGATACTGGCTTTGGTTTCAGGATTTTCGGTGGTAAAAAAATGAATTTGTCTTTGTTTCAATTCTTTTTGAAAAGCTTGGTTTAGAAATTCGGTGCCATTGTCAGTTTGCCATCGTAAAGGTTGGCGTTCACTTTGTTTCAAGACCAATTTTAAGGCTCGTACTAATTCGGTACTGCTTTTAGAGGTCAAAGGTACGACCCAAGCAAATTTGGAAAACACGTCGATGACACAAAACAAATATTTGTGACCACGATTGTAAGTGGCTAAATGAGAGACGTCGGCTAAATCGGCTTGCCATTGATGATTGATGCCTTCCACTTGAGTTGTACTTCTAGAAAATTTACGTCGAATGAGTTTGTGTAACGTGTACGTCGATTGTTCTTGTAACCATCGTCGTACTTCGGGCAAACGTACACTTTTCAATTTACTTTTAGCAGCTCGATATAATTTTTGAACTCCTCCGTTACCAGCAGCATGGCCAGGATTGTAATAAATGGGGGCTAAAAGTTTCTCCATGATTTCCTCAAGAATAAGTCAACCAAGTACCAATGCTCTTTTCTTCGTGAGGTATCTTTTTGGATTGCTTACGTGTCCGACGTGCCACTGGTGTAAAGGTGGATGTGGTTTGAACAGGGGTCATCGGTTCTGTTTTGACTTCTGACTTCACTTCTTTCTTTTTCTTTTCTGAGGGTAATGGGGCTGACAACATCTTTTTTATCCAACCCGGCGTGGCTAACTTTTTTTTCTTTTTAAGAGTAGGTGGAGTTGGTAATTCTTCTTCTTCTTCTTCTTCTTCTTCTTCTTCTTTTTCTTCTTTTACGGTCATCCCTGTACCGGTGTCTATTTTAGTGGTGGTCACTTTAGGTTCGCTTTTCATCATGGTCTTAAAATCTCTCAGAGTGGGTGGAGCTGTTTCGTCGACTGCTTTTTGGCGAAAGAGTTGTAGACGTTGTAAAAGTTGACCGTACCGTTGTGATTTTTCTGTTTCTGACAAATCGCTTCGTTCCATCAGGGTTTGTAATTCTTGTTGTAACTGGGACATCTCGTTGAGATTAGGATTGGGTGGTAAATGAGGTATCCGTTGTTCGTTCCAACGATGAAATTCCATCCATCGTTTGTAAGGTACTAAAGTCAGTTTTCGTCCTTCCATTTCATCCAAAGGTACCAAAAAGGTGTGGTCTTTTCAGAGAAGGGTGGTCCTTTTTATCTTCTTTTTTTTTGGTTATCGCATGACACCTGCTAAAAGCGGTCCAGCAATCGTTCCTAACAAAGGAGCTGCTATTTTTAACAACGGTCCTATCAGCATAGGTAGAAATCCTCCTCGTTGCACCAACATTTTTTTTCTTTTGTTGAAGAGGTATTTTCTTTTTCACCATTTGACGAAGAACGTTCCGATGTTTCCCTAATTTTTGTTTTTGTATCTTGGACAAAGGTACCGTTCCTTTCAACACGTTCAAACAACATTCACACACGGTATCAATGATTTCTTTGGGGGCTGTTTGAATGAGTTATATTCGCATGGGAGGATTGGATTTGGTTAGGACAGACAAGACATCCCAATGTTTGGCCAGACGAGGTGGAAGTCGTCCTTTTTTGGTGGTTTTACTTTTCTTCTTTTTTTGTTGGTGGTGGTGGTGCATACGTTTAGGAGTCATCTTTTTTAGTAGGGTAGAAAACAAGTCTGAAGTCTCTGGCAGGGTACCCTTCTATTTTATACTGGAACACGTCTCCACTGATTGTCTGCACGACGTACCATCTTCATGACAGGCCTCACTCGACGTTGAGGTGTTTTCAAAGGACTAAATCGTCTCAATTCTTCTTTGGATAAATCCACTAAACTTTGTAAGATACCAGTTCTTTCTTGGACTTTGGTTTTAGGGGATGGTACTTTGTTGGTTGCTGCTGCCATGGCCAAATCAGCTGAAGTCGAGGGTCCCGAAGGGGTGACTTTCGAAATAGGTTTCCATTTTTGCATCAAATTAGGAAACACGGATCTTAAGTCTGGTTTGGCAGGCATCATCATGAAGGGTGGTGAAGAAGAAGACAAAGATGATGAAGTGGACGCAAAAGGAGACCTCGTCATTTGGGACTGTTGTGGTGGTGATGGTAATGGTGGTGGTGTTTTGCGGGTGTACGTTTGCGTCCTGGCCGCAGTACCTCTCTTACGGCGGGTGCTAGTGGTGGTGGTGGTTATGGTAGGTGTTGTTTTTTTCTTCTTGGCACGACTTTTCTTTTTCTGGTGGGTGACTTTCTTCTTTTTCTTTGGACTTTTCTTCTTCTTCTTTTTGGGTACTTTGGGTTTTTTGGCTTGGGTATTAGGATCCCATTTCAAAAGGGAACGAATCATAACCCCTCCTAAAGAACCGCTTCCACCAGGAGTTAAAATGATTTGTTTTTTAGTCCGTGAATCAATTCTAGGATCAGCTAGTTGTGACAATGCCCCTTTATGTTTTTGAAAAAATCGTTGAGTTTGATGAGGGATGTGAATGATGCCTTGCAGTAATTGACGTGCCGTCAAAGTAAACCATCGTAACACTTCTTTAAGACTCGCTTCTAACAAATGAGCACGGACTTGTGCATTTTTTTCACGACTGATGCCATACAAGGCACGAATCAATTTAGCCGAAGGATGAGCTTGAAAGGAAGTCATCTCGAAAGAGTGTGAGACAGAAATGACGTGGTGGCTGTTTTTATAGTTTTTTTTAAAAAATTGGCTGAAGGGGACGTGTAAATGACAGGACCACCTTCTTGACCTCAAGGGTGAAACAATTGGGCACGAAATCTCAAATAGTCAGGAGTGGTGGGTTTTAAGTCAATGAGTAAATACTCGTGAGGGGTTTGAGTGGCATCGTCGTACGCATCATTGAGCCAAGGAGCACCTAACTGTTTGGCTAACACTTGCACTTGAGATTTGTCTCTGGGGCTTTTAAATAACACCACGTAATGAGCGTTGAGACTGATGGTCCGATGGGCTTTACTTTGTTGAAATAAATTTTGAGTAATGTAGACAATACTAGCATTACGATGGTGTCCTTTTCGTGTAAACCAAAGTTTAATTTCTTCTTCGTCTTCTCCTAACATGTCATCAAAAATAACCAAATGGGTTTGACTCACGTCAGACACGATCCCATCGTCTTCGTGAGGAATACCATCCACAAATGAAATGGTTTCTCCTTGACTTTCTTTCAATAACGTGTAAGACGGTTGCCACTCTTTGTAACACCACACGATACATTGAGGTGGACTATCAAACAAATAAGATTTGTGTTCGATCAAACGTTTGACAAATTCGGTTTTCCCTGAACCACTGGGTCCAGCAATCAACATGTTAAATGGATGGCGCAGATACAAAGCGTTCCAACTTTGGCGATCTAACTTTTCGTCAATCACTTTGACGACAGAAGAGGAGGTAGACGAGGCAGACGAGGTAGAAGAAGATGATGTAGCCATGACTGAGGTAAGAAGGTTTTTGAGAAGAAGACATAAGACCCAAGACATTTTATACGTTTCATACACGTTTATTTTAAAAAAAAAAAACAAAAAAAAAACAACCAACACAACAAAAAACATATTTTACAAGTCATTAAAGCGAACGAGTGATAAAATAGCAAAGTAAAATGATCAGGTACACGATTAAGGCTCCCACTAAAAGAATCAAAGTGTCATATAAACAAGTCAATGTACAACATTTTGGTGTCCTAGAAAAAATGGAAGACCTAGGCACTGCTTGGGGTGGTATTCTTCTGGTCGTCTTTGTTTTGGTAGAAGAATGCTCTGACGACGGCGGTAAGGAAGGGTTGTGTTCCTCAGGGGGTGGTTGTTGTATTTGGACAACGGTGGTGTGGCCATCTTTTTCTGTTGTGTCAGGTTTTTCTTAAAGGAAACATCAGTTTTCCTTGACAATGGTGAGGCAAGATGGGATGGTATAAGTTTGTCTGAGGTAAGACTTTACATTTAATTAATCCTTCGTATTGACGAATGTGTTCCACGTCAATGTGTTCTGTCAAAATTTCAGGGTGACCGGTGGGAAAACGAGCATATTTACACACCCAAGGATACAAAGAACACACGTTGATGTATTTGATTTCTTCTCCTTGGGATTCATTCACGTCGTACAGCAAGCGAGTGGCATTGGTTCGTCCTCCAAATAAACTGTGGCGCGGATCCAAAGGTTCGATTTCGGCCGCGTCGTAACTTTGAGTAATGTTATTAAATTCAGGATCGGTTTTCAAACGTCGATCGTACTCGTGCTCCCACATTTCTACCACTTGGTATCCTTGACTTTCTAACTTGAGTCGTCGTTGGCAAGTCTGTTCGTATAACTGTTCCATGGTAGAATCTGAATAAGGGCCTTTCATCTCTCGATCAGGAAAACAAGTAGGGCATCCGTGAAACAAGCAACCCTGAAACTCGTATACTGTGTGCGGGTTTTCTAAATCAAAACCATCCACGGAATAACCTCCAATCTTCTTTTCTCCTCCTCCGTTTCTAGCATGTTGTATCCATTTGTCTTCTTTGTGACACAAGTAATGAAACCAACGTAAAGCTTTGACCGAATATTGACGACTAGCAAAGAGAGACGTGTTGGAGTCGATGATGGCTAGTTGGTTCTCGGGCATGAAATTTTGCCTGTAGACTAAGGAACAGGCTTTAGGTAGGGTTGCTGCATCTTTCAAAAGATCGACCTCTCCGTGATCGAGAAATAACTCTCGAAACTTTCCACAACAACGTCTTAAAATATCCACATCAGATCGACAATATTTGAGCATCTCTTCTTGAAAGTCAAATGGATCGGTCTGGTGAGCGCGGTACCAAGTGTGAAAAGCTTCTCGCTGTTCGGGGCGCATTCCATCGGGGTCGTAATCATGAAGGTCAGGCAAATGAGGTAGGACAGCAAGTTGATTAGCTTCCGTGTTGAAGAAGTGAGGAAAGTAACCTTTAGCCATTTCTGTCATGCCAAACGTTTTTGGCATGCGACTCAAAGGCATGGCCAAATAACTCATAGAATCTTTAAACTGTACTTGTCCTACTTTCATGTAGATGAGCTTTTTTCCGTTCATGGTGACTTCAGGACGTTCGGTCCCATGGTTCAAATAATAATTTAGTAAAAACTGCCCATCGTATCCCGAAAAATTGTGAGCTATGACGGTTGCATAGCGATGACAATCTCCATAACGTTGAATGTCTTCTTCGCTCCAACTGTCGTGGGTGGTAGGGT
Source organism: Margaritifera margaritifera (assembly GCA_029931535.1). Taxonomy (NCBI): domain Eukaryota; kingdom Metazoa; phylum Mollusca; class Bivalvia; order Unionida; family Margaritiferidae; genus Margaritifera; species Margaritifera margaritifera. The sequence goes on from JAQPZY010001474.1 coordinate 3,118,646, forward strand.
CTAAAACCCATTCAGCAAACTCAGACAAAGTGTTAACTCCACGAAAGATTTTTTCACGTCCTCCTGGAATCCGACTACAATGAGGGCAGTGAAAATGAATTGATTCTAGAATACACTGATCACAAGCCCGATGCGCCACACAAAAATTGGGAATGTGAATGCCTGTTTCTTGTATGCATTCAAAATCAAAGAAGATGAAATCTACTTGTTTCTTGTTCTTGTTCTTCTTTATTTCTTTCTTCTCTGTCTTGTCAAACTTTTGAATAAAACATCGATGATCAAAATCGACGATCTGGTGACAAATAGAACATTTTTTCTTGCCAGCACAAACGTGTCTCTTGGTATTGTTGGTTCGAATTAGTTGTCCACACGTGGAACACGATTTCAATAAGTCGCAAGCACATTTTTATTGGTGTCCTTGTGTCTTGCGATGCTGTTGGTAGCAAGAAGGACTGACAAAACTTCGTCGACAGGTTTCACAATGGACGTAATTTTGTTGTTGTTGTTCAGGAAGGCATGGTTGGTCCGCTAAACAGCCCCGACATCTTGCTCCACAATGAATGTGTTGCTCTCGATTGTTAAATCCTTTGTTGCATTTCTCACAGTAGTAAGAGTGTCCTAAAAATCCGGTGATACTAGTGATGGTATCAAAATGTTCTTGATGGTAATAGAGATGAATGTATTTTCCTTCAGGGAAATCGGGGCCTCGAAACACCATCTCCGCGCACTTCTTGAGGGTGAACTTTCAAAGTATAATGAGGAGCCAAAACATCTTGAAGTTGCTGCATTTGAGAAATGCCACACACGGTCTCTTTAGGGATCCCAGCTTGTTGTAACAGGAGTTCTGCTTCTTTTCGTTGTTTGGCTCTGTCCGATTGTCGAATGCTCTTCCAGGCTTTTTTCCATTCTTTACTCTCGTTCTTGTTGGCAAACGTACGCCCCACCACAATAGCTCGGGCCAAGCACATCTGGTCTTGTGTATTGTCAATTTGGATGACACTACGTTTGGTAGTAAGAAGATCGTCCACCAATAACGGTTTCCTACTTCGTCCGCTCCCTGGAGGAGGAGCAACGTGAGTCATGTAGAGTGTAGCCTTTCCATCGGTAATGGTAAACTTGTCATTGGATTGTTGTACATGTTCTATTTTGGACATGACTTTGTCTGGCGTTAATTCTGCCGGGGTGCTGAACTCAATCCAAACAGGACACTTCAAATTGTCATGATGGATGGCCAGTCTCAAGCGATCATCTTCTTTGGCTCCACATTGTTGTTTCAAGTTCTGTAACACAGAACCCCACAAATCGGTAATGAACCCCGCCGCTTTCTCGGGAGGTACTTGGGACTTGAAGTCTTTGAAGTGAACCGTGTGAGTGTAAGCTGTAGTTTTAAATTTTCGAGAGGTAATTTTTTGAGTCTCTCGAATCCTATAGTAATTTTCAGGAGGAGCCAAGGTACTAGGTTGTGTTTCTTGGTCTGGGGTTCTGGTGTTGGTAGTGGTGGTGGATTTTGTTTTGGGTGGTTTTGAAGGTGACAAGGTTTCAGGTTCACTCATCTCCTCTTCGAAGTCACTTGCATGGACTTGAGCTAGTAGTTCATCTAAAGGTAATTCAGGAGGCACGGAAAATCGTCGTCGTGGTCTCTTTGTTTCTTCTTGTTCTTCTTCTTCTGGTTTCTCATGGTTTGGGCGTGATCTTTTCATCTTAAAGTTTACTTTGAAACTGATTCAGTTTTCACCCAGGTACTTTTATATAGAGAGAGGAGAGTATATAAAGAGAGACCTTCGTACCTTCAGAATCAGTCTTTGGTGATTGAACTTTCAACCTGTAAAGATGGAAGAGTCAAGAAGAAGAAAATATCGTTGCCCAAATAAAGGACATCCAGCTGCGTATTATTGGGATTATATAGCCCGAGGAAGTACAGTGAGAGATAAAAGTCAAGATACTTGTTATATCTGCCAAGAGAAAGGCCATTGGGCTCCAGAATGTCCACAACGGCAACATCAAAACAGAGATAAAAGTGAAGATACTTGTTATATCTGTCAAGAGAAAGGACATTGGGCTCCAGAATGCCCACAACGTCGAAACCCAAAAAAAAAAGAAAAGAGAGACAAAACAAAAGATATCTGTTATCATTGTAAAGGACCAGGACATTGGTCTTCGGAGTGCCCTCAGAAAGAAGAAGAAGAAAATCTACCAGAGGAGAGGGAGGAAGCCGAAGGATCTTCAAACCTAGAAGAAGAAGAAGAACATATCATCAAGAAAAGTAAGAAGAGAGTGAGATGGATGGAAGACAGTGAGAATGAAGAAGAAGAAGAAAAAGAAAATATGATTCCTGTGACGATCAGGATCCCTATGAAGAAGAAATTCAAGAAGAACAAAAGAGACAGACAGTGAAAAAAAAAAACAAATGAACTTTTGTTTTTTGTTTTTTTGGAGTGTGGTGTTATATGTTATTGGTGAATTATTTTGTAAAAAAAATGGCAGAATACACCAGCCTGGAAAAAAAGTAAGTGATTTTGTGTTATTTTGTTTTAGAGTATACATGCACGCACGCACACACTCACACTTATATACAACACAATGGGATTTTTTAAAAAGTTTTACTTGATTTGGCAATTTGATTTCTTTTCTAGAAATCTGGGTGGCCCTTATAAGGACCGTTGGGGTGTTTGTTTTTGTTGTTTGGTTGAAAAAACAAACTTATGAAGTTTACATAATCAACTTCAATTGTCGTAGTCCTTTACCACGACCCAATCCAAATCCTGCTGCTACCGCTGGTGTTTTGCTTATGGTGGTAGTGACTGGTGGTGGTGTTGGTGGTGGTAGTGGTGGTGGCATCTCACTAGAACTGGTAGGTTTGGAATGTTTAGCCCGTGATGGTCTTTTTCGTTTAGGTGGTTGAGTTAAAGAATATTCGTATAATTTCCTCAGATACTTTCACTCTGAAAATATCTCCTCTAAAAGACTCACCGTTTTTTCTTCCGGACTGACTTCCTTTGCTGTTTCCTTCTCCTCCTCTTCTAACTGTTGTCTGATTTCTTCCTCACTTTTTCTTCTTCTCTCTTCTTCTTCTTTCCGCTGCTGAAGAAGAAACATTTCTTCATCCTCTCGCTGTTTCTTTAAAAAAATTTCCATCTCTTCCTGTTGTTTCTTTTTAAATTCATCCATCACTGGTGTAGCAACAACAGTAGTAGCAGTAGTAGTAGTAGTAGTAGTAGTAGTCTCAGACTCAAAATCTTGATTTAGAAAATCTAAATTAAAGTCTTCCGGACGGAAGTTCAGCAAAGTAGCAGCATTAATCATTGAAGGCTCACTCCAATACATGCTGGTCGTCTTGGTAGTCTCCATTTAGGCTGTCCAAAAAGTAAAATCCCTACGAACGCTGTGATGCCTTTATACCCAAAATGACGTCATACCCCTACTCTCTTCCCATTGGAAGAAAAACCGACCCACTTGTAACGCGCAATTGGATTGGTAGTTCATTTCGATGCATTTCAATCCGATCGTAAGGTATATATACCACCGCTTATCTCAAAAGCTTCACCGGTTTTCTCCAAGACCACTCATAAAGAAAACAAAAACAAGATGTTTTTTAACACAGACTATCCCATGTATATCAGAACTTCATGGGTCATCACCAAGATGACAGAGACTGCTTACTGGAAAAGACGAATGTATGTGGCAAGACAAGGCTGTTTGAAGCGGGTACTTCACTATGGACCGGAAATCCGTAGAAGTCTTAGAAAAAGAAGACCCCCTAGGAGATGTGAATGTTAAACCCTAAACAAAAAAAAACAACGGCTCTTTTAAGAGCCACCCATTTTTCAAGAAAAGATTAATTTTTCAATGATTGCCATATATAAAAATGTATGAATGTGGGTATGATTGTATAGAGTATGTTTGATAAAAAAATATAAAAAAGGATAGTGTGTTGTGTGTTTTGTTTGTATGTATGGTTTTTTTGGAAAAAAAATGAGGGATGTTTTCCTTCACGTCCGCGCTTCTAACATATAAAGAAGTGTCTTCCACAATTTTTCTTCTTTATTAAGTTTTCCTTTTTTTTTTTTTTTCTTTTTTTTTTCCCCTTCTCGTTACCTCTATTCACTCAGCCAAATGGTACAAACATAAGCTTCAAAATTGTTATATGTTACCTTCGTCTTTTGAACAAATTATCAAAATTACTAAATATTAAGTAACCCTGGATCAGCCGGAGCCAACTGTGACGCAACGACGCAGCCTGCCGACCCTTGCCGCCTTTTCCTCGCCCTGACAGAGTCAACACAACAAATAAGTAATCCTGTAAACATTGTGGTACTATTCCTATGAACAGGAAAATAAACAATCAAATCGCAGAATTTAAACACACGCACCCCTCCAGATCGCTCGTTCAATGAATCCCCATAGCGGGGAAACCATGTAGCGATGGAGTGGTGCGTAAAATAGCGTCCATATACGCACCATTCCGTCTAGTGGGTTATAGCTCTGTAACCCACTGGACAAAATTAATAAGTGTGCACAGCACACAGTTTAATCCCTCATTGCGTGCTTCGCACGCAATGGGGGTAAAAAGTCGTACATGCCCGAATGGGCGAACACGACTAAAATCTAAATATCATCATCATCAGTCGCGCCATTCACATTTCATTGCTGAACTATGAATACGGTAGAATTGTTGCAGGAAGCCTGGGATGTGTTGGTAGGTGTCGAGTCGTTGATGGAAAGGTTGGAGTATTGGTGGAGATATCCTGCCACCAAATCATTTGTCACCAGCCAACTAGCGGTTCTCAAATCAGCGAGAAGGTTGGTGAATGATGTTTTGGTGGAGGAAAGACAAAAAACTTCCTTAGCTCCATGTCGAGTAGGGTTCATCAAGAAGAGCCTGGACTTACTAAATGAAGTGAAATACTTCCTTCACCTTGTTCAACAAGACGAATGGTTGTATCCACCCCCTAGTAATGTCAGGCGCGAAGAGGTGAACCTTCATCTCGTCATAACATTATTAAAACAAGTTTTAGAAAAGGAAGTGGCTCACATTAAAATTTTGTGGGCCCAAGAAAGAAGAATCAAGGAACAGGCTAAAAAAGAACAGGATTTTCAACGCCTGCATTTAAACTGGATGAAAATCCAGGATAAGTTCCGACGGATGAAACATCCTGACTGGCTACCTGATTCTTTACCACCAACACTTCCAACCAAGAAAAAAAGAACTCACACCACCTTCCTAAGTTTCTTCACACAATGTTGGAGGAAATAATAATCCTCCTCCAACGGTCCTTATCAGGACCACCCATTTTACAAGAAAAGATTAATTATTTTTCCATGATTGCTATGTTCCCCACGCCCCGTATGTAGTGCGAATACAACGTCATCTACTATCAAAAACACCCCCCTCCCCAGTTTTGATGGTAGATGACGTTGTATTCGTCACTACATACGGTGTGCTAAAATTCCTTTTGTACCCCAAGTGCCCCCGCTTTGATAATTTCACGTATGAGGCCATAGAGGCCCCCCCTGAGGCTATAAATCTTGGCATTTTTGAGGCTATAGTGTCCCTTTGAGGCCATAGAGGCCCCACAACGTTAAACTCCCGTATGAGGCCATAGTGCCATTTTTGAGGCTCAGTACCCACATATAACTACTCATGATAGCAAGAAATTTAAAACAGTGCATGTTTGAGGAAGGAATGAATTACGTATTGGATGCGGGCAAGTAGTATAAATATTTACTGCTTCAGTCAGTGGCAGCGCGAGAGGGCGTTGGGGGGTTGGAGGGGATAATTGCCTTTGGGACGCCAGGCCAACAGGGCGGCATCGTGAGCTTTTATTTTTTTAAATTTTTTATTGCAACTGAAATTTTCATAGTATTTCACCTTCACCTTAGTCTAACGGAGGCAATTCTGTACACAACTTATATTTAGGAGGGGGGGGGGGGGTATACATCTGACATAAAAATTGTTCTCTGAAGCAAAGTAGGGAAGCCACTAAAGAGCAATGCCCTCGGGAGTCTCGAACCCTCGCGCCGTAAATGGTTCTAGTAAACCATAAAAAGATTTAATTAATAAACTATATTCATTTTAGTTACAAAACAGGCTTCGCACAACTGATGTAAGGATACGGCAGCACATTATTACCACAGTATAGGCTTTAACCTGCTCGTGTGGGGATACGACAACGTCAGATTAAGGTATTTTTTAAAAAAATTCTGGCGTCCTGGCAAGGGGTATTTATTTATTTATTTATTTTTCCACATCAGTAATCTCATGTAGAGATGCGATATTCCTTTGGAACGCCTCTCCATCGGAAACGACAACACTAAAATTAGAAATAAAAAAATTCTAGAGCACAATCGGAGAGAACATACATTAATAATGACAAATATTTTCCATAACATAAATGTCATAAATTTACAATGTATTGAATTCAACAGGTTTTAGAGAGGTGATATAAATATATTTAATGAGCTTAACTCAAAATCAACCAAGTCGATATTTGTGTACAAGTTTGGATGGGATAAAAGTGTGGTTAACTAACTTTGTCACAAAATAACATAAAGGGAATAAGAGTGTTAATTTATTTATTTATAACATGAAATTTATTTTCCTATGTTTCGAAAAGATGCAAATTTATACATTGCACTTAATGACGAGAGTATGGAAACAATTATCATCAACCCTGATAGCAGCTGGGTTAAAACTATGCATTATGAGAACAGAATAATAAAACTATGCATTATGAGAACAGAATAATTTACCTATTTAATGTGGGTAAATATGCTAATTTGAATTCGCTAAATTTATAGTACAAGTTGAAGATCTCGTAAACTTACAAGGTAAATCTACAACGATTCAACAAACACAATTTATGGAGAACAAAATTAGATTTAAAATAGCATATGGTGACCAAATACATGAAGTAATTATTTTAGAATCCACCATAGGAAAGGCCAAATTTTAAATAGACCTGAAACCATTCATGCGTTTGAAAGGGTTGAAGAAACGTTGCAAATTGCTGAAAATAAAAGTACCGATGTCAGACAGTAGTCCTATCGGTTTTCAATAACATATGAAGACAATATATCAGACCTAAATTAGTATCTAGCTGTTTTTATACCCTTTTAAATGACTCCCGTCGGAGACTTTGCAGAACAAGACAAAGAACAGTATATATACTTCGGTCCTGAAAGTCCAGTTGCTCACACAAATATCAATCATAAATTAAACGGGACGAAACTAATACGTTAAATTAAAAGAATGGTTAGTTGAACAATCTACCTCACATTACACAAGAAAGCGAGTAAAATATTTCCCTACAAAAGGGTCTACGCTAGTCACGTGATTGAGCAGTGGCGGGCAGAGTGCACATGCAAGCATAACAATGCAACGATGGATACAAATATATAATCAGCATATAGTAAGATACTTGTACCTTTGCAAATTATTGGTTTAAATTTACTGTGGATTGATTTAACATATATATACAAAACCCAGATAAAATGTGTTGGCCTGTTTTGATTGTCCGGGATGGTGACGGATATTACGTCACCATAGGTGATCTGAGGGAACTTTTATGTGGTACTGAAGATTTTTTTCTGAATTTTGCAACAGACCTTTTTTCGGGCAATAAGGCTACCGAGCTCTCTACATTTATAACGTAGTATTTTGTGTCATAATAATTTTTCTGGTGTATGTGTGTGTGTGTGCGTGTATATATATATATATATATATATATATATATATATATATATATATATATATATATATATATATATATATATATACAGTCGAAGTTCGAATATAAGAAACGTATATTGTATCGACCAAATGTTTCACGATCAATTTCTTTACTTTTCTCCTTTTTCGGTAGGAAATTATTTGCTGAGATACAATTCCATGGCCCTGAAACATAATAATCAAGTCTATTTCCAATGATTAATAACCAAACTTTCTAATATTTTGCTCACAAAGTTGAGGGGGCTATATCTGGCTAGTGTAAAAAAAAAGTACATTATGTTGAAGGACCATTTTTTGCATTAGTTTCGATGAAAATAGGTTCATATCTTTGTCTAATCTAGCTCATAAAATACACGTTAAATATATGCAGAAATATACAATATTTGAAAGATATACACTTTTCAAGAATCCAAATATCACACATATACTTTTAGCGCACCCTCTAGCGGGTAAATTACAGTGAAGGCAGAGCAAAGATGGCGTCGTTTCGATTTATTTACAGAGTGGTGCAGTAATCAAGCTTTCGTTGTATCTACCGATCATTTTGTATTTATCGTATTAGTAAAAATCGAAGTCACCAAAACAAGACAAAACCGGTTAAAGCTTGCAGACTGTGCATGGTGTCAACAGGTTTGTGCTCTATATGAGTGCAATCTTTATCGTAAGAAAGTATGTTGTCATTTGAAATGTACTAGATACATGCACATATTACTCTTTACGCCTTATTTGCCCAGTTATATTTTGCATTTATGATTTTGTTAGTGGCTACATAACCGGCACACGTATTAGTCCTACAATGTAAGACGTTGACCCTGATATTTATACTTCATCATTAAATTAGTTAAACCATTCGTTGTGCACACCGTTTGCTAACTTCCTATACAATTTTCAGCAGCAAAACGCAGATTTCACTTAAGTTGTGTACACCTTAAATTACCAATATGTTTTCAGTAAGTTATTCCTTTTTTTTTTTTTTTTTTTTTTTTACTGCAGCAGTCAATAAATAAAAATGGCAAGCTTCAGTAATTTATATGGTTGGAAATTCATACAAGATGCTGCATATGAGACTTTACGGATATGGAATAAAAATAATAAATATCTTGTTTTTTCACAAAGAGTATTTGAAAGCTATTTTAAATACTGTATGCAACATTTGACAAGGAAAATGAACGATTTGAAGATGTTTTTTTATCATCATAATAAAGGTATCACATTATTATATAATTATTATGTTGTATCCGCTATTTTCGCCCGTTTCGCTCAAAAAACCAGGTACATATTCGAACATAAGCATGGTACAAAATCCAAGCAGCACAAGGAAGTTGTATCAACTTAAACGCTCTTCGAAGCAGCATTGCACAAGGTCACGTGATATGCGCGAACCTTAAACGTGCAGACAGTATGCTGAATGTTAATAAGAGTGGTCGGCAAGATCGGGGCTGGCGACACGATTAACAAATAAAGTGCACTCAACTTCAACCATTGCAAATTGACACGAAACTTTTTAGTACAACCACATCTGATTCTGATACATACATCAATATTATTTCTTCATTATGCCCACATTTAACTGAGATAAAAATATTCGTATTAAATTCAGGTTTGGTATTTTTAAAATTCGTAATTAGATCTTTTTACATTTTTAGTGATCAATTTCGGAAACAATCACACCTGTCGACAAGACAATCTTTCCAATGGACAAAAGTTTATCACAAATCTAGGAAAAGTCAGATAGGTATAAAGTATAAACATAGAGAGCAGAGTTCAATAAAGACAGACAGACACATATACATATAGACAAGCAGGCAGATATACACAGAGTCAAAGAGATCATATTATTATCGAAAACATCTTTCCTTTAGAACCGAACCTTTCAAATTCGAGTTTTGTCAAGTAAACCATGTATAATTAAATCTTAAATAAACCAAGTTGATCTTCATTTCTAATGACATTTCATCTGTACATTACATGTGCCTGGTTCTCTTTTGTTTTCTGTCGTCCACCGCTTCGTCAAGAAAGCGTTAAAATAGTCAGTGTACGTTTTCTTTTTTGTTTTTTTTTTTGGGTGGGGTGGGTGGGGTGGTGGTTGTAATTTGTTTCCACCGTCTTGTCTGTGCTTTAGCAAATCGCTCCGTCTTTCTTAAGCCCATTCGGCCGTACGTCCGTCCATGAACAAAAACCTGAAACCCCTCCAGCGTTCTAACTTTTGTTTTTCTATTTATCAAACACTCAATGTTACTTCCGTCCAAGGAAAGAAATAAAGAGCATACAGACCTTATCTTTCCTATAACTGTGGCACTTCATCAGCATCAAATCGACGGCCAAACGCCTTGTAAATATTTGAATATTCATCGCATTTTTTAATTGTTTGATTGCACCCAATTCGATGTAAAGAGCGAACCACTGATATATTAAGATGAAATCGATAACGAATACATTTTACCACGCTTTGCGAGTTATAGCCCATATTTAGCAATGAGGCATTCGAATGTTGTTTCAAACAAATATGTGTTCTAGCTTCATCTTCACAAGAGAGTAGATTCAACCACCGTCATACATTTTGATATTTTTCGAGAGTTTTGATCCACGAATTTCTCACACCCTACAAACTTTCAAACGCTGTAGGCATTAACCTTTAATGTTTTAAATTTCACTGAATTATCTGTTAAGCTGTTTCTTAAATGGTTGAAAATAACTTCGATGATTAGCTTCTTGTTTTCTGTAGTGGCTCATGATCGACGTATAACGGGCTTACTTTTAAAATAATCCAGCAGTAAATTTGTTTTTATAATAATAAAGATAAAGATAATATGAAGATTCGTTTATAGAATGTCCGATCAATGCGATCATCCGCCTATTTTGACCATTTTATTAAAAAGATTGCCCTTCATTGACCTAACATATGTAAATGAATTGTAAATTATTTAAGCAATTACATTTTTTACAATTCCAACCAAATTTACCGTGAATTTGCAATTTAACAAGATCTTGGATAAATTAATAGATTAAGCACGATTTTGACATATTTTGCAGAGTTACAGCCCGTGATTGTCGAAGCACACCCACGTGATGTGATGCAAACATTTAACATTTTAACCTAGGGAGGAAAGGATCATATAAATACATTTCCGAAATAAAGATTGATTGCTAAGTTAACTTGTAGATGGGGATACAAATAAATTTCTGCTGCAGGCAATTTCATATCAATGATAGTAACAAAATTCATGCAATCTCTCTTGACATTTGCTTGGTGTAACTGCGTCAGATATGGCCTTCATGCTAACTGCGTGATCAGCCTATATTTTCAGGTATTAGTAACTATATTTAGCTATGAAGCTGGTATCGTAAATCTGATAAAGCACGGAAACTCGAGGGCAGAACGACATGGGGTTGTCCATAAAGGACGTCCGCAGATAATACCTGTTTTCCTACCCCCCCCTCTCCCCTTGTCCGCATGTGGCTTACCCCCCCCCCCCCCCCCCGCCCCCACCCTCGGCTGCGGACGTCCCCATCTAGCATTATACACTGCTCTGTGGTCTGGCAGTGTAATAGCTGGTGTTCTCAAAATACAACGCTCACTGATCTCATCACAACATGTAGCTCAAAACAAAGAAGAAAATAAACAGATAGTTCTTTCTTTAAAAAAGTCTTTATTCAGGCACTAGCTCTGCAGTCTCATGGTCAGCCAACACATTCATATATATTCTGTGGCACGAATCGTACAAATTGAAATTAACAAATAATTTATACTTAGGGATCACCCATAAAGGGCGTCCGCAAAACATACTGGAATACATTCAGTAGGCCAAAAGCAGCTGTTCAACACTGAATATCATAACAAAAAATACTAGCTTGCGGACGTCCGCATGGTCCTTTACACCCCCCTTGTCCGCATTTGAACAACCCCCCCCTCCCCCCATCTTTGCGGACGTCCTTTATGGATGATCCCCATGTAAACAGGATGCTAGCTATTGAGATAACGAGGCAGGATGTTGACTCGTGGAGCATTCAACTTTTACACACTTTCATATTCTAAATTTATGTTCATGTCAAGATGCATATAATTAAGGTAACGAAACTGAGTTTACGTCTTCATGTATGAATAATTATTAAAAGAAATGATAACAATGACAACAAAAACAGCAATTCTTTAAATTTTACCATTTGAACTCCTGTATCAGGAGAACAGAAACACACACGAGGACTAGGAGTCAGTTGCGTTCACTCAACCGACAATCCAAGTCCAAAGGAAAATCTGATTTATCTACGTTGGATTTGTTCTCAGACTTTGAATTTAGCCCCCACAGGTTATGTTACCAATCCCAAAAAGTGCCATTAGCTGCATGTTACAACAGTCAGGATGAGTGTCAGGATGCTGCACCAGCAGAGAGAGAGAGAGAGAGAGAGAGAGAGAGAGAGAGAGAGAGAGAGAGAGAGAGAGAGAGAGAGAGAGAGAGAGAGGGCAGTTGAGACTAAGGGCTTTCCATCTAGAAAAATGCAAACTTTACATTGATTTACACCAGTCTGGTGCCCAGAGTAGCTCCATGATGACGCCATGTGCAAGGGTTCCTTCAGTGGCGGCACGAGGAGGGTGGTGGGCAATTGCCCCAGGGAGCCGGGGGGGGGGGCCGTAAAAATCTTGTTTTTTTTGGGGGGGGAGGGGGGCAGCTGTAACAGGGGCTTAGATGCGGGGTTGGGGTGGAAGTTGGGAACTGACATAAAAACTCTTCTCTGTGGCAAAGTAGGTGCGCCACTAAAGAACATTGCCCCCCCCGGGCGACTCTAACCCTCGCGCCGCCACTGCTGAATTGTGCTATATTTCCACGAAATGTTGTTTTCTTATTTATTGCGATTAGAAAAGTTAAAGTTTGCATTTACATCATTTAAGAGTAAGAACTGATGCATAATATTTAGGGACATTTTCATTAGTTTTAGTGTATCATTTCTTTTTTTGTTCACAGCGGTGTATATGCGATCTATTAATTTTTTTTTTTTTCATTTTGCTTTAAGAATAGTTTCTGAATGCTTGACTTCTTAGCATTTGAGTTTGATCCACATTTGTTACAATATGGTCCCTTTAATTTCATTCTCTCAGTTGAAGCACAACTACACTATTAGTTATTTCATAATAATCAAAGTAATTTAAATTCGCAAGGTGACTGATCAAGAAGAGACGCACACTAATGTTGACGGAAGCGATTAGATAGAGTCGTTTGGTTAAAGAAACTGACCCATTTCAACCGCCTTCGGTATTCCTTGGCTACTATCACATTTCAACCAACCCAAACGTATGCCAACGGCTCATGAAGGATTCACGGTATTAATTCAGCTCCTATAGCAAACCTATGGAAGCACCATGATATAAAAAAAATATAATAACTTTAAATTTCTGAATGCTCATGATCAAACCTATATTTCTCAAAATAGACCCATCATTGATGCAAACTTCTGTGTGGAGAAAGCTATGTCCCGTGGCACGTTTTGGATTTATCTGTGCTTGAAACATGTGTTTTCAATTCCGCACTTAAAGAATCAGATGCTAATTTCAGCAATGAGTGTTCCAAAGTCAAGTATGTAAAAGTACTGAAATTTCATCAATAAACTATTGTCTCTATTTTTTCAGTTACAAATGGAACAAGCTCTCGAAATATTCTTTTAACTAAAATTTTACTTTTGATTATCAACCAATCATAGCCAACCAGATTCATATGCACTCTATTTTATCTACACCCATTCCTAGACTAGTTACCATTCTTCCATTTAATTAGTACCGTGAGCCCTATTTCCACCCTCGATGGCATATTTTGGATTTACGTGTGTTTGAAACATGTACTTTCAATTCCGCACCTAAAAAATCAGGTGCTAATTTCATGAATGAGTGTTCCAAAGTAAAGTATGTCAAATGACTCAAATTTCATCAATAAAACTTTGTTCTTTATTTTTTAAGTTACAAATAGGATTAGCTCTCAAAAAGAATCTTTTTACTAAAATTTTACTTTTGATTACCAACCAGTTATGGACAGCCAGACCCATACTGTACTATATTTTATCATCATCCATTTCTATACTGGTTCCCATTCTTCCATATAATTAATACCGTGAGTCCTGATGTCTCACTGGACAGTTGTTTTGGTGAATTTTTATCGGACTAAGACAGATTGCAGAACACTTAGGATATTTTCTACATTAAAGATACAAATAAAAACTAATCAGTGATTTTTGTGGAAAGCATGCTTGTCAGATTTTAATTAAGGTATTCAGGTTAATTACCTGTACAACCGATAGCTTTTACACTTAACCAACACTACCCCCAATCCCTCTTTTTTTACTTACATTTTTTTTTTTTTTACAAGCAATCAACATGGGCTTCGTGCATGTTGAAAGTTCACTTGTATTATAACAGTGGCTGAAGATGCAGACAAGATAAACTAATTAGCATGGAATTGGGGCTGGAGAAGGGGCTGATTTCGAACCACGTGAGTTAGTCACCTTGTGTTAATTTGTAGAAGGCGAGTGGTTGTTGTCAATTGCTTTTATTTTATACTGACAGAAATGAGTGCATGTACTTGCTACGGCTGTCTCAGATGAATTCTCAATTTAAAGAATGAAAAGGCAAATGACTAATAATTATTCACGACTGCTGAAGATTAAAGGAACTTGCATAGAGTAAGTATCGTTTTGTATCGATTCTTCCTCTCTTGTATCGATATGGGTATCGATATAGAAAAAGTATCGATACATCGATTAATCGTTTCACCCATAATTGTATCCTGTCAAGCATATATGTTATATTTCCGTTTTTTTCCTGAATTCTTTTTGGTTGTAATACTTTTTAAAGAGGGTTGTAATTTTTTATTTTGTTTGGTATCGAAGTCTTCGTTTTTATTGATTCAAATAGAAATATTTCAACATATATTTAACTACTCTGCATGTGTATTTAACATAAAAACGTTGACCTTATTCATTTTTTGGAAGCGCCTAACAATCCCTAGGAAGGGGATTCAATACGTTTCTTACAGCGAATTGGGAGGGTAGTCGACCCAGGTTTGTTTTATGTCAAATCAGACCGGAAGTCGCTGTATCACTTCAAGTGAACCGTGATTGGAGTCCATTGCAAAAGTCCATCTGCGAAGTCCCAAGATTGAAATGAAAAGCCTGGAACTTCTTTAGTAATTTAACCTGTAGCCATAGTGAAACCGTATCCAGAGATTTAAGGTACACCACAGTTTTACGCGTCCTGTACCCTTAAGTAATGTCAGCTAAAACCCTTGTTACTAATTTGATTAGTATACAGTGTAAAAAAGACTAATAATTAATAATAACAAGAATCCCTTTATATGTAGAATCTAAGAAAGAAACATTAGTTAAAACGCCTCGCTTCCTTTCTCAATCGATCTCTATTTCTAGTGTTTCTTCGGAAGGTCGAAAAGATGCTAGCCTTGTGGGGATGCATCTGTCCGCCATATCTAATAAGGTGGATATAAACAGATTTTGTTGCATCGTTGATATCGGAGCACTGACTAAAATGTTGTAGCCAGTCAAAGTTTGTTATTAATGTATTACGCTTCTTAAAGTCCGCATATTTATAAAGCCACGCCTTCGGTCTAAAACAAGAATTTGATTTGTAATATTGTTTATTAAATAAGTTGCCCGGTGGTCACTTATTGACATATCAGTAGAAATTACTCCCGAATTAACATTTTCTTTATTAGGTGACACAACAACAGGGTTGAGCAAGGATGCTGAATGAGTGGTTATTCTGGTAAGTTAATTTATCAATTTTTTTCAATTGTTTTGTACCATAATTGCACTTGAACAAACTTACACTACAACTGGGCGTGAAGAAGAAGAATAAGGTAAAGGAAAGTGATGAAAGAGATTTCGCAAAAGACCCTTATCTCAAGTCAAGCTCTTATCTGCATTTAGGGACGCAAATATTCATTTAAAGGAAAGCAATTATGACATATGTAGAAGTGGTACATACAATGGAGATACGTGTCATGTTCACACTATTCTTCTTAATTCATATTTCAGCTTGCAATTTCAATTATTAAAAGATATTTAAAATTTAAAACAAGAGTCCCTATAAGGGACTGACGCTCTACTGGGCGAAAAGAATTTCCAGGAAATCAAGAAAAGACCATTTCTTCCTTTTAACCATGTCTACCACTTTCAATAATGAAAACGCATGGTTTCACATCCTTTCATTCATGCTGCAAGCTGGTGGCCATGTAAACAATTGCTTAGAAGTACTTCGTCACAATCAGTGAATATCATATGAGTATTCATTCATTTAGGATTAATTCAACATGGACATTGTTCATCTAAGTACTTAAATGCTTTTGGTAAATCCTCATTGTGACTGATACGGTTAAAATATGTATTAATTTTTAAAAATGCTTACCAGAGTTTTGCATACAAATAAAATAGTGGTGGTAAGTATAATTATGTCAATACTGTAGAAAAGTTTAAATGGGTCCACTCTATTTGAGTTTTCTGGATTCATCCAAAAGGATATTCATGATATGGAAGTAAATTCATACAGAATGGTAATCCCAGATGGTATTCACATCAAACAAAATCAAGACAGTATCCCTATCTATGTTAGGAACAACTCATCACTGAAGCAGATGAATGAACCTAGGACTAATTTCCAATTCTATTAATTCTCATAGCAACATGGGTATGTGTCACTACTTCACATGAATATAAAGTTAAATGTACTGTATTCCCATCAACACATACCATTTTGTTTCCGGGCAGTGAATGCTTGGCTTGGACTAATAATGGATATATTGAACTGTGTTAAGACATAAACAATAGCTCTAACACCAGCACTGTCACCACAGCCATCCTCAGCTTGGCCCACAAGTAGACATAAGCTACACGGGGCCTAATTACTTAACACCATCCTTTCCCATAGCCCTTGTTGACCCAGATACACTTCATCAAATTGTATAATACAATGCCACTTATCAAGATAATGAAAATCCAAGTACATGTAGTACTATCCAAGCAAGATCCCACTTCTTTACGCCTTCACATGCACAGGCAGGCACAATCCACATTGTGCCTAAATATATAACACCTTTAACACCCCGTCTCTATAAGTCCAGGTAGGCCCAGATAGGCTTCATCAAAATGTAGAAGACAATGAAACTAATCATGATGACACTTCTTTCAAACACAATGCAAGTCATAGTACAGAGTGCCATGGAGAATTATGTTCCAACTGACTTGAAAGTTATGATCAGGGATCTTAATCTATATTTGAATGTCTCTGTGTGTGTGTGTGTGTGTGTGTGTGTGTGTGTGTGTGTATTGGACGGGCATCGGCCGACAGACGACAGATCAGCACCATTTTCATTTAGAACCAACATATGAAGTCTTTCAGCGACAACCCCATGCTGATATGATCATCGATTCAAAAGGAGTAGCGATAACAAAATTTTCAAGATGGCTCCCATGGGTGCCATATTGGACTTCAGATCGGCACCACTTTTGTTTAGGACCAAGTATACATTAAAAGAAGTCGTTTAGTGGAAACGCCATATTGATAGGACCATCCATTCAGGAGGTGTAGCGATAACAAGATTTTCAAGATGAGTGCCGTGGCGGCCATTTGGGACCCAGATCAGCACCGTTTTCATTTAGGACTAACTACATATCATCAGAAGTCTTTCAGTGAAAACACCATGTTGATATGACTATCCATTCAGGAGTAGTAGCGATAATAACATTTTCAAGATGACTGCCATGGCAGCCATACTTGATGTCAAATCGGCACTAATTTCATTTAGGACCAAGTGGACATCATAAGAAGTCTTTTAGTAAAAAACCCATGCTGATATAACCATTTATTCAGGAGGGAAAGTGATAACAACAATTTCAATATGGCTGCTGTGGTGGCCATATTGGATGTCAGATAGGCACCATTTTCATCTAGGACCAACTAGATATCATAAGATGTCTTTTAGTCAAAACCAGAAGCTGATATGACCATCCATTCAGGATAAGTAATGATAACAAAAGTTTCAAGATGGCCACTGTGGCGGCCATATTGGATGTCCGAGCAGCACCATTTTCATCTAGGACCAACTAGACCATGACAAGTAGAGCTAAAAACTAAGCATTTGATGTGCAAAATTTGAACAAGGTAACGTAGGTTAATAATGTGATTTGAATAATGGAAAAAATTGCCTTTTTAGTAATTTCTCCGTGTATCCATAACATTGACGAATAATCCGTAGATTGCACATAAATCTGTAAATGTGGTTAGGCTGACTTAACGAGTAGTACAGTACTATCCACTATATGATGTTCATTGTATTAGGAACTTACACATACACCGACTGAAAACTCTCTCATCGCTCGTTTTATATTGCGTTTGCTATAGGTATGCTCGATAACGGTTGTTCCCGCCCCTGAAAATAGGCTCCCTTGGAGAGCTCTTCAGTGCATTGAAATTAGAAACCTCGGTATGGACACATTAACGAGAATGCCCAAATCGACTGAGAAGAAGAGATATTTTTGTAGTCTCTGTTCCAGTTATCGGGGAAAATGTGTTGACGAGAACATTATAATTTTCCACAAGTTTCCTACATACTAAAGGTTGAGAAAAGCATATTGGGTTATTGATTTGTGTTTCAGATTTTCTGAACTGAAATTTCCATTGCAACAAAAATATATGATGCATATACAATAATTTATAATGTCAAATTTCAGGTTTATACATTAATTTATTTTATAATGATTGCAGAACAAATTCACACAACTTTTTGTAAGCAGTCTATATGGCTTACCTGTTGGTATAGTGTACCTTTTTTTGCGATGGATAAAATCGGAAAGCTGGGTGAAAATCATTGACCAAAAATGGACGGCGACATTACTTTCTCAAATGTTGAAACCAATGCACTATCCAGACCCCGACAAGTTAGGTCTTTCATTTTTGTTGGGGTTATGCCACAGCGCGACGTTATGGCTGGGAAAATACAAAGGCATGATGAAAAATCATATTTACGAAACTAAAAAAGAGTAGGTTGTCACATATTTAATAACATAATATCCAATACGAAGGTTTCAGCGTTGCATGACTGCATGAAAGAAATGTTGATTTTTTAATATACCCTACTTTATTATGCCATCTAGGTAAAGATCATAATGACCCGTCACGTAAATATGAAACATAGCACAAGAAAGCTACAAACATCCAATTTATTTCAATTAGAATTTTGCTTTATATAGGGGGAATAAAGATGGTATAGGTTTTCATGATCCAGCGATGTATCAAACAAATACAGGTCTTTATGTTCAAAATAATCCCGCATACCTTATGAACAAGATATCCATGACTTCAATTTCATCTTTAAAGAATAAGTTTAATGGCTTTTGGAAATTGTTAGAAAGTGAGTTGTTTATTATCGAGATTTTTAAACAATTGCTGTTTTTTTTTAAAAAAAAAAATATTCTTCATTTCTTGTCATGCAATACTTTCTCTATGATTAGATCCATCCTACTTTATCATGTTGGCATACTTTATAACAAAATAGAACTACAAATACATCAGCACGTTTTACAATCAGTCGCGAATAATTAAAAAGTGGTATAGAACTTCGCATTATACAAAATCTTCTCACATCGTATCGGGATTTTATTAGCTATATAACATTATTTAACCTCGCG
Source organism: Margaritifera margaritifera (assembly GCA_029931535.1). Lineage (NCBI taxonomy): Eukaryota > Metazoa > Mollusca > Bivalvia > Unionida > Margaritiferidae > Margaritifera > Margaritifera margaritifera. The sequence goes on from JAQPZY010001474.1 coordinate 3,138,057, forward strand.
CGTGTAATGTTATATGGCCTTTCTCGTTTGTCTCCGAAGACTTAATGAGTCAACATTATTCCACTGCGCAAGTAACCATGATGTAATCGTATTCGACTTTCAATATTATCTGCTTTCACATTTTCAACAGGTTTGTTTTTGTTTGGTTGGTTTACTTTTTTTTTTTTTTTTTTTGTTTTTGCTTGTTTGTTTGAATGGCATTTTTAACACATTATTTGCTATATCATGCAGAGGAAATTGGAGTTAAGTGCCTTTCCCAATGTTAAACCAAGACAGCTCAGCTTTATTCCCTGACACGTGGGCACCTCTGTCCCGTAGATATGTCTTGAGGCACTTTACACTAAAATTTTCGAGGCCATAGGCTTCATTTCCATCTTTGCTGGACGCCATTACAATGTTGATTTGCTCAGCGGGGAGAACGTTGCATCATGGGTGAATCAGGGGAATTAATAAATCAAGGGACACAACAACCGTTATCGAGCAGGCCTATAGCTCTCGCGTGAACTTACCCAGACAAGCGCACTTCATTGTATCTATAAACCGCCGATTGATCATCTCCTCTACAGGACAACATTTACATCAGGATATTTCGAGGTGACCCCTCATTAAACTGAAATAAAAACTCGAGCCTTATACTTACAGTGATCATTAATTTAGGATCTAAATTTACAGTACTGACCATATTACATTTTAAAGATGTTCTAATAGAACAAAAAGTGTCTTTCGTTATCAAATTTCAAACATCAGTCTATTGATTAGTGAAGAGAAATGCCATGCTTTCTGCATTGAACATTGTAATCACAGCAATTAAAAGAGAATTTTTCACTCCATCAAACACGGTGATCTTCTGTAAATGAAATACACAAGTTTTCTGTTATGTTACTAAAAGCTGATCTTTCTTTTCTTCTCTTGGGATATGTCAGAATTTGTACCTCTCCTATTCATATGGTAAACACCGAAAAATTCTGTTTTCGCAATCGACCGTGATGGTAACAGCTATATCGCATTCGGCTGTGATGGTACTCACTGCACTGATTGAAGGTAAGCTATGCGGCATTCGACAGAGTGCTACCGTCACAGCGGAATACAAAAAATTAAAATTGGTGTATGCATCAAACTGCTTTGTAAATATTAGTGTCAGTATTTGCAATCGACCGTGATGGTAACAGCTATATCGCATTAGACTGTGATGGTACTCACTGCACTGGTTGATGATAAGCTACGCTGCATTCGACAGAGTGCTACCGTCTCAGCGGAATACAAAAAATAAAAATTGGTGTATGCATCAAACTGCTTTGTAAATATTAGTGTCAGTATTTGGAGTAGATTGTCAAGCATGTTCTAACAACTGATATCAATATATTGATTGATAGCGATACACATCCAGGTATAAGTCATATCAAGCACAAATGCAAATTTTTAGGACAAACGCAAATAAATTGATAAATCTGTTAATTCAGCAAACATCTGTACTTAAACCAAGCACTCTTTACGGCATAGAAGAACTCGTGGGGTGGTGTTTAAAATATTTGAGTGTTCCAGGTTTTGTGTACGCATGCAATGTTTGTGTGTAATATTTTTAGCTAGTTGTATGTCCAATTTTCCTTTCAGGGTCATATGGAATATTTTATTAGCTATAGGCAGTAGTAGTAGTCCGATCATTCAACCTCCAAACCTGTATTAGTATGAATGGGTAGTTTGGGGGCAGTGGCAGCACGAGGGTTCGAGGCGCTCGGGGGCAATGTTCATTAGTGGCGCCTCTACCGAGACGCCCGGTGGCAATGTTCCTTAGTGGCGCCCCTACTTTGCCACAGAGAACAGTTTTTATGTCAAATGCCAACCTCCACACACACACCTCCATCCATCTATGCTCTGAAACCGGGGCTTAGATGGGGAGGTGGGTAGATTGGCGAAAAAAGAAAAAGCTCCTGACGGCGCCCCCCCCCCCCTCAGGTTTGGGGGATGCTTTTCCTACTAGGCCTGTTCTCGGTTCCACGTGCTCATTGGTAATGGAATGGCCGCCATTTCGCTGTTCGGGATTCTAGATGTCCAATGTTTGTACTTTCTTTATTTAAACCAGTTTTCCCGTATGAATCCCAAGTGTCTGTTATTAATTTAATCAATATGAATGACAACAGAAGTTCATAAAAAGAAGTAAAAATCAACAATTTCCAGCAGGATTGGAAATAGATAGAGAACAACAATTTATAGCGGACACATTTCGGCAGGGATGTAAAGAGTTCACTCCTTCAATCGATAAACAGCTTCTTGAAGTCAGTCTTAACACAATTTGAAATGTAAGTATGTGTATTTGCATGTGACATAAATAAAATATAAGTATAGTATCTACGCTGTATCTTTTATATAGAACTCGATCAATATTTCATTAAAATGAAACTCAGCAAGCCTCGCTTCCTTTTATTAACAAAAGTAAACATCTTGTGGTATATCAAGATGCAGCATACAGATACACACACACACACACATACATATATATATAGAGAGAGAGAGAGAGAAAGTCACAACACAGCTAAGTTACAGCTATCGCTTTCATAACTTCTGCGGTTAACTTCCTTTAGGACGCCGTTATAATGAATTATGATAACGTAATTTTTTATTTTTCATATGGCATCATTATAAACAACGTATCATTTGGGGAGATATCAACATATCTTCATAGTTAAATTAAAATATTTACAAATCATCTATCAGTACTATGGACACACACTACAGTTCAGAAACTTTACAATTTACAACTATAATTTAAAAGAAAATACTAAAAATAAATCCAAGGAATTAAATTTTCAATATATCAGAGTGAAACTTTAGAGTAAAACTGTAAAACTTGGGAAAATCAATTGTTAATTAGTTAGGAATATCAATTGAGAATAGTTTAATTGCATTACTATTTTGATGTAGCATAGTGGAATACAAACTGTTTCATTATGATTATCACAGACATGGAAACAATGTAGCACATTATGTCTACATATTATCAATATAACATCTTTCAGTTAGATTCAGAAGACATTACTTTAACGAAAATGTATTTACATTTTGATATTGTGTATACTACCTATTTTGTGGTCAATTAGGATTATGGCAAGAATTAAAACACTGTATATGTCTACACATTACAAGAAAATATCTTTGATTTATAAGCTTGTGTATTGAACTAAAAATGGCTACTTTGTAACATCTGGAAGTTTTCTCACATTATCTCCTTTCTTTGTGGCCAGTATTTGGATTATAAATAATTTTAATTATTTTTAAAACGTACTCATTCTGAACTTCCAAAAATCAGTTAGCCCAGATGATTTTGAAAAAGGTTTTGACATGTTTAATGTTTGACCAATAAGAAAATTATTAAGCAGAAGGATAGATATGTGGCGTGTGCTACATTTTGTCTCAAATTTGTTTATAAATAGAGAAATCTAATATTTATTTTATTTACTTAACATCTATTAAATTTTCAAAATAAGAAACTACTGGAAACTTTCATAATATTTTAATATATGCCACAAATTTAACCTTTTTCATCACATATTAATTGAAATAGTTATTTTTTAAAAGCCGGAAGTTTCTTGACATATTACTGCTTTCTTTGTTGCCCTTAATTGGATTTTTAAAAATAAAGATTTTTAAAACGTATTCATATCGAACTGCCGACATTGATAGACAGCCTAGATAATTTTAAAAAATAATGTAGCATGTTTAAGGTTTGACCAATAAAAATTAAAAACTGATTTAGGAAGCAGATGATAGATCTGTGTCGTTTGCTACCGTTTGGTACAATTTTATTATTTTTAGAAATAATATGTATTTATTTAAAGTTTATTCAAATTTTCATTAGGGAACTAATTTGAATTTTTCATAATAGCTGAATATATACCCGAAAGTTGAATTTCTTTTAATCATGTATTGACTTAAAAAGCAACTTACTAACATCTGAAAAATTCATCACATTTACTCCTTTCTTTGTAGCAAGTAATTTGATTTTTTTTAATAAAAAAAAAATTATTTTAAGCGTATATGCATGCCTAACTGTTGCATGTCAAAGAGGTCTCATGGAATTTTGCACAAAAAGCTTGGGCAAGTGTAATGTTTGATCAATAAAAATTATTTAGAAACCAGAAAGATAGATTTGTGGCATCATATATATATACATGGATTTTGTTACACATTGGTAAATTCTGGGGACTACTTTCGGTCCCCAATCTGTTTCCAGTTCACTTTAGCTGAAGCTTTGTCTATACAAACTCCTTGCAAAATAATAATAATAATAATAATGATAATAACAATAATAATAACAATAACTACAACAACTCCCGCGTGACTTCAGATCAAATTTTGCACCTCAGATCAAATCACCGATTTAAAGTTCAGACAATGTAATCGCACACTCCTTCCTGCACTCCAACACTCACCTCTGCAGATAATCAAAGCACATGACAGGCTTTACGAGCCATTCTACCTTCATAAATGACAGCATTTTTGCATCGACAATATTTCACCAGCTGTTCTTGAAGGTCATGGTCATGTGACGAAAGAGCAGGGGATCTGACTAAAAATGGACACAACTTTTGTTTTTTAAAGATTGAAAAGCGTAGAAAGCAAGAACTATGATTGGTAAAGCAACAGATGTAAGACGACGTCGCTTAATGTTGAAAAAAAAAAGCAATGGCCTGGTATAAAAAATAAATCATACAGAGTCACAAAGGTACCGCCGATCACTGCTTTGACCTGCCCTGGAACACTACACTATCTATAATACTATTTAAGAGTCGATGACCCTTGGCTAACACAGATGGGGCTAGGTATTCTGGCGGCATGTGAAGAGGCTAAAATGAAAGAAAACTACGTGATACCTACAATCAAATATTTTGTTGACAGAATTCGCTGATTTGACGATATAAAGGAGGACAATTCTAATTATACGGATTATATAATCATGGTTGGGTATTTATTTACATGTACATTTTACCTAATCACTCAAAAGTTAACATAAAGTCCTTCGGACTTTATTTACTTTTGTGAGTGATTAGGTAAAATGTACACATTGGTAAATACCCAACAATGATCATTTTTCCCCATTTACCACCCAAATATCAACTTATTCATCATGTATCAATATAGAGGACTACTTTACAGCTGAATGTTGCCCACCTTTACTCCTTTCTTTGTTGGCAGTAAATGGATTTTTAAAAAAATTTGTTTTCCCGAACTGCGCGTCGACAGTGTAAAACATTTTTGTCAAATTTATTGATTTATGTCGACTTTACTCATTTAAAAGTTATTCAAAAAGTTATAACAAAACAATTTGTAATTTTCATATTTCAATTAAATAAATTAAATATGCAATTTTCATCTAATGAATGAATAAAAAAGATATTTAAAAAAATATATTTATGCCAAACTGTGGCAAGTTATATAGAACCCAGAGAAATTTGTAAAAGAGTTTTCCATGTTGAACGTTGGACCAGTAAATCAAAATGAGTTTAAAAACAGGGCAGATCGGTGGCCCGTAATACTTCATTTAGCAAATTAATGGCGATTAATGTTGATTTTAACACATGTAAAAGGTATGTATTTAAATCAACAACTTTAAAAATTCATCTTCATTACATATAAAGAGATTTATCGAAATTTACACCGCTTGATTGTCATTGATCCACCATGGTTCGTGCCTTTAACGTGAAATTTAACGCTTGCATTATAATATTGTGAGAAATGATTACAATCTCAATAGAATGTGTTTAACTATATCTACTCAATTTATTCGTCATTGAAAAATGTTTATAAACTTTTTAAATCCTTTGCGAGCTACCGTTTTCACTGGTCTACAGTTTTTTAGAAGTCTTCTGCTTCAGAGATAAAATGTGCTATTTATTAGGGATTTTGATGTGCTGAATTCAAATATGACAATTAAAACAACTGATTGGATACTGTTTCCAAGATATTTAAGTTTTTATATTTTACGTCTATGTATATTGTGTACATAGTAGACTTTTAATCTTAAATTGTAAACCTAGGTCTTTTCATGTGTTTATGGTTGCTTTACATGATAATATTTCACCTGTCCTGTTTATGTAACACTTTAAAAAAAGAGCAAAAGGGTTATATAAATGAAAAACATTGAAACAAAAGTCAAAAAACTATTATGTATCTATAAGTACATAGTTTAGTCCTTATTCAGTATCTACTCCGCGCTTCTTGGCTTGTCTCTTGTATTCATTAAATGGAGCATCTCTTGTCACTGTCCAGCATTTGTCTGCAAGCATTGATGGGCTCCAATCGCCCTGATAGCGTTTCTCCATTGTTGCAATGTCCTGGTGAAATCGCTCGCCATGCTCGTCGCTCACTGCTCCGCAGTTCGGTGGGAAAAAAATCTAGATGAGAGTGTTAAAAATGTATCTTTAGTGACATGTTGCAACCAAGGCTTTTGTATGCCTTGATGAGGTTTTCCACCAACTCCCTGTAGTTGTCTGCCTTGTTGTTTCCGAGAAAATTTGTTGCCACTAACTGGAAGGTTTTCCATGCCGTCTTTTCCTTGCGACGCAGTGCACGGTGAAATGCATCATCTCGAAGAAGTTCACAAATCTGAGGACCAAGAAAGACACCTTCCTTTATCTTAGCTTCACTTAACCTTGAAAATTTTCCACGGAGGTACTTGAAAGCTGCTTGTGTTTTGTCCATGGCCTTGACAAAGTTCTTCATCAGACAAAGCTTGATGTGCAAGGTATGGTAACAACATCTTCCTTGATCCAACAAGTGGTGGATGCTGAACACTTTTCTTCCCAGGCTCCAATGACTGTCGGAGTGGCCAATCTCTCTTGATGTAGTGGGAATCAGAGAAAACAGCAGTACTTTGTGTATCCAGTCTGTAAACCAAGCAAGAGAGCAAGAACCTTGAAATCGCCACAAAGCTGCCACTGATGTTGGGCATAGTTTATGCACATCAAAAGTTGTTTCATGTTTTCATAGGTTTCCTTCATATGGACTGCATGACCAACTGGAATTGATGGCAAAACACTGCTATTATGCAGCAAAACAGCTTTAAGACTCGTCTTCGATGAATCAATGAACAGTCTCCACTGATCTGGATCATGAACGATATTGAGGGCTGCCATCACACCATCGATGTTGTTGCAGGCTACAAGATCACCTTCCATGAAGAAGAATGGGACAAGATCCTTTTGACGGTCCCGGAACATGGAAACCCTAACATTACCTGCCAGGAGATTCCACTGCTGTAGTCTGGAGCCCAACAGCTCTGCCTTACTCTTGTGTAGTTCCAAATCCCTGACAAGGTCATTCAGTTCACATTGTGTTATGAGGTGTGGTTCAGAGGAGGAGGATGGGAGAAAATATGGGTCATGTGACATTGATGGTTCAGGACTAGAAGTTTCATTCTCTTTCTGCCAGGAGATTCCACTGCTGTAGTCTGGAGCCCAACAGCTCTGCCTTACTCTTGTGTAGTTCCAAATCCCTGACAAGGTCATTCAGTTCACATTGTGTTATGAGGTGTGGTTCAGAGGAGGAGGATGGGAGAAAATATGGGTCATGTGACATTGATGGTTCAGGACTAGAAGTTTCATTCTCTTCCTCGTCTGACTCAAGTGAGAATGATTCTGGTGCACCAGGAACTGGCAGTCCTTCTCTGTGGGGTACTAGGCGTATAGCTGACGGAATGTTTGGATACTGCACAGTCCACTTTTTCTTCTTTGACACCTTTTCCAACTGGAGGCACCATACAGAAGTAATAATTACTGATATGATCTGTTGGCTCTCTCCAAATCATTGGCACTGCAAAAGGCATAGATTTCCTTTTCCTGTTCAACCACTGGGGAAGATTTGTTGCACATGTGTTGCAGCATATGTGTGGGGGCCACCTCTTATCCTGATCTCCAATTTTGCAGCCAAAATAAAGGTGATAGACTTTCTTAACCATAGTCATTATACTGCGCTTTTGTGATGCAAAAGTCACTTCACCACAAACATAGCAGAAGTTATCTGCATTGTTCACACAAGCTCGAGGCATCTCTGCTCACTTTGGCTAAACAGAAATGTGTCCCTTTGCAAAATCAAACACTGACAAATAAGAGAGCACGACACTGTATGATTTGTAGGGCTGATATAGGACAATTTCTTCAGCAGAGTGATGTAAGCTTAGTTATGATTGCATCATCCATGACTTATAGGAATAACATGATGCAATTCATCTCATGGATGATGCAATACCAGCTTCAGATTGCATCATTCATTGTTTTGCCTAAAAAGCAATTACTATCCAAACCAATCATAGATTTATTCATAGATCCAGTCAAAGATGTATTTTAGTCATTTCTGGTTTAAATTGAGATCCATTCCCTTTATAACTCACTCATCGTCCGCCATTCCCTAGTCAAGGGTCATATATACCGACCCAGTATCATATCTTTAAAATGAGAGCCAATCAACAATTTTAAGCATAATTTTCGTTCTCAGTGACCCAGAATTAGTAATGTTTGACAACATTTATTGCGGAAGCATTTTGGCTGTAGACCAGTGTTTTCTGAGCGTGTCAAAATTTGTTTATTTCAGGAAGATCATCCATGGTTCGTGCCCCTGAAATAAAGGTCACGTGACATAAGATTGGAATTAGACAAATAGGCCAACACGTGGAAATATATCGTTTATAATGTCTCTGTATTTTCATTAATTGCATTTTTAATATATTTCATTGCTTTCGTACGCATATTGACTGCAATAAAACACATATAAAAAATGATGCCAAAGTAATATATATATATAGGATGCATTTTTTTATAATTTTTTTTTCAAACTATTTCGATATAATTATCGGATTTAAAGATATGCTGAACTTTTAAAAGTTGTTTTTCTTCAGGCTATGTCACAACAAAGATTTTCCCCCCTACATTACAATAATCAAAAAAAGAATTTCATACTGCATACTCTTCCATTTGATTGATTTTTTCTAACATGATATAAGAAGTGCATGTTATTGATATGAAGTTTTTACACTGCCTTTGTCGTCTGAGAAATCTCTGTCGTGGATTTCCTACTAATAAAAAGGTAAAGAAAACCAACTTGTGAACAGTGGCCCTGGCTTGAACAGCTAATACGCCAGGGCCACAAACTTTAGACAAATATGGTATCAGTAAAATGTTCAATTTTCATCGTTTTTTCAGTTGGAATTGTAGTATGTATTTAAACTTCATTTCATCGAATATTTCTTTATCAGCACTTACTGTCATTGTCAACGAACACTAGTGACCCAGTTGATGATGCCAGGATCTCAAAACAAGCGTGTGAGGTCGTGAGAAACTTGGCGCATGATGATCGCGAAGTTAGGAGGGTCGTCAATATATACTGATCTAAAAGTTATACTACAAATTCAGGACGATCCTAGACTATAACTCCTTTTTCTGTTGCTAGTGATTCAATATGTTTAAATCTTAAGTCGTTAAAAAAAGAGCTTCATACTTGAATTTAGCTAATCATGTGTTGGTCAAAGTAAAATGAAAATGTCTCAGAAGTTGTTTAAAAAAATAGGTGGACAGATATAAAAAAAATGAACATAATTATGTATTTAAGTGAATATAAAATGTACCTCTACGTGGGATAGGCAAAATCAGGGAGATCATCACATACTCGCGAGACATCATGCCTGCAAAGTAGTCTGCCCCTCTTGACAGGTTGTGGGTTGGCGTTTACACCTAGGAGTGAAATTTCCCACCTTTCCCGAGACAGACACGTTTCTATTGATCTTGCGTTATTTCTATTTCCTGTGTTATTAGGTTCACTGTTAATGTTAATTAATTCATACTAATTAGGAATGGATCTATATATGGAATGATTATGAACAGCCTAACTGAAAATATTAATATGGTTCTCCAGAGTAATTTTCAGTCATCAAGCGAGTTCAAATTAAATTGCAATGCCAACATCGGAATTTAGAGACTTAAAATCAAAGTATAATTGGTGGTGGTGGTGATTGTGGGGCATTATTCAACGTAGCTTTTGTCTGGATGCCACCTTTCCTGCCACGATGTATGATGACGTCAATTAGTGAGCCAAACACTTCACTATTTTGCCAATCTTTGACGAGAAAACGCTGCATAAAATGATATGTGATGCTTTAAAAAGACTGTAAAGTCTTTTGTTTGTTAATTTGTTGCATGGTTTTAAAGGAAACTAGGACAAAGTCATCATGGGGCGCCATTTTCCTATTAAGTAAATATTTTTCATATTAAAAAAAAAAAAAATTTCAATATAAATTCAAATCTTTGGTATCGTAAAATATTTTCTTTTTATCAAACATTAATGTTTAATATTCATATTTACAATAACAAAAGCTCTAGTATTTGATGACAAAAAATATTGAATAGTTGGTGTAAAATATTGTGCATAATTGTTTGTATCAAGAATTCGATTTTTATATCAATGATACTTTCATAAAAAAAAATTTATTTTAATTTAAATATCATCTTTTTTATATAAAAAAATTAATATATTTTTTTAATATATAAAGATACTAAACTATTTCTCCGCAACAAAGGACCTCTCCTCTTCATAACATCAGCATTTAGTGAGCCCTACACTGCGTTGTGCCTCACGTAAATATGATTGTAACTTGTTACAGCCAATGTGAATTGTCTGAAAGCAACGGTTTGCCATTAGAACAACCAGTTGTCTAAAGTTTAATTTTCTGTTCCCTCTCCTGATCATCCGACATTTTAAATCAGTGTTATGATTAATTACTAAATCGGACTGAACAGGACCAGATCCGAGTATGGCTGCACTGATGTACCTGCTGACTTTTGTTTAACACAAATGTCAAACCTTATACGACACTTTTTTTTAAAAAAGAAAATCAAATACAGTACTCCTTATGGAATGAAATGTATTGTCATATTGCACAACACTGCTTATGAAATGAAATGTATTATCATGTTGCACAATACTGTTTATGACATGAAATTTATTGTCATATTGCACAATACTGCTTATGACATGAAATTTGTTGTCATATTGCACAATACTGCTCATCAAATTAAATGTATTGTCATATTGCACAGTACTGCTTATAAAATGAAATTTGTTGTCACATTGCACAATACTGCTTATGAAATGATAATTGTCATATTGCACAATACTGCTTATGAAACTAAATGTCATATTGCACAGTACTGCTTATGAAATTAAATATGTCGTCATATTGCACAATACTGCTCTAGCTGAGAGTGTCACTTGTTCTCCCTCCATAACGTGTTTGCCTTCTGTGAGTAGCATAAATCCTCTTGAACAGAATTGCCAAGTAGAACTTTGCAGCATTGTAATGAGGAATGATTTTCAAGGATTGTGTGAAGCATCTGAATGCATCCTCGAGCTGATTTTCCTCCATAAACATATAACCCAAAAGATTTAATCCTGTTTGTTTGTGCAGTATGTTTGGATCAGTGTCAATGGTGTCAATCATCTTGTCCATAGCAACCCGTTTATGTCCCTCTTTCCCTTGTCTCCTGAAATTAAGGTATTGAAAGAAGTAAAGACATATGCGCGAACCAACCACGCCCCAGCTAAACCAGGAAGGGATTGGTCTTCCACTCATCTTCGAGGGTTCTCCAATGGACCTGAACATCTCCATCCTCAGTGGTTTGGGAGTGATTATAATCTCTGATGGCAGATATACAACGCTGAAGGACACCTGGGTCTGCAGCAGTTCATCAGTACTGTATCTTTTCATGAGGAGCCTTACAGAATTGGCTTCAAAGTTATGATCCAGTACAGTCAAGAGAGGTTTCCTATCCACCGTACCTGAGTACATGTACCTCATCCGATAGTTACTAATATGTTGAAGACCAGCCTCTACTAAGTCATGATTCCCAAGCTCCATTCCCAATCCACACAGTTTGAGTCGTACTGAAGTAGCATCACTGTTGATACCACGAGAGAGGCAACCTGATGCCAAATCCACAAGATAGTCTAATTGCTCTCGGGACAAAATGGATGCATTCTCTCTGTAGACTGTCACAATATGGAATCCTAGCTGCGACCACAGAATCTCCCTTATATGCTTTAGAGGAGATTGCATGATGTAAGGCAAACGATTGGAGGCATACATAATTCTATCTAGATAATCAATCAACGTTGGATAGTGTTGTGGAATGTACTTAAGTACAGAATACCTACACGTACATGCATGTCCGTAAGTCAATTTGTAATTAACCTCTTCCTCAGAAACGATAGAGCACATGCTCGATGTCCAGATATCATCAAATATACTGATCCCATTTACCAAATGCTGCCCCAAATTACAGCATGTTATCTGAAGCAAAAACCTACAATCTGCAGAACGAAGATCTCTGAGTATCTGGACTAAATTATCTCGTACTGTTCCAACTATCTTTCGGTCATAGATATTATTTGTGTCAATAAAGTAGTCAGGACAAATCCCTGTTGTTGCCCACTCATATAGTTGTCTGATGCAGAGGTTGAGACAGTACAGAAGATTTGTATTACTCCATAGTTCAGCTGGTGTTCTTTCTCTCATCCACAGCATACAAACTTTGCAATGGTAGCTTGAAAATGCATCACCTACAACAGGTTCAATATACGTTTTCTTGATCATTTTCAATAGCATGTAGACTTTCATTGCAGTGTCTTCAAAAGACCTCGTAAGATCTCTCTCAGCTATTGAGAATGATAACCTCCACTCTAGATTGCACTCAGAGCTGTGTGGATGTCCAACAGGTGTGACAAAACATCCATATTCCCATGCATTTTCTATCTGTATAGGTGTAGGCCATCCATATAATCTGCGACGCTGGAACCATTTGTATCCCTGTTGAGGCCATTGCGAGCATCTGAAAGCAAACACACTGTCCATGGAATACTCCTTAAGTCCTGCAGTAAACTGCAATGCAGGGCCAGACATAAGACCAGGGTATTGAAATATTGTGTTAGGCAATACAAGCCTGAAAACTTGATCACCTTTCACTTGATATACTGGAATTTGAGGGTAGTATGGTAATATTCCTATACTTTGTAATTGTACATAGCCAGGATGAATTAAGTTATCCTCCACCACAAGAAAATTGAGCATATCTGGCTGACACTCAGTTAGATCAGTGACTACCTTAAGCTGACAAGACTGATACACATAGTCCATATCTGATTGAAGTCCAGGTCCAGTGGAACCCTCGCCTCTACTGCCAAACATGTTCCATCTATATTCGTTTGTCTCTAAAGCCAAGGCGATGTTCTCGAAAACCTCAACCTCATTGGCGACCCTGACCTTCCTATCTCGGTCTTCCTGTGAGTAGCCGACATTATCTAGAATGTTGGATAATAGTTCTGACACAGAACAGTAGAATTCTGGGGCCTCGTGAGTCATGTCAGCTGAAAGTATGGGAGGAAAACAATAAACATCACCATAATCCAAAAAATCATCTTATTAGCTGTATTTTATCATCATCATCATGATCATGATGATGATGATGATGATGATGATCATCGAAACACCAGTATGATATAGGCATTTACTCTGTCAATTTAATTAATTTCCTTTCATTTTATTAATAAGCTGCCTCATAAACCCTCTGATTTTTTTAACAAATTTTAAAAAACAAATTTTAGAACAGTTTGTAATTAATGGATATATATATATATATATATATATATATATATATATATATATATATATATATATATATATATATATATATATATATATATATATATATATTCCTCTATATGTGTACCGATTGGATAATCCCTATTGATGGTCAATATACTAAAATAGAACTCCCAGCATTGTGGATCACAAAGCTCCAATAACTAGTCATTAGAGACTAAATTAAAAGAAAATAAAGGAGAATGACATTATCAAAGAAAGCACCCGTAAATTCTCAATTTTAAATTCAATTATACAATCCTCTCTCCTCCAACCGCAAACTTTCAGAGAGAGAGAGAGAGAGAGAGAGAGAACTGTATAATAGATGCTCTAAGGTTCCTGCTAGTGCTACTTGAATATTACATGTTATTCCATGAATACATCAGCCAAAGTTCAGACAGATTTTTGAGGATGCAATCTTGTTTGTGTTACAATCTTTGATTACGCGCAGGAATTTTATAGAGTCCCTTTATCCAATATAGATCTGTATCCATCAAAGACGTTTAAGGAACAAAACTGGGATTAATTAAAAGCTTTGGAATTTAAAGACATAAAACCTATAAGAACAAGATTTTTGTGAACGGCACATTATACAACTGACCCATGTTTAATAGTCCTCTATGTAGATAACTGAAAATTTTGATATACAGTCCTACCCACTTATATCGACATCACTTATGTCGACAAGCCGCTCATGTCGACAAAAAAGCAAAGTCCCGGTCCTTTGGTCTACTATTACTACCAAATTTGTCATGCTTATGTCGACGTCGAGATAAAAAATAAACGTACATGTCGACAGAAGCCCTTGGTCCCAACTTGAACAAATCCTTTGTTTTCTAATCATTTATGTTGACAAGCTGCCAGTTCCGACCCATACTTTGTTCAACAATTAGTTGATCTTGCCGCCGGGTCATTTATGTCGACAAGCGGCCAGTTCCGACCTGTACTTTGTTCAACAATTAGTTGATCTTGCCACTAGGCTTTACGACTCGGTGGATTAAAAAACAGGCTTTTGTTTGGTCCTATAAAGTTGGCCTCTCGCGGCGACTTAAAAAACACATGTACCCTTCATCAAAGCAAGCCGGTTACAATGTTCAATAAAAACAATCCACCCTTCATTTTAAAAAAATCATCACCAAACTTGAATAAAAGCAATGAAATCTGATCGATTGTTGCACTTTCCAAAGTGATATGTCATTAAAACAAGTTTATTGTGCTGTGAAAGTTTCCTTTTTAACTTTATTTATGTTTACGATGGCTACCAACGGCAGCGTAAAACGCAGATTAAATTTACAGTCTCTGGAAACTAAATATCTGGCTGTTAAGGATGTTGAACGTGGGGCATCTCGCAAATATGTCTGTGAAAACTTTTCACTTAAACATAACACCCTGTCAGGATGGATGATAAACCAAAAAGTTGTTCTCCGCCTTATTTTTTTTTTACTGGTGGTGGACCAGTAAAAAAAAAAAAAAAAGGAGGAGAACAATTTGTTGGTCTAGATGGATGAAAGCTGCTGAGTCTATAAAGAAAGGCTACATTGAAGGTAAATTAATCATATCAGCCGCATATCTCTTGTTCAATTTTATGTACTTTTCACGATGACTTCCGTAAATAAATACATGTTATCATTTCCCTGTGAATAGCCCCATCCCCTTGGTAGCCTCAGTAAGATGGGAACATTGTTTCAGGCTGACCAAAATCTAGGCCAATTTAAGTACATGTACATGTACTTTATAGCATGTAAATAACAACTATGCAACCATGTGCTACTGGCGACAATGATTATCGTAGTGAATTGTGAAGATGTGTTAGATCAAATGAGGACAACCATTTTTTATACATGAGTTTCCTATCAGGATGTGACCGATGCATATATTTTCTAACATGAGACTCGTACACGAATTCATGGATTTTTCATATGCATGCACTTAATGCATTGTGGATTTTATTACACAAAGGTAACCAAAATGTAATTTGTCAATATAGATGTGTATTTCACGCTGGTTTTGTCTTCATGTACTCAAAATTTCCATTCTTTGTTTTCTCAAAGTGTAAATCCTGCTCATTGACGACAACTCACCCCCCCCCCCCCCCAACACTTATCTCGACATCCGCTTATGTCGACAATATTTCCTTGGGCCCGAGGATGTCGACATAAACGGGTAGGACTGTACAAATATTTGTAAAATAGACAAACCAATAGCTAGAGAGACAGACAAAACAGATAGATAAACCGATACTTATTTATCAAGTATACCTAAGAAGACATACAATACATGTGTTTTATGGAGTTATTATTACTTATTATCATGTATACTTAAGAAGGCATACAATTCATCTGTCTTACCGGGTTATTTTAAAAAGATGTACAATACATGTGTCTTACTGAGTTATTATGACTTATTATCATGTATACTTAAGAAGGCATACAATACATCTGTCTTATCGAGTTATTTTAAAAAGATATACAATACATGTGTCTTACCGAGTTATTATGACTTATTACCATGTATACTTAAGAAGGCATACAATACATCTGTCTTACCGAGTTATTTTAAAAAGATATACAATACATGTGTCTTACCGAGTTATTATGACTTATTATCATGTATACTTAAGAAGACATACAATACATCTGTCTTACTGAGTTATTATGACTTATTATCATGTATACTTAAGACATACAATACATGTGTCTTGCCGAGTTATTTTGACTTATTATCATGTATACTTAAGAAGACATACAATACACGTGTCTTACCGAGTTATTGTGACTTATTATCATGTATACTTAAGACATACAATACATCAAAACTGATGGGCGAACAGGCAGTCGGATGTGCACAATCATATACTAGTGCTAGAAGCATGAAGCCGTGTAACATTGTCCCTACGCCAGTTATTTGGCCCCTACCACACACGCCCTAACACCCCACCCCACCCAAAAAAAACCCAAGAGTTCCTCAAAGGTACTGATGTTCAACTGGGCTAAAATAATGTCCAGGAAATCAAGATAAGACCATTCCTTCCTTTGAACTGCATAGTGTTGAAACCATCGCTGATATTCTTCAGTGATAACAAGATTTTCAAATTAGCTACTGTGATGCACATATTGGATGTCAGCTGGGCACCATTTTCATTTAGGACAAAGTAGATATCGTCAGAAGTCATCCATCCTGGGGAAGAAATGACAAGATTTTCAAGACAGCTATCATGGCAGCCATATTGGATGTACGACTGGCACCATTTTCATTTAGGACATGGTGAAAACCACATGTCATAGTGATCATCCATTCAGGGGGAGTAGTGACAAGATTTTTAAGACAGTCGTCGTGGCAAGCATATTGGATATATGACAGCACCATTTTCATTTAGGACCAACTAGATATTGGAAGATATAGCCATTCATTTGGAGAGGAATAGAAATAACACTATTTTCAAGATATGGCTTTCCATTCAGGAGCAGTAGCAATAACAATATTTTTAAGATGGCTGCTGTGGTGGCTATACAAGATGTCAGATAGGCACCATTTTCATTTAAGGTCAAGTGGACATCATAATAAGTCTTCTGGTGAAAACCCCATATCAATATGACTCTCTGTTCAAGTAGAGATTTGGTCAGATTTTAAAGATGACTCCCATGGTGGTCATACTGGATGTCAAATTGGCACCATTTTTATTTAGGACCAGCTTGACATGATATTAAGTCTTTTAATGAAAACCCCATTCTGATATGACCATCCATGTAGGAGGAGTATCAATAACAATATTCTGAAGAAGGCCACAGTGATGGCCATATTGGATGTCAGATCGGTACCGTTCTCATTTAGGACCAACTAGACATCATAAGAAGTCTTGTTGTGAGAATCATATGACCATCCATTCAAGAGGAGTAGCGATAACACGATTTTCAAGATGGCTGCTGTGGTGGTCATATTGGATGTCAGATCGGCACTTTTTTCAATTGTGATCAACTAGACATCGTAATAAGTCTTCCAATGAAAACCCCATGCTGACATGACCATACATGTACATTCAAAAGGAGTAGCGATAACAACATTTTCAACATGGCTGCCATGGTGGCCATATTGGATGTCAGATCTGTACCATTTTTATTTAGAACCAACTAGACATCACAAGAAGTCTTCTAGTGAAAACCACATGTTGATATGACCATCCATTCTGGAAAAGTAGCGATAAGATTTTCAAGATGGCTGCCATAGTGGCCATCTTGGATGTCAGATGGGCAACATTTTTATTTAGGACCAGCTAGACATCATAAGAAGTCTTTTAGTCAAAACCCCATGTTGATAGGACCATCAATTCAGAAGGACAGAGAGATGGACTGACACCAAAGGTATCACGTTATCAATGTCTTCCTTCTTTCTTTCATTCTCCTCTTTCCTTTTACATGTAACTACCGTATAAATATTGTCTTAAAATGTATGAAAAAAACTTAGTTCACCTATTTTAGTTATTATTCATTCCGCACAGGATTACGAATGATATCCGCATATGTAGCGCAGTGAATGTTCAGGTCAGCGTGTTTAAATATAGTAAAAATACCTAACACGTTTCATGCACAAATTATTTCAATACCATTCTAATCGACATACGGTGTAACACATCTTGTTCAGTATGTGTTGATACAGGATAGTCCGTTGACATCAAATTCTTTGACTCTGTCACGACCTGTGGCAGAGTCGCTTGCTTGTTAAGGAGTGATCAGCTTTCCTATTCAGCTATCTTCAGTCATAAGGTAGTTGCCATCCCTTGCGATTTCTTGGCAGTTGGATCGTAATACATGTACATGTACTTAAATTACGCTAGACGTTATGCTTCGCGCAGCAAGTCTTTTTCTTTGTATCAAAATACAGATTTTATTGCTCATCAGACAAATCATACCATAAACAGACATTAAGTAGAAATTTCAAATAGTTTATCAGAAATTTTGCTGAAAACCTGAAATGGCCAAGAAAGCATTGGGCTCTGTTATTACAAAGTGTACTTACTGGCAAAGCTCGTGAAGTCTACACCTCACTGTCAGTACAACAAAGCACTGATTATGATGTGGTTAAGGAGTACATCTTGAAGGATTGTGAGTTGGTACCTGAGGCATATCGAGAAAGGTTTAGGAATTGTACAAAAGAAACTGGACAAACTCATGTCAAATTTGCAAGGGAAAAAGAACAACTATTTGATAGGTGGTGCTCAGCGAAGAAGGTTGATCAAGATTACAATAACCTCAGACAGCTCGTATCAATTGAAGAGTTCAAAAGGTGCATCCATAGTGATGTTAAGACCTATCTTGACGAGCAGAAAGTGGAAACTTTGGAAACTGCTGCTCGTATGTCTGATGATTATTCCTGGACTCAACAAAATTTCATTTGGTAATAGGTCTTCCTCTCAGCAGTTCTCTGGTAAAAAACCATTTCAATCTCGAACGAGTTCTTCCAAATTTCAAAACAGCACAATTGTTTGGAATCAAACATCTGATAAGACTTATCAGAAATTATTATCTCTTCATACGTGTACCCACTGTAAAAAGAAAGGGCACGTCGTTTCTGATTGCTTTAAGTTGAAAAATAGCAATAGAATAAAGACAGAGCTATTCCAAATGCTCTTATTTCAAAGAGGTCAAGGTCAAGGTCCTGAATTGAAATCAATACATTTGATGGGTCAATCAAACCCCAGTCTGATTCTATTTTGGAGACTTATAAACCATTCATGTCAGAATGTTCTATATCACTTATTGGTGATTCTGCCAAGCCTATCCCTATTAAAATATTTAGGGACACAGGAGCTTCTCAGAGTCTTTTGTTATCAGGTGCTTTGCCTTTGTCTGAGGACTCTTCTTCTAGTGAATGTGTTCTTATTCAGGGAGTAGAGTCCGGCTTTGTAAATGTTCCTCTCCATTGTGTCAATTTGGCATCAGACTTAGTTTCTGGACCTGTGACTGTTGGGGCAGTGACTTCTCTACCTGTAGATGGTGTTCACTTATAACTAGGCAATGACCTAGCTGGAGATAAGGTTGTGGTTAATCCACTTGTAACTGACAAGACTTGTTTGGATTAGAAAGTTGATCTTGTCGAAATCGAAATCCCTGATGTGTACACTGCTTGTGCAGTTACCAGAGCTATGTCAAAAAGAGCTCTTGAGAGTGATGTTAATCAGGAAATTATTCCTTTAGCTGACCCATGTACTGGTCAGTCTTTTGACGAGGTCACTTTTTCCTCAGGTATTGATCAATCAGAAGGTATTGATCACAGTGATTCTCTTTTTACAACTCATTCTCTTTATTCTAATCAGGGTAACAAGCGACAATCAATTGTCGCTGAACAGGAAACAAGATCCCGAGATCTCCTGTTCGTTTCAGAGGGCTATTAGTGAAACTGAAGCCACACAAGTCCCAGTGTGTTACTTTGTGAAAAATGGGTTCCTTATGAGGAAATGGAGACCACCTGAGGTACCCGTTGGTGACGAGTGGTCATTGAGCTATCAGATTGTTGTTCCTAAGTCATATTGACAGGAAATTCTTAGTCTAGCCCATGAAACTCCTTTGGCTGGTCATTTAGGAGCCTGTAAGACTTATCACAAGATCTTGAATCATTTTTATTGGCCGAGACTCAAAAGTGATGTTTCTAAATACTGCAGATCTTGTCACACTTGTCAAATGGTAGGAAAACCCAACCAGAAGATAAATAAGGTTCATCTGCAACCTATTCCTGCATTCGATGAATCATTTAGTAGAATAATGGTAGACTGTGTCGGTCCCTTACCTAAAACCAAGTCAGGCAACCAATACTTGTTGACCATAATGTGTGCGTCTACAAGATTTCTAGAGGCAATTCCTCTGAGAAATATAAAAACTAAAACCATTGTGAAAGCTTTGGTGAAGTTTTTTTTACACTTGTTGGCCTTCCCAAATCTGTCCAGTCGGATCAATGGTCAAATTTTATGTCTGGAATTTTCCAGCAAGTTATGCATTAGTTAGGCATCCAACAGTTTAAATCTTCTGCCTATCACCCTGAAAGTCAAGGGGCTTTGGAAAGATTTTGTAAAACTTTGAAGAATATGACTCGATCATGTTGCTTTGATACGGGAAAGGATTGGGATGAGGGTGTGAGGGTGTTCATTTGTTCTTGCTTGCTGTTATGGAATCAGTTCAAGAGTCATTGGGTTTTAGTCCATTGAACTGGTTTTTAGACATACTATTCATGGACCATTGAAATGACTGCAAGAGAAACTTCTTTTAAATGAAGATTCAGAGATTAATCTTCTTGACTATTACTTCTGATTTCGAATATAAGTTGTCAAAGGCCTGTGAAATAGCAAAAACTAATCTTCACTCTACTCAGTCAAATATGAAATTAAGGTATGACAGAAATACACAGGAAAGGAGTTTTAAACCTTGTGAAAATTTCTGGCTCTCTTTCCCATACCTCAAAATCCTCTTCTGGCTAAATTTTATGGTCTTTATACCATTGAAAAGAAATTAAAAGACTTAAATTATCTCATTAACACTCCTGGGAGGAGGAAACAGAAACAACTTTGTCACATAAATATGTTAAAGGAATATTTTGACAGAGATAGCCCATCTAATTATTTAATTAATTTAGTTGTACCTGTCCCACACAGTGAAGATATCAACGATGGAATACACTCAGACTATAGTGACTCTGGTGTGACCAAACTTCGAAATTCAGAAATATTGAACAATCTGGACCGGAAACTTTCATATCTACAACAGCAGAAAAGAAATGAACTAAAACAGCTATTACATGATTATGAGCACTAGTTTCCTGATGTTCCTACACAAACAAATAAAATTTATCATGACGTTGACATTATAGATTCTACACCTGTGAAACAGCATCCTAAAGGAGGAATCCTCTCAAACAGGATTATTTGAAGAAAGAATTTCAGTATTTACTGGAGAATGATTTCATAAAACCAAGTAAAAGTAACTGGAGTTTACCATGTATTCTCGTGCTAAGCCAGATAATACATTCCACATGTGTACTGACTATAGAAAGTCAACAGTGTCACTAAAACGGATTCATTTCCAATACCAAGAATGGACAATTACATTGGAAATACGAAATATGTCACCAAGTTTGACTTTTTAAAAGGATTCTGGCAAATTCCACTCACGGAAAGGGCAAAAGAAATTTCAACAAGAGTAACTCAAGATAGACTTTATCAATATAAAGTCATGCCATTTGGAATGAAAAATTCTCCGGCAACGTTTCAGCGTCTGATGAACATGATAACATCTGGTCTAGATAATTGTGACGCGTACATCGATGACGTCATTATCTACAATGACACCTGGGAAGATCACTTAGAAACCATTCAGAAATTCTTCGATCGACTCAGTGATGCAAATCAGACAATTAATTTGAGGAAAAGTGAGTTTTCTCATGCTTGTGTCACATTTTTAGGACATATTGTGGGACAAGGTCAAGTTAAACCTATAGAAGCTTAGGTCAAAGCTATCTCTGAATTTCCGGTGCCAATTTGTAACAAGCAACTGATGCGATTTTTTTGTATGGCTGGATATTATCGGAAATTTTGTTCAACTTTTTCTATAACTGCTGAATCTTTGACAAGTTTGTTGAGTAAGAAAACCAAATTTCATTGGTCTGACAAGTGTCAGGAATCTTTTGACAAGTTAAAGGCCATGCTTGAGAATACCCCAGTTCTTTCTGCACCAAATTTCAGACAGTCATTTAAATTGTCTGTTGATGGATGTGATGTAGGGGTTGGTGGAGTATTGATTCAGGAAGACAAAAATGGTGTGGATCACCATGTGTGTTATTTAAAAACAAAAGAAAAAATTAAACAAGCACCAGAAAAAATTATTCCATAATTGAGAAGGAATGTTTAACTTTGATATTGTCTTTACAACATTCTGAAGTGTATGTTACCTCGGCTCCTTCTCTGATTATTGTATACATTAATTACAATCACCTTATTTTCATCAACAAAATGAAAGATAAAAATCAGAGATTGTTGAGATGGAGTTTACTATTGCAGGAATATAACACTGATATTAGACACATCAAGGGAAAAGACAATGTGATCGCAGATGCACTCTCACGTGCATTGAAGCATTATATTGCTTTATGTAATTAAGTTCAGTATCATAAAACATCTTCCTGTGTAATTTTGGTTATTATAGTATTAGATGCATATTTAAAAGAAAGCTTTATTGCATAAATCTTTCTTTTTCTTTATGAGTGGAGGTGTTATATATAATGTTTATATAATATTATAAATATTTCAGGAAATTATAATTGTTTCTTGACTTTAATATTTGCTAAAACCTTATTGCTATATATCAGGTTTACATGTTTAGCTCTTGTCCTTGAATTAGGTTGTTTACTTGGTATTTGAGTTCAAGGACGGTTTTGGTAAACACGTTCTTGATTCAATTTGAGGTCAGGGTTGATTTTGTTTACAGATAAAACTAGAATTTCCTTTAGAATTATGTGTGAAAAGTCATGCCCACATGGGTAAAATTCCATTAAGATGACTCATATTCTAGAATATTCTGTCATGTGACTTGTCTTATATTTATACAGCATTTAGTAAACAAGATTGCATTCACATCCAAAACTTCATGTCTTTAAAGATCAGTCTGTTAAGGAATTTATTTTAGTAATCAGATGTTACAGTTCTGAAAAACCATTCCGAATTCAGAGAGAGAGGAATTATTTAAAATATTCATTGGATTATAGTGCACTCAGACTTTTGGATTTTGTACTTTGAATTGATGATTTTGGGATATATGTGAACTTATTGCAAGATATTCTGGAGTACGTAATTTTGGTAAAACAGTACATTAAAGACTACTGGCACATCAGTATATTAAAGACTACTGGCACATCAGCATATTCAAGGATACAGTAATTCATTCGGAAGATTCTATATTTAGGACTTGTGATTAGGACACTTAGGATTATTGGATTATTTGGATTTTAATTCACGTTACTGTAAGTGTCTTTTGATTTTCATTTTAATTATCAAGAAATAAATTGCTTGTTGATTTTTACTTGAAGTGTTGGTTTCACTTTCTTTCTGTTCCATTTTTCTAAGACCATAGAGTCGTAGCAACTTATCAATGGTAATTTAAAAGTTTCTTGAACTATGAAACTGAATTGAATTGAGGCATATCACCAGGGCCGAATTAAGACCTTTAGAGGCCCTGAGCACTGAACAGATTATGGCCCCCCCCCCCCCCGTAATTAAAAAAAGCCCCTCTAATTTCTCTTTTTTTTTTTTGTGCCTCTGCTTTGCTGGTGCCCTAAGCATGTGCTTAGTCTGCCTACTGGGTAATCCAGCACTGCATATCACATTATGATGATAATATGGCAAAGAAGGTAATACCACATAGAAAATATGTAATTGTGATGAGCAACTGAAAAGTAGAGGACATGTTTTAGTGTTTGCTTCTATGTCTATGTTCATATTTAAAATGAAAATCCAGTTGTTATTCATTTATTGTCCAAGATAAGTTTCATAATAAACTCGTAATATAAATGATATCTGTCAATGTTACCCATAACCCTTTCCACGCAAGTTATCATTTGTTATCACTGCCGGATTTCCGCAAGTTATTGTTTGTTATCATTTAATGATAAAAACATACCAACTTGTATTAGAAACTTAAAATATCAACATGTAAATATTTATTTGTATATTAAGGATATAATCGGTGAAAGTACTTCTCTAAATATATTTTTTGAACATTTTAACTGCCATACTTGCATTATTTTCATCATAAAATCAGTTTGAAACCACAAGTGAGCCTGTCAAAGAGTAATAATGGCGGAAATCACTGTTGATAGGAAGCACCTCTTCATTTAGACTATTTGTTTTCGTACTCAATTGGGGACATACATTACAAAAAATATATAATTCGTAGAAAGCAATGTCTAAATATTCTTTGATGTAAGATTTAGCCTTAAAATATGAATTTTTATGTCATAAAATATGGTACAATGCTTGAACAGCGCTGTAAGGTCAAGGTTAAATTGTTATATCACTTAGTTTTGTAAAAATCCCCCCCCCCCAAAAAAAAAACAAAAAAAACCCAGCAAGTCAAATACTATCTAATCGATACAAAATGTTACTAAGAGTATGTAGACAAATAATTAAACCATAAATTTGCAGTCATATCTATAGATTGTTGTAAACAAGCAATAAAGTGTGAGTGGTCACATTAAGAAAAACTCTGCTTCTAAAAATAGATGCACCCACATGGCATGCGTGGCGCCATTTGTGTTCTTGGTCGAGTACCGATTCAGTTGAAAAGATAGACCTAGTTCATACAGACTTTAATGCTTCATTCATCGTAGGTAAATGGCAAAGGTAATGATTTATCTGCAACAATGAAATTAAACATTTAACTTTTCATGTTATTATATATTTCGTGCTTGAAAATATTCGCGTTTCAGGTGTTACTAATTATAGAATTTTCAAGCAAAATACAATCACCTTCACAAAAACATTATCTCGAGTTACTCATGGTCTCGATGGACCTTTTTGATGTACTCATGCATGTTAAAGGTTCTTACATATATATCTCGGTGATTTGTAGGTTATTTGTGTTTTATCTTTTAATATTGACGCTTGACAATTGTTACGTAAAGAGTGGGTGGAGTTATGGTAATTAGTCCAAATGTCAAAAATGAAATCATCAGACAGTGAGTCGAGCTTTTTGGGATTTGATAGTGAAGAGGCTAACCGTGTTCCCCCACTGCCAGATTTACCGGATTGGTTGTCAGATTCGGATTTAGATGAGACTGAAGATGGGAGTGATATCGAGTTTGATGATCTTAGTGATGTAGAACTGTCATCAGATGAAGAGAAAGAGGAGTGGGAGACAGCCTCTGAAATGAGCAACATAGACAGTCAGGCCAGCTCTGCTACTGATGACGACTTTTGGTCTTCAGCTGCCACTGCTGTTGACATCGGGGAGTTTAGTGAAACTACGGGACCAACCGTTCTTCCAATCATTAGCAGACAACACCAACAGCTATGCAGCCCAGCAGCATGGAGGTGAGCAGCAGTGGATGCACACCAACACAGCGGAGATGAAGGCTTTTGTTGGACTCCTCATCCTCATGGAAATCGTACAAATGCCCTCCTATTGCATGTATTGGTCTGGA
Source organism: Margaritifera margaritifera (assembly GCA_029931535.1). Classification (NCBI taxonomy): domain Eukaryota; kingdom Metazoa; phylum Mollusca; class Bivalvia; order Unionida; family Margaritiferidae; genus Margaritifera; species Margaritifera margaritifera. The sequence goes on from JAQPZY010001474.1 coordinate 3,163,912, forward strand.
AATAATTTCATTGGAAACCCTGGTTTCAAGCAGACAATGCCAGCGAGAAGATTTGAAAATCTCTCCAGTATTTCCATATAGATGCTACAGGAAATCCAGACCTTAACGATGGCCTTAAAAAGATCCGCCAAATTCTGGATATGACTACTAGAACATTCCTATCCATGTACAGACTACAACAGAAACAGACCGTTGACATTTAAAATAGCAAGTAATTTAGTCATTATTATTATTATATAAGACCAACAAAAAAAACCACATACACATGCATGCAAAATAAGTAATAATTCAAATAATAATTAAAATATTCAGATGACAATACTTTTTTCCCCAGATCAAAAACAAATGCAAATAAAAATAGAAATAATATTGTATAATAATGTTGATATTTTGTATCACAATTTTAAAATTAAGAAATTGAATCAGATTGTAAAATAAATAATCTTAGTAATAATGATTTATATGTTTATCAGACACTTATATTTAGGAATTATTTGTATTTTCAACATCAATAATAATAATAATAATAATACTAAAAATAATAATGTATACATTACATGCTCTTTTTAAATGTTAATCAAATTGATGGCATGCTTTAAATCATATATAAATCATTATTACTAAGATTATTTATTTTACAATCCAATTCAATTTGATGTGCTAATGAGCGGAGGTAGAAGGACGAAAAGGTAGTATGGGATCGCCAAAATGCTGCCTTCATGACGTCCTCCAGAGAAGAGTGATTTAGATAGGCCCATGAGGCAGCGACGGCTCGAACCTCATGGGCTTTTAGTTTCATAAAGGAAAGGTCTCTATCAGTAAGGGACTGGTAAGCTCTTTTAATTGTGGTGACAATCCACCTTGAAATCGTGGAGGCCGAAATATCAACGGAGCCCTTAAGAGGAAGGAAAAGACGTTTCCTGCCCTTTCTTTTCACTTTTGAAGCATTTAGATAGAAACGCAGTGCCCTAACTGGGCATAAGAGCCTATCTTGATCATCCCCAGCACAGATTCGACTAAGACTGGGGATCTCTATAGGTGATGGAGCAACCGCAGGTAATTGATTTTTGGCTAAAAATCCTGGCTGACAGAGCAGGGAAACGGATTCAAAATTGCCATTAAAACGGAGACAGCCAGTGTCCACCGACAATGCATGAATCTCGCTACGTCTTCTCGCAGACGCCAAAGCGAGTAAAAATACCGTCTTGAGTGTGAGATCCTGAAAGGATGCCTCAGCCAATGGTTCATAGGGGGTTTTTGTTAAGGACCATAAAACACATGATAGATTCCATCTAGGCATCAGAGAGCGAGTGACAGGTCTCTGTAGCTCAAAATACTTAATGAGATCGGCAAGGTGTGGATCTGAACCAATCTCCGAGCCCTGAGAGAATTTAAGTGTGTTAGAAATGGCGGCTCTATAGCCCTTGATAGTAGATACTGAACATCTTTTGTTCTCGAAAAGGAACAAAAGGAAATCAGCAATGGCAGTTATAGAGGAACAGCTGGGATCAACACATTTCCTACTGCACCAATCACAAAAGATTCTCCACCTGGCATCATAGACCTTGGATGTAGAAGCTCTCCTGGCCTGAATGATGCAACTGGCAACCCGGCCCGAAAACTTGTTCTGGCGGATAGATCGCTTGAGATGAACCAAGCGTGAAGGTGGAGAATGTGTGGGCTGTTGTGTAGGAGGGAGCCTCTGTGTTGTGACAGAAGATCCCTCCGTTGAGCGAGAGATCTGGGTTGATCTATCAATAGATCTAGAAGATCGTTGAACCACGATCGTTGGGGCCATAACGGAGCTATGAGAATGATCCGGGCAGTGGAAGTTCTTACTTTTTGCAGAACTTGGGGAAGCAATTGGAACGGTGGGAAGGCGTATGCGAACAGACGATCCCACTGGAAGCTGAACGCGTCCACTGCCCACGCTCTCTGGTCCGGGACTGGGGAGACGTAAAAGGGGAGTCTGTTGTTGAGCCTGGTCGCAAACAAGTCCACGAGGGGCCTTCCCCATAGTGAGAAAAGGGACTCTGGTCCTAGAGGAATCGGAGCTGATAGAGAATCCTTGTGTGGTTTCCACCTTGCGAGTAGGAGAAACTGTAGAGGGCGCATATGGAGCCGTCCTAAGGGAACCAGATCTGCAGCGGCGTTCAAGGTTCCCAGTAGGGATAGGTAAAGGCGAGCAGACAACACGGTTTTTACTCGTAGTGTCTCTAAGAGTGCCAGGATTCGATCTATACGCTCTCGGGGAACCCGGACTAAGTTCTGGTTTGTGAGGAAGTTGATTCCTACATAAACGAAGTCTTGGGATGGAATCAGTTCTGACTTCTCGAGGTTGGGTAAAAGACCCAATCGAGTTACTGTGGACCAACAACGGAACAGATCCTGATGGAGGGACTGAACCTGAACGTTGTGGATTAACCAGTCGTCGAAGTATTGGAGGATCGGAGTTCCCCGTACTCGTAGATAAGACGCTATTACTCCCATAACTCGGGTGAAAACTCTGGGTGCGGAAGCTATTCCGAACGGTAGAACCCGGAATTGAAAAACTTCCTGGTCCAAGCAAAACCGGAGATATTTCCGATGAGGTGGAAAAATCGGAATGTGAAGATATGCATCTTGAAGGTTGATGGAGACCGCCCAATCCGATGGCCGCATCGCATTTCGGATTGAGGAGGTGGTCTCCATCTTGAAATGTTCCTCCAAAAGAAAACGGTTTAAGGGGGAGAGATCGATAATAAGGCGAAATTTCCCACTTCTTGGTGACCAGGAAGATTCGGGAGTAGAATGCAGGGGACTGATTGTTCAGGATCCTCTCGACTGCCCCTTTTTGTAAAAGGGTATTTACCTCTTCCCTTAGTTTCACCAGATTGGACTGATGAAAGAATACGGGGGTCCTTGATAGTGGAGGTTGTTCCTGAAACTGAATACGGTAACCCTCGCTTACAAGAGAAAGGACCCACCCATCGTCCGTGATACTTGCCCAAGCCTCTGAAAAGAGGCCTAGGCGAGCCCCTACGGGGATGTTTGGGAGAGGAATGGATGGCAGGAGAGGGTGCGAGTCCCTAGGGCCGTCCCCCCCTCCTTCCTTGGGAAAGGAAGGTGGGTTGTAGAACTTCTTCCTAGGGGCTCCTCGGTGTCTAGGTCCACGCCTAGGACCTGACTGACGAGGAGGTCTCACTTGAGGTTGTGCACTATATTGAGGTTGTGCACTATATTGGGGCTGTACCTGCTTAAAGAATTTAGCAGGTGGCCCCTGAGGTCGATGCACATTAGTACGCTTCCTGGCCGATTGCGATGGGCCAGGTGCAGTTGTGAAGGACCTATGTTGATGGTCCTTCAAATCTTGTGAGGCCACAGTGGGAATGAGACCTCCGAAGAGACTCTCAGCTTCCAAGGGAGCAGCCCTTAGAAGGTCTTTACTGTGGCTAAGTAAGACCCTCGAGGAGTCCAGTGCAACATCACGACGGATGTGTAGGAGTTCCGCTGAAAGGGCCATTGCAATAGCGAGTGAATGCCGAGATGTCTTGGCAACAGCTTCCAGCACACGCTGTAATGCGGCTGGATTCAGAGAGGCCTCCCTCAGCATACTAAACGACGAAGCTGAGAAGAGGTCCGCATGAGAAGCTATGGTGGTCAGAAGACGGACCTTCTGCTCAATGGCTTCGATCGTCTTAATAGGAAGGCGTGCCCAGGTTCCCGTTGTCAAGCCGACTTGAGATGCATCTGCATCCAATTGAGGAGGTTTAACGGGCCACTTCGGGGAATGTACCCGGTAACTAGAGGCAGAGACCATAGGTCTTAAAGTAGAGGCTGGGACAGCCCACCCTTTGCGCCGTCTAGCGATGTCCTGGCCTGAGGAGAACCTCTGTGATATTTCCTCAATTGTAGAGGAATGCGGAAGGAGCAGAAGATCTGATTGTGGTTGAGCCCCGGAGATCTTTTCCAAACTGGAGAGGATCTTCTTGGACTGTGAACCAGACGGTTTCGGGCACAAATTCGTAGGTAGTAGGCGGTAAACTTCATTTACCGCCTTATCAAAAGACCATATCTCTTCCGCTTCCTCTGGTTGAGGGAAGCTGGGTCTATCAGTCGGTTCCAGTTCGTACTCGTTGGAATCGACGATGATAGATACAGCATCATCATCTAGAACACTCTGAGCATGAGGGTGGCCGGGCGACACAATGTCCTTTGGAGAAGGTAACAGAGGCGCACTATGCGCCATTTCCCGTACTTGCTGAGTAGGGGCTCTAGGTGTTCTAGATCTTTCAGGAGAAAGACGAGACCGCTTGCCTTTCGCGGATGATGCTAGGCGTCGGGATCTACTAGTGGATGCTACCTGGCGAGGAGGCGATGGCGGAACACGAGCCGCAACATCGTTTCTACTCAGAGTCTAGGGTCCAGTAGCCCAAGGGGGCATAAGGGGCCAATTATTATGAGATGTTGGTCCCCACATCCCGTATGGATTCATTGGTATAATAGGGAAGGGGGGGGGACACCGATCCGATCCCCTTCCCTGGTCTGCGACCTTCCGTACGACGAGGCCTCTGATTGTTGATCAGTGTGACGTCGGTGACCGGTACGAGAAGACCGGTGGCCTATGACCGGTGACCGGCGACCGGTATTGGATGACCGGTCACCGGAACGATGTGACCGGTGACCGGTGATCAACCAAAGACCGGTGACCGGACCGGTCACCCGACACCGACCGGTGACCGGACCGGTCACCGGTCAGTGACCGGTCACAAGACATTGACCGGTGACCGTCCACCGGTCACCCGACACTGACCGGTGCCCGGACCGGTCACCGGTCAGAAGACATTGACCGGTGACCGGAAGACCGGTCACCCGACACTGACCGGTGACCGGACCGGTCAGTGACCGGTCAGACGACATCTCAGATGTCCGTCTGTCTTCATTACTACCCAAGGTGCGGTGTAGCCCCTCCTCGAGAGGGTGCGACACGCTACTTTGGGAATGTTTGGAGTGGTACACTTCCTTCCTGGTGGAAGGAAGTAACACACTACTGCTCTTTTTCGTCTTCTCCCTTCCCGGGAGATGCGATTTACTCTTGGAGCGTTCACAAGCCCCTACAGGAGGGACCTCAACTATGTCCGGGGAGGCTGGTGCAGGCTCTTGGGGCCCCGGAATGTCCTTGTGAACTAGAGTGGTCTTCTTGCTGTATGTTGTCTTAGTCTGAGTACCTGTAAAAGAAAATCCAGAGAAATCAGACGATGAGGGGGATTTACTATTTTTTTCCGCCCTCTATAAGTACGCCTGGAATCAGCAAGATTCCAGGTTTCATTGGTCCAATTTGTACAAATATTGCAGCGACTGTTCCGCTTACACTTGGAACAGGTAAGACAGTCTGAGTGTGTATCCCATGCGGCCTTCTTATGGCCACACTTACCTACAGACTGATTTGCTGACATTGTTTCTTTTATCTGAAATAAATATTATCTGAAATAATTATTATTGAAGTATCAATCAATAATAATAACAATGTATAAACTCACCTTTAAAATCTACACGTAGAAAACTCACCTTTTTTTGGTACGTCGCGTACTCTATACATACCCGTTCACCATATACTTTGCGGGCTATCTGCACCACAGTGGTTAGTTTGCTACAGGTAAACAATATACATATATATGTTCTTCCCAAGAGATATTAGAAGCTAGTTCACTTGACAAGCTTTATTGTTCTCAGGAAAAGACAAGAAAAGCATGCGACGCGACACGCGTAGATAATAAAGAAACAATTGAAATAGTAGGAGAATAATATATAAATGAAATATTAATTCTGTAAAATTATGCGCCTGTTAATTGCGGCGCTATCACAGTTGTTCTATGTCGTGTTGTAATGACATAGACGACTTACCGTGTACCTGAAAAGAAACAAGACATATTGTTTACCCTAACCCCTCTAATGGTAGAGTACACGTGGAGAACTAGAAAAACTCTTCCTAGAACTAAACACTGACGAATAGTGGCATAAAACACATATAGCCGAGACGGACAACTGTAACACAGATGAATTTAGAAGGAGGGAAGTCCGAAATGTAGTTGAAAAACCGCAGCAGACAATTTCCTCAGGTTACGTTTTTGCGACACAACCACCAGGTATGGCGTCCATGAAAAAGATGAATGTTTGCGCAGGCGCAGAGAGATGCACGGGCGTGACGTGGCTTGTTGACAAATTCTCCACTTTAAGTGGGAGAATGTTTTCACATCGAACGGACGAGTTTTTCGACACGAAAAAGGAATAAAGCTATATAATAGTGATGGGTAAATGTATTGCTGCTATTAAATTATGATTTTTACAAAAATATTATAATGCTATTTTTATTCAGACTTCATTATTTTGGAATGTGTGACATATCATTAAAAAAAAAAATGATAAAGTCTATATATAACTTACATTACATTTTTATGATTCAGATAATTTTTTCCTTGTAGTTTCGTAGTCGTTATTTTAATTTTATTTTACTGATTATAGCGGATGGTATTGTGCACGTTTTATACAGTATAAATGTACCGTCTTTTAGTTTTACATGCACGAGGATCCGCGTCGCAACCATGCACCTTAACGCGTGTATTAGGCTGTGCTTGTACTATAAATAGCATTTTCTTTAACATTGCACTCGCCGTTAACAACTTTATTTTTCCAAATTAAAAAAGTATGCGTAGACGGAACAAGGTTTGGTTTGAAATTTTGTAAGGTATATAGAGATTAAATAAACCTCAGCTAGACAGTAACTGGCTCAGGTAAATACTCTCGAAGACCGAAGGTGGTGTACGATTCAGAATGGAACAGGCCCATATTAACCCCCCCCCCCCCCCAGTAGATCTGAACCAAAATTTAGCAATATGGAAAACTTACCATCAGATCCATCAATTTCCACCCAAGGGTATAACGTCTTCCATTCATTGTTAGATCCCGTCCTTCGTTACGTGATCTCTTTCTTTGTGGAAATTATGCTTACGCTATTGGAATCGGAATCACTGCCACTATTGGTGACGCCAATTTCTGATTTTCGTTACCAGGCCAACATGGGGCTAGCCGGACGCTGGGTAATTTTACGTTTCTTGGAAGGTGGTGTGTTCATTTTTCACAGGAATTTTTAATGTAATATGTGTAACTGCTTTGGCTGGTAGTGAAAATGACTGAAATATATATAACACACTACCAGTAGACTCCATCGTCGCTGGCCAGTCACGTGACTATCTCTATGCAGATGAAACCCGCACCAAAGGTTGCTCACCGGCAGTCACGCAAGCCAGGTACAAAAGATAATGGTTAAGTGAGTGAGTAATTATTCTGGATTATCTTAATAAAATACCCAAGAAGAGGTAAGAACATGTGTCATTTGAGTAATAGGGCTTTGAATTAGGTGACAGGATGTTTGTTTAACAGATTAATTTTATAAGGGTAGTGGGAAACATAAGCGTAGCAGCACAAGAGCATAGCATAGCGGCGTGTTCTAAAGCATCGGGGGTTATCAGGGTTTGAAACGATACCGTAGTGGGCCCGCTATGGTAAAAGGCCATGGGGAGAACCCTGACCTGGGACGGTTTGACGAAGACAGGGGGCAAGCTCTGGCATCAAGAGTAGTTAAGCGACTTTGTTAGAGACTAAAATGGAAATGTCATCACATTTGTATGGACAGAATTTTCACCAGCATTGAGCTGTTCGGGACCATGGAGGCTAATGGAATATATGCATGTGGCATATGAAATCAACCTTGATAGGTTTCCTTCTTGAGCTGAATGGGCCCAGCAGACTGAATAAACGAGTCTTTTTTGCCAGCATGGCAGCTTGGTTGCAACAGTTTGGAAGGACTCTAAATTAGTATGTTTTATTTTTGTTCAATTTCATATTTCTTTTTTTTCTCATGTATTTTGTATACATGTATAGTGTGGCTTTTCTTCAAGGCAGGCTTATTTTGAGTCTAACTTAATTTCAGATTTTTAGTATGTACATAAATACACAAAATCACACTGAATCACACAGGCAAAATAATCTATCCTTGCTAATTGATAATACAAATTGACTAATCATATCAATTATTTCAAGGAACAAATATTAAATATACTTTATGCAGTTAATGAATTGCTTACAAACACGAGGACACAGACACATTGTCATTTTAGGACCACACATCAGCGTGATGTATAAACGTAAACATGGTTAGTAGTTGAGCTACTCTCAATAATGAGATTTTTGGTGCATATAAATTTGTGTCTCCTTATGAGCAATACTGCTGACAACATTTTATACATGGAATCATGGCAGGTGAAAATACAAGTAATTTGTTCACAATCACCAGTCGTCCACAACTACCAGATCTATATGGGAGGAGTTGACCGCAGCAACCAACTTAGGTCCAAGTATCCGGTTGGAAGGCCCAGTAAAAAATGATGGAAGTATTTTTTCCACTTCTTCATTAATCTCTGTCTGAGTAATACATTCATTATATTGTCAGAGACGGGCACTTACAAGACAAAGAAGAAGAGGTACACACTTCTGGACTTCCACACAGATGATGCCAGAATGCTAATTGGGGACTTTTTGAGTCGCAAACAAGGAAAAGTTGTTCCCACTTCAAAGATTGCACATTGTCAACACTCAGTGGCTAGATTGGGCAAGAAACGGAGTACATGCAAACAGTGCTCAAAAAATCATATAAAAAACTAACAGTGTATGGGTGTGAAAAATGTGATGTACACGTGTCCGAATGCATGTTTTCATTCATACCACCAGCAGCTTGGAGTACAGGAAGAGTAGTGTGAATAACAGTTTTTGACTATGGTTTTATTTATTCATCATTTCAGATTATTTGGGGTTAATCATCATCAGTGAAATTTAATGTTTTATATTTACCTTCATGACTAGTTTACAATATCTGCCACAACTAAATTCTTCAAATATAAAGTTGTATTGTTTTTCTTTATTACTTATAAATCTGGAGGAACATTATGCACATATATTGCAACCACAAGCAGTATATGAAATGAAGGCCATATTGAGTTAAATTAGTTTAAATGAATATAACATTATTGCTGTGTATATAATTATCAAGTGTATTACAAGATATAAACATACAATTAATGAGTTTACACTCTAACTAAAAGTATGTGAGATTTGACACACTACTGATATTTAATTTTAACAAATATGAATAGGAACAAACTTGTTTTTACTTTGTATTGGGTTTTAAAGCATGATTGAAAGCTGGCCTGTTTAAATATTATATTTTTTAGTTGACACTCAAAAAATAGAAAATATAAATGTAAAAAAAATGAATGAAGTCTCTTTTTGTATTTAATCTTACTGTTTGAATTACATATAATGATCATAAAATTAACCTGCAGAGGCAGATATGCAACGTATGCTTGATAGCAATATAATTGTTGTTTCATTATTTTTCTGTGACACCTAGACATAGAAGAACCAAAATTAATAAAGATTTGTTGCAATTTTCATATTAATTAGTTGTTTTTTCTACTGGTATCGTTCTTGTAATGTAAAACATTTTTTCTTTATAGGATACGTAAGTACTATAGTTATATATGTTATTAAATAATATATTATTTCAAGTTCATTCTCCTTATTTTTTGCCATGGCAATGGACAAGAAACAATAGCTGCACTCCATTGTTGCCAAAAATATAAAGCTTATTACATCACAAGTCATATCTGTAACTTTGGTCAAGTTAGGACATAAAATATGTGAAATATCCTTTCCCAAATATAACATAGCAATTAGAATGTCGATTTTAGTACCTGGGCCAAAAATCCTGGGGAAATCAGGCATAAAATTACTGAGATGACTGAGGAGGAAATGATTAATACAGTATCAGTTGTGATAAGTAGCAAGAAATCTTGACCGTGTTGTTGCATAATTATTGAAAATATTATGAAATCTTTGTGAGCAGAGCATTGTCATTGTCTGAGCAGGTACTAATAATTACTTATCCTAACTAGATCGAGCTATCAAAAATATGTTAATCTAATTGAATTTCACTAATTTGATTTTGTGTTTTACTTTTTATACCAAATGAAAACGTTTAATGTCCATTTTCTCTGCATTGTGCTTGCTAGGTTAGTAAAAGATGAAACTGGTCATCTCTTCATAGAGTGAATGGATGGTCGTGACAGTTATAGTACATAATACATGATACAAAAATATTAGGCTTTACTTCTAATTAGGTCACTCTGACTAGTATTTTGGTTCTCTGGTGAAAAGAATGAGATGGAACTCTCCAACTCGTATTAACTCAGATATGTTGGTACATACCAGTACTTGTATGAAAACATTGTATTTTTGTCTTGATGCATAGTACAGTCAGAACATTTAAAGTCTTGAAATAACCGTTAAAAGTGGGTGGTAATCAATGTTGCTTAATGCAATATATTGATTCACCCCATGGTGGTGTATTGAAGGTAACATTTAAAACTTGGGATGAGTGTTGCTGGTGAATACTGTGATGCAAGGTACAGTAGGTTACATTTCTTAATGGTGAAATCAGTGGGAGTTTAAATGAAAAGTATGAAGTTAATTGTTTAATTAGGTTCATTTTTGTTACCTTTAATCAAAATGAATGCATCCCATATGACATGTAAAAATGGGGAATTATCTTTCTGCAGACTAATAGTGTGACAGTACAAAGGGTGAGTCAAGGCTTATTGTATCAAAGTTCATATACAGTATATGTCAAATTTACCAGAATAACTTATTCATTTTCAGAAACATTTAGATTGTGGTCTATGGCACAATAACACTGTGGTCCATGGAAAAGGATTTAATTACCCGTGACCATATGAGGGAAATATTCTTAAAGGATGCATTTGCACACACAAGCACACACACACACATATATATAGAATCATCAAAGTACAAATATTCATATAAAATATTTATTTTGTTCTTCGTTTGAAGTTTCAACTTTTGTTCAGGAAATCAGCTAAGTTTGGTTTTAAAATATGATAACTGTGTTCTCCCTTCAAAAAGTTAAACATTAAACGGAGCACATTCAATACAGTAATTTTCACACATGCCACACACACATATATATATGTGTGTGTGTGTGTGTGTGTGAAGGTTACATGTTTGAAAACAATATTGTATATTCATAAACCTGCCATAAATCAAGTATATCAAACAGTTATAGTAAAGTAAAAACTGTTGTAGTTCCTTTCATCATTATATGAATTCAAAGGGAGTGGCATTCTACTAGCCAAGAATAGATGTTTTTAAATAATGAAATGACCAAGCTGGACATCCAGTCTGAACTCTTTTCATTTACAACCAACTATACCTGGAGTAGCAACAGAACACTTTTTTAATAGGTGGATGACAGACAACATGCCATTTAGTAAGTGTTTTACTGGCCCCTGACCAGTAGAGCTAAGTATATGGAAGAAATCTATTACTATCATCATTAAATTGGAACTTGTATTATTGACATGTTAGAAAATTTGGCTTTTAGGCTGCATGATAATTTGCTTTTTTTCTGACCATCACCATCCTATGTACGTTTCAAGTGAAAAATATTTTAGTTACATATTGTTGATCAAATTGTGTTTAATTTTCATGATATTATTCATAAACTATGTAAGTAAACTTTTTTATTTAAAATAAATTATACTGTATGAAATATGATATTGTGCGAATATATATATATATATATATATATATATATATATATATATATATATATATATATATATATATATATATATATATATATATATATATATATATAGTGCATAAAACATAAGAAGTTATATCTAATATCTAATCATTGCTTGGTAAGCAGAGGAGAATGGTATAGTGAGCAATGAGAAAAAATAGCTTTTTCTTTATATTCAAATTTTTTGAAATATAGACATAAGGCATATACAACAGATTGCAAGGGTTATCAACAGACAGACAAATGGATGAACAGAGGTGAAATCAATATTTTTTAACACTATAATGTGTGTGGATAAAGCAAAATCAATATGGAATACGAAATAACTTATGTAATGTAAATAAATAAAATATTATTTGGAATTAAATATTGCAAAATTTGTAAATAAGTAAACTAATTGCAATTTCTTTTCACCTTCATGTTCTTGGGATGTAGTTTATGCTGTACACCAGTTTGTATTGTAATCTTTTAATATACTGCAGTTGCAGTTCATAATTTCTAGGTCATATTTGTAGATTAAATGTAAAAGACAAAAATGTTAAACCATTGAATCACCTCTCTGACAGTAACAATCATTTTTACTTGGCCAAAAAGTATTTTTTAGTTTTTTCCCTCATCAAGGCAATATATTTTTCCCCTACCTATACCATGAATTTTTGTCCATACCAGTACCAAATTCATAATATATATGGCCAGACTTGCACAAGTATGCTACGTTTAAAATGAAACAATGTACAAATGAACAGAATTATTACCAAAGATCTGGGGGAGGGGGAGAGACATACATAATTCTTTACTTAACCAACAGGGTAATTCCAATTAAAATATGAGGCACAATTTCTAGCCTTCATGTATTTTAAAAAATAATGCTTTACCTTGCTTACAAAAAGAAATTGAATTTATTATTGGATTATAACTGTGTAAATAAAGGCAAACATCAACAACAATGGACTCTTGTAATAAACATAGAGGGGCTATATGGCTGATGTAATGTTATTTTTAGGCACTTAAATAAGGGTATTGAAAAAAAATTATATGGATTCAAATAAATAAAAAAAGAAATAAATAATTTACCCTTTTAAAAATCACAAATAATACACTAAAGTCAATCTATTTAGCAATCATTTAAAATAGTGTTTAAGATAACATTTGGAACAAGTGACATAGATCAGTAGGAAAATTTTCATTATTATAATTATTATTACCCAAAGCTGTTTACTGTGCATTTCTTTATATTCAAAGGTTCATTAAAAATCATTTTTAGTTAATTATTTCTTCCGTCTTTTGTCGTTGACTGAGACATTTTAAATGAAAGTAGAATGTTAATTAAAGAAAACTACAGACGGTGCAGACGATGTTTGTTTACGTGTGACACGCGACGGTTCCCATAAATGCTCAGTGCTGTATCAAAAAATGGACTTTTGCACAACACCAGGTCGAACCACAGGGGCTCGTTGGTCGAACATGGCGGATTACATGTACGCAGAACACTGTTTTCAGCATGTATCGAATGAATTGTGTTGCGCTGCATCTCGATAAGAATTATGTTTAAATCATTCGTGCACGAAACTAATTCGATAATATTACCTACATTTCGAGACGCTGATGTAAAAATTAAATGAGAAACAGACACGGATATCATTCGCGATGCTGTACAGAACGAACTATAATATAGTGACGCAAATAAATACATTCAACCGACCGTGTTGTGCTGATGTATAGGAGATGCAATCTATAGCACTCAGATTAGGCATGTTTAGCATGTAAGCCACTTTATAATGAATCAAAATATAAAGAGTGAACCTTACCTCCACTTTATCACCTTTTCATAAATACCAGACCACAGAGACATGTCATAAATTGATTCTGAAGATAATGAATGTAGTTTCCGCTGACGCGGGATTTTTTGCGCCGATGTAACTAAATTTAGTAGTGTGTGTTTTTTCCAAGGGAAATAATTCTCACAGTAAATATTTGTAAAAAGTGAACAGGGTTACTTTCTTAAATATACTGGAACGGAAGCAGCTATATAAGCATTGTGCACACAGTTGGACAGCTTTGAATGTTTAAGCAGAATAGATCAATTAAATCAATGATCACATGTATGTGCAATTATTTCTATAAGTCAGTTTAAAAGACTATAGAGTTTAATAAATAAAGATTATATTAGATAGGTGTTTACACGATGAAACCCGCTACTAAACTCCCTCACTTGTTTAACTGCACTAAAATATATGTTTCGGTAATTTGATAACCTCATGAGCTCCAGCCCTAACTGTAAATTGTCTATTTTAAAATTAAACAGACTAGGGAGATAGGATTAAGATATACCGTATATATACCATTATATCTCCCTTGCTTTTAAAAAAAAATGAAAATCTATCATCTTAATGTTACCTCTGTGTATCATTTAAGGATGTACATTTTTTCTTTAATGAAAATTCTATCCTATCTATGACTGGATAATGAGTTACAATTTACAAATCAAACTTTACTTTACAGCTTAAAACCAGATAATCAAAACATGATCTATAGAATTTAAACTTACCATTTATCCAGAATTGAATAGAATAAAACTGCTTAATATTATAGACGTTAGGATTCTTCTGAATTTAAATATTTTATCCATTTTTAAATCAGTACGTTACTTACTACTGCACTATTCTGTTAGAATCAAATTGCTTACATAATTTCAATGTCATGAATCTTTAACACTGTTCTATCAGTCTTTCTGGGTTTCATAAGTCTTCCACTTCGGATTCTGCATTGTAAGTTCATTTTGTTGCAAACCACTCGTAAATCTGAGGCATCTGATTCATCTTCTACCTCTTCATTGTTCGACGATTTGTATTAATCATCATTTTCCTCATCGTTTGACGTTTTATTTAGCACTAACATAAGGTCTTCCGATTTTGTCGGTATTCACCTCGACTTGTTTTTTTTACTAAGGAAGACCTTGGTGCGACTTCTTGAATAACAGTACCTTGATCAGTCCATTTATTATTACTGTTATGAATTCTAATAGTCACTCCTGGAATGAGCTGTTTCAATGGTTTCACTGCTGACTGATTATAGTAGAACTTTTTTTTTCCCTTTTCTTTAGTTTCCATTGCATAACTTTCCTTGATATTTTTAACTTGCCATGGCTCTCGATTTGTAGATAGATTAGCTCGGATTTTTTTCTTCCAATTAATAGTTTTGATGGGGACAATTTTCTACGGGAGTAGATCTATCAGTTAAAAGTCTAAGATATGGAACTTCTCCGCTTCGTTGCATTTGGTAATGATTGACTTTACAATCTCTACTGCTTTTTCAGCTAAACCATTTGATTTTGGGTGTCCAGAGTTACTTGTCATGGGTCTAAAATCCCAATCTTTGGCAAATGGTGTAAAATCAAGGTGTAACGGAGTGAAATTTGCAGATGTCATTGTAAAATAAAGAATTGTAAAAATAATAATAATAATAATAATAATAATAATAATAATAATAATTCTCAACATTTTGATGTATGTGATTTTGCACTGGATTAAACCCGTGGCATGTATAAGGATGCTAGTACTTGAGTGCATTGTTTGGGACTTGATTGACTATTAATGAGACTCGCGCATCGGTGTAACCAGAAAGTGACATTCCAGTTCAGCTTAACTAGCGACATAGTAGTGATTCGCACTGGCATGATAAGTGCTACACGGCCAATCTCTTTTTCAATGAGGTCTCGTTTGGTACCATATATACTCGATTATAAGTTGACTCGACTATAAATCTACATAATCTGACGCTGAGACTTTCTATACCGACTTTGTTTCATTTACCGAGAATGGCACGAACCAAACAAACTGCACGGAAGTCTACCGGAGGTATGGAAAGACTTGCATCCACCACTGGGGAAAGCCAGCCTGCAGCCTAGGAACGTGATTTTCGTTAAGTATAACGTGATGAATCAAATACAAATATAGAAATTTTGAAGATAAAATGAACTTTTGAATAGTTTTTACATGTTTCACGTGTGAACATAATAATATATGACATATATGCACTGTGACTTTTATTTGACCTGTATTGGTATATTGTGACTATGATTTGTGACTATTATTCATATGCTATAAGCATTTTGAGTGCTTATCTGGATACAGAATTGAAACAAAGCAGCACGCTATAGAAAAGCACAAAATGCCCGTGCTACAGCAATATTTCAGGACAACAGCAACCTTTACGCAACAAGGCAGAACGCTAGTGGCAGCAAGGAGGCCGGGCGTACAAGGGATAGATGTTTCACACTACTCAAGGGAAGAAAGACCGAACAGTGGGGAAACCCTCAGCGCACTACAAGAGCATGGAATTAACTTAAAAGAAATACAAGCGCTCACATGGGATGGAAACGGCATAGCAACTTTACATCCAAACGGAGAAAAGCCACTTCTGAACAAAAGCATTTAAAAAATCGGAATCAAATACGCTAAAGTCATAGTACCACCACCGATAGAACGACAAATAGCAAACAAGCAAGTGGACATTTTCATAACCTGTATATCCATGGAAATACCAATAGAAGCCACAGTTGAACGATTTAAACAAAAGTATGACATAGAAGTGACAACCTTTAAAATGGCGACTTACAAATCACACCCAACCATTCAGACAGGGGGAAGAATTATCCAAGTGCCAAAAGGGAATGAAGTCAAAGTGCCACCATTCTTCTATATCCACGGCTTCATGGTGAGGTCGTGGTATAGAGGATGTATCTTTCACCGAAAATGCTCAAAGTGTGGAAATACGGGTCATAACCCGAGATCGTGCACCACACCAAAGGAAACACCGCAAGAAAAAACGACCACAACAAATAAGGAGTCACAGATACTAGAACCCATGGATCAAGAAAAAAACACGTCAACCAGACCAGAAATGGATATCATAGCAGAGAGACACATTGTATCAAATTACCTAACAAAAAAAAATCCGACGATTCAAACAGCGCTCGAAAAAATGGCGACCCCTCAACAAGCGCCAAAGAAAAATCAACAGAGTACAACACAATCAAGCAACCCACCACGAGTGGCAACACAGATTCAACAACAGACATATCAAACAAGACCAATAGGAACTGAACAAGTGGTGCTACCACAAGAAGCGCCACTAACAAAACAACCAGCTACGGCAAACACAACAACAACAACAATAACATTACTGACAAGTAAGAAAGCAACCATGGTAACACCCCTGGATTTCCCTCAGGGGGATCCATCCAGAGAAAAGCAACAGAAACAAGGAAAAAGTACAACAAGAACAAACAAGGAGAAAGAATACTATCGTCTAGTATATAACTCGGACTCAATGGAAGAAGAAGACAGTCAACCAAACCAGGGGAAGAGAAAGACCATCTCCCTCCTACAAACAGCACAACCGAGAAAGAAATAACTTTGTCAATTATTGTATAGAAATAGGCATATATATATATATATATATATATATATATATATATATATATATATATATATATATATATATATATATATATATCTATATAAAGAAGAAAAAAAGATAGAATATACAAATATTATCAAAATATGAATACAAACTTCACATTGTAACCCAAAATGAAACTAACTATAACAAAAACTAACCCCAAACATAATACTATAACAAAATACAAATAGAATATAAATATTACATTAGAACCAAGAGAGAAACCAATTATAATATATAACTAAACTCAAATCTAATTTTTCCTTTTCGGACATGTGGGGGAAATGCTCCCTCGCCCTCCTCGCCCGATACCGGAATACTAACTCAATATAATATAATATACTAAATAAAACAAGAATAGGAACAAAATCTCTAGAAATCTTTTGGTTTGTGATTAGAGAATCCAAACAAGCACTTATCTGGAAACTGATTATAAGAATCTACTAAATAACAACAATATATCTAAACTCAAAATTAACTTCTCATTTCCGGGCATGTGTGGGAGAATCCCTCCTCGCCCACCCTGCCTAGTATAAGAATACTATATCTAAATAACTTAACATAATATACTGAACAATAAAATAAAATAAAGCTACAACTTTATAATAATATACAAAATAGACTCTTTAACTAAAATCTAACAATATATGTATAACAACATAACAAATGTATAACAACTAAAACAGAACAACTAACGAAAGACTCCTATCTGAAGGCATGCGGGTACCGGACCACCCTCTTTGCCTCAGAATAGGAACCTCTTAAAAACTAAAAAATATAACATACTAATAACGAGGGAGAGAGAGAAGAAAATAGGTGACAGGTAAGCCACCACACCTATATAAAGAACAATTAGAATACAACTTTGAAAATGTTGACAAAAAAACCCCAAAATTAAACATAAACTTTAAAACACAAACACTTAAAGAAGAAAATTAAAACTTTACAAACTTAACAAACTTAAACAAGACCTCAGGGCGGAGGTCACTCAAGATTAGAAACTGACTCGGGGTGGAAAGGAAAGGAAATCAGCCCAACAGGAAATACCTGTTGGCAGGAAAGTACGGACCCAGAAACCCTGAACCCGAGAAAATTTGAACCTCTAGGAAACAACTAGAAGAATCGCAATCCAAATTAACAATAAAATAAATGATTTAAATTTTTCTTTTTTTTTTTCTACTATAAATGATATAATGCGAGGTCGCCTCTATAGTTCTAACCAGCCTTATATGCTGGGACGGGCTAAGAGGCGACCACAAATAAAAGACTATAAGTCGACCCCCCCCCCCCCTTTCAGGGCTGCAAAAAGTGAATTTCTCTTTGACCCTCCTATAAGTCGGGGTGTATTTTGCAAGTCAGATCCATCTAAAGGGGTGACTTCTTAATGAGTCAGAAATGCACTTTGGAAATATAAACAAGCCAAACTGGATAGATAGATAAGAAAAATAAAGACAAAACCAGTGTAAAATACAATTATATTATTGAGTGAAATATGTCACAAATAAATTTACAACTTACAATTTGTCCAGCTTTGTGTAATAAAGTCCATTGAAATCCATAATGCTTGACATTTTAAATCCATTTATATGATAAGTCAACGAATTCAATTATAGGTCACATACCGGTATAAAAATAGAAGCTCAGAATGATCCGATTCACAATATCCCGCAATATGTTAATTCCACACGTCGTACAAATAAACAATGAAAGTTAAGTCCACTTTTTTGTGATTCACGGTATCCTATAAATGTCACTATCTAATGTCATCTGGTACAAAGTCCAAGAATTAATCCTCATTGTCTGATAAAGTTCTGAAATCCTACATCGTCGTCGAGTCATTGTAAATCGTCGTCATCTAGTCATCGTTAATCTCGTTTGACTCCGATTCTCGGCTTTACTGTCATATGCAGGTGCTTATGCAGAGACTGAGCTTGGGCTCTGTGAGTAACACTTTGATCATAAAGTCAGAAATCTATTAAAGATTGCAACTGAACACATTTCAATTGTGCGGCAAGATCAAAGGGAGTTCAAATAGCCACCCTCTGTTACTTGGCACTGAACAAGTATCAAACTCGCAGCTTGATAAAAGGGTTGTCACGTGGGAAAACAAAGAGTGTGGTGCCTATACAAGCAAAGGGATTAAGGTCAAAGTATATGCACAAGAAGTTGTAGAACTCTGCTTGGCACTGAACAAGTATAGATTGGCGACTCGATCAAAAGGATTGTCAACTTGAAAAAAAATTGAATCCCTTTACAGGCCAATGGCTTATCGGCCCACGTGCACTGGCAGATAACTTGGGAAATATCACTTGGGAGTTAAATCTGATTTGAGTAAAAGGAAAATACAAATTAAATAAAAACTTTTATTGCATCAAGCACAGTCTTGATACAGCAAAACACAAATATTAATCCAAATACAGGTTGTTCGGACTTGCACCAAAATGGAGGCAATATACTTACTAGTAAACACCCACGGTAAACATTGACGGACACTTCATTTTGCGGTAGGTAGTATTTAATTTACCGGTAATATTTTCAAATTAATAAAATCCAAATAATTGTACATGTATTGTGCAATTAATACCGTAATGAAACGGATAAAGACAGTGCATACCATATATGCAGCATAGGAATAGTGGCATGAAAATGTAAAAATATATGAATTGACAGTATTTGTATGTACTGCAAACATCTAGAGTTTCCAACATTACGAATTTACCCCAAGATTTTTTTTTAATGTCGTGCTTATAAGACGACCCCTACTCTGCATGAATCAAATTCTAAGTAAAAAAACGTCGAATTATAAGCGAGTATATACGGTATGTGCAGTTCAAAATTGTATAACCACTTTTTCATAGTCTGTTTGCTTTAACTTGAATAA
This sequence comes from Margaritifera margaritifera, assembly GCA_029931535.1. Classification (NCBI taxonomy): domain Eukaryota; kingdom Metazoa; phylum Mollusca; class Bivalvia; order Unionida; family Margaritiferidae; genus Margaritifera; species Margaritifera margaritifera. The sequence continues at coordinate 3,183,954 of JAQPZY010001474.1, forward strand.
ATACTGAGTAGCTGCACTAGTTGTCAATGGGTTGGATGCAGTTTTTAAAAGAGATATGCACTTTTTATGCATTTTATAAGCCGGGTGAGTTTTGATGGCATCAATTTTGAAGTTGTCCTTTCCTTTGACAAATGGTGAGGGTTCATCAGGTCTTGAATTTGTTTTACATGAAGAACAGCATACGATTTGTTTCTCCTCGTCATACCTCAGCCATTCAAATTATTTCAACCATTTTGGGCTGAAAAGATGCTGTTGCCTAGTTTGTTTATAGAATTAGATATGTCTAATAAGGACGCTACTGATGAGTCTTCGGAGTACAAACATCCGGATCTATATTGAAAATTCAAAATGGAATACGAACCACTTGAATGTAAATAATTTACCTGTATATGTTCCATTGCACATGTTAAAACTATTTTTAAAACTCCACCTTCTTTTCGTGCCAAAATGTAAGAAAATAATTAACCCGAATAATCCAGTCATTTTGTTTTCAGCCTCTCTCTCCATTCGCTACAAGAGGACACTGGATTATTCTAATTAGAAAATAATACACATACTATAATTTCTGGTCTGACAAGTTTCAATTGACTTCGTCTTCAGACTTTAATATAGCGAACGACTGGATTATTCGGGTTATATATACCTAATAGCAGTTTGGATACGACGAAAGGACGATAGATTTTGGACAATACTGTTTGCTTCTGATAGACTTTGGACAATATGTTTTGTTTTCATCTGCATTTTTTTTTATTTGCATTTCTTTGAATATTTACTGGCCCAGCGGGCCTGTGAACTTAGAAATTTTGCTGGCCCGATTAAAAAAAACACTGCTTCGGTGGGCTTTGGACTAACGCTTAGTTCAAAGACTGGTGTCAGAATTTGATTCCATCAGGAAAAATACATCAAATTAAGTATAGTATGACTAAAGCAATTAGACTAAAGCATTTAGAATATGGACTGCCAAGTGTATAAGAAATTCTTTAAAATTTCCATGGCAATTTTTCCATGGATTTCGGCACAAAATAAGACCCAGATTAGAGAGTAATTTCCGATTGCATTGGTAGTGCTAGTTGGTGGGTAGAACATCGGCACATCATAGCGCATGAAGTACAACCTGAACACGCTTTGAACATTGTTTGAAATAAACTGTATATTGGTGTTGGTATTTGTGTTAAGTTAAGAGCTATATAGCTATATAGTTCTTAACTGTTTATTTATTGGATTTCCCTGACCAGTGTAGATCACCACACAAGAAATGGAGAAAACAGGAGATTTCTGAAGTTGGCAATAAGGACGTTTGTGGAGAAGCATGGGATACCATCAGTAAATGTTAAAAAAAAGTATGACAGGAGTGTGCTCACTACATTGCTCAGACTACTGGCCTTGTGAAATCAGGTTATATTTAGCAACATATATGTAGTAACATGAATGTATTGGAATCGTTTACTTAACACTCCCTACCCCTTAATATCATCCTCCACTCCCTCTGAACCAATATACTTAAATTTGTCCTACTAACTAGCTTCATTTAACAACCTTCATTGTATTAATCTGTCTGAAAATCGTGCCCTCATCTTTTTGTATTGATTAATTTTACCATTGAGAAAACTCAAATGCTTTGATTGTACTGAAGATGTGGGTCAAGCTATCAGTCTGTCCAGATTTTGGAGTGTAGGTGTCACAAAAACACTTAGATGAAACAATGTATATACACCAAGTATGATATATATGATACACACTGTGATTTGAAAATATTTTATTATTGGTCTTTGATTAAGAAATATCAGTTTTTATTGTCAGCTTGGTTTGCAAAACTTCACAATTAGACCACGTTTCCAAGTCTTTTATTTTTAGAGGTAGATGAGTTTAACTTACTAAACAATAGAATTAGTATATCATGATAGTTTCGTGTATCATAATAGATGGTGCATCTTTTCTTTGGAATTTGTGTGGCAAAACATGGACGATTCATTGCTAGATCATTAACAATCCAAAAGTATATAGTTAAAGCAAAGTGTTGATGACATAACCACACTTAATATTGTTTCTTTGTCTTCAAAGCTTAGCTCAGGCATTATCAGCTCTTTTTCAATGGCATTCTTGTTGTCACTGATGTTGAAGACATATGTGCTATCATAAGTGTTGACATTTAGAGATAATTCTCTAACATTGCTGAGTAATTAAACTTTATTATTGCATGCATTAGGTCAATAAAGGCAAAAACCGCACTATAAAAGTCAGATAATGGTATCTGGTCTCATGCAGACGTACATGACGAGATTCGTCGCACACGTCTATAATTCAAATTCAGTCAGTCTGGTCTCATTCTCATTTAGTCTGCTGTCAAGTTAACATCACTTTTAGCCATCTGATTTGTTGTTTAAGTTTAGTTGTTGTTTCAGGAAATATTGATTGGTGCAGCCTGATAAATATCTAAGTGATTCACACATGGCTTGCAATATCAATAGCATAGATGATATGTCAGCATACAGTGCTAAATACAGCATGATTGAGTAATTATTAATAGTTTTTACACACCTAATTTTATTGTCATGATAAAGAAACAACACATGTCAAGTCAATCATGCCTAAGCAAACAAGAGCTCCACCAGGATACTTTTTGGCTACTAGCTGGATGTAAAATTTGGCATTGAAACTTGTTTGGTTCATTTATTTTGAGGAAAAACTCAGAAGGAGAAAGTCGCAATAACCTACTTTACATAATTTGTGGATTATTTGGTATTTGCATTTAACTCTAAGTTTCTGGCATGTAGCATGTTCTGTACAATCATATGGTGTGCAGCTGTGTAATCCCTTTTTGTTTTTAGATAGAATAGGTGTGGTGTGTGTTTTTACAGATCTTTATATAATGGGAGTTTTTTTTATATCTTCAGGAGCTTCATGCAGATCACAGTACACCAAGATGAAATGGTTTTTTTTCCCTTCTACATGTTTGGCCAGTGATCAATACATCACAATTAGTGATGTGTCCAAGGGAGGTGCTCTTACAAGCAGATAAGACAAGAACAGATTTAATACGCTTTTATTATACAGTGTTGTGCAATTAAGATTTTGGGAAATATTAGAGTCATACCCAATTTTATTTACATGACTTCTTTGTATTAGTTAAGTTAGTTAATGGTCCTTTTCATCCCAACTGGGACATACGGCTGCAACCATCTTCCGCCATTTGGATCGGTCTTACTTCTTTGTATTGAAAGTTACCAATTAAAATTTCAGGTCATAACTTAAAACTATAATAAGTATAGAAGATGAGAAAATTTGTCAAAACTTTATAGCTGAATAGTATGTGCATAGCCTTCATGTTCTGGAATGTAACCAGAATAACAGAGTTCCAGTAACTATCAGTTAAGCTTTTATTGATCAAACATCAATATGTTCTTTGTTTTAAAGAAACTTCTATTTGCAACACTGTTGTACAATTAATCACATTATATTTAAAAGTTATGGTATACATTGTAAATGACTTACAGGATACAATCAAACTATATTGTGAAATGCGCAATGTTAATCACTCACTCAATATAACACTCATTTTCTACCAATATTTATACATAAAGTTTATTCTGGAGGGACTGCTTGACATTATAAGCTACTAAAGCTCAATAACAAAGCATCCATAGTCACAGTGGAAGACCCAGCTTCAAATCCTGGTAGTAGGCATCTACCTCTGTCTGGCTAATCACTCAAATTTCACTAGCGTGTTCTACATTTGTCAATTTTATAAGCATATTTTATATTGCAGCAGTGAAATACAATATCTGATGTTTTATTAGCGATGTGTTCCAGCATAAGAGCCCTTTTCCCTAGTTCATTTGTATAAATAGCAGAAGACATCAATATGATGCAAACAAGTTTCAATGATTATTTGCTTGTTCGCAACATGTTTTTGATAGACTGCAGGTTCTGGGTGGGTCAAGTATCTTTGAAGCCACCATTAGAGAAATGGAGAAATTAGGCAATGTATATTTTAAGGAGTTGCAGTTAGGTTGCTAATGGCTTATCAGAAGCTTAGCTTGGGTAGTTCTGAAACCGGCTCTATCAATGGAAAGAGAATTCATGTCAGGCATCACGATGTGGACCCTGATGTGAAGAATCATTATGATGTAGATACAGAGTACTTCTTGTCATTCATAAAATCATACATTGTGGAGGCACTGTGTGATTTATTTGGACTTTCTGATCTAAACAGTATTCCAACCAAGAACATACCTCCAGACCCATTAACAGAGATGTTGCTTCAGAAGAGTATGGACCATTTTATTGAAGTGTATATCTTGGCAGGGCACAACATTTACATGGTTGCCAAAGAAACTGTCCAGGAGTCATTGATCCACATTCAAGTTAAAGCAAGCAATACATTGGAATAAAAGTCCATTTTAAATTGAAACTGAAAAGAATCGATTTTTACAATCGTCTGCAACTGTTCTCACATTTATTGTTGGAAAATTGTGATTCTTCATACATATTACATCTATAGTTATCTTATGTTAATGCAAACATAGACTAATCACTGTACTGCCAAAAATTTTGTAATATTTATTGCCCCTCTTTTACTTGCAGCTGCAGGCAACTAGTATCACACTTAATAATAAAATGAAACTGTACAGTAACTATAGATTATTTCCCTCACGTGCACAGAAGTGAGGCATTAGAGAAAGTGGGGCGTTATTTAAGTAAGCAACTTCCACAACATTCCTCTAGTTGTCTCGCCAGCTTTGGCGGAAGTGTGACACTTGTATCTCTCAATCCCACCTATAGTGACAGTGTCTGCAACAGTTATGGTTATGGCTTAACATTTTTTTTCTTTTTTGATACAATTCCCAAACCCTGATGCATATTTGAACTGGAGGATAAGTAAGCGTTTTCCTTTTGTCTCCACACAACCCTATCCTCCCTTTGTTCCTTATGCAAGTTCAAGGTCATCTTAAATTCTTTAATAAATTTTTTGATTACAATCAGGTCCTAAATGCATTGTGTTGGTGGTGGTGGTGGGGAATTTGTGGAATTTTTGGAACTGTGCTTTTATCTCCATACATGATCACCTTCCTTGTGCCCTATTGGTAAGGTCATGGTCACCCGAAAATTTAAATGGATTTATCAAGCGAGGGGGCAGGTGAGATATTTACTTACATTGTCTGAATAACTTAATATTATTTCCTAAAAATAACTAGTATTGAATGGAATGAATCAGTAATGTACCTGGGTATGTTGTAATATTGTATAATTTCATTCATGTTTCTGTTATGCGTTGAATTAAACATCAGTCCGGTGAAAAGCAATTTCACCAGATACATCAGCTTTCACATATTCCTTTAAAGCCATGTACACATGGTATCTTTTTGATTTGTTCTGTTACAAATCTCATGCCACTTGCGCTACTAGGTGCATCATTTTGACAAAGGTAACAGCATATAAATTCAGAAGCCTCATATGGACAGTCAAAGTAATCATTCCCATTTATCTCATGATTTAGTTGTTACTAAATGAATATGGTGCCACTCGGACATACAATATAGCCACCACATGGGCTATCTTGAAAACCTTATTGCTACTCATTCTGAATGGATGGTGATATCAACATGAGGTTGTCTCGAAAAGACTTCTTATGATGTCTGGGTGGTCTTAAATGAAAATGGTTCTAATCAGGCGTCCAGTATGGCTGCCACAGCAGTCATGTTGAAAATCTTGATATCACTACTCCTGAACAGAAAGTCATATTGACATGGAGTTTTCACCAGGAGACTTCTTATAATGTCTAGGTGGTCCTAAATGACAATTGTGCCGATCTGATGTCTAATAATGTTGCCACAGTGGCCATGTTGACATTTTTTATCACTACTACTCCTGAATGGATGGTCAAATCAACATGATGTTTTCACTGAAAGACTTCTTATGATGTTTAGTTGGTCCTGAATGAAAGTTGATCTGATGTCCAATATGACCACCATGTCAGCCATCTAAAAAATCTTAAAATGTTCCAATTAACCAACAGGACTATTCACAATTATAACAGGAGGCACAACTTTTACCTTTCATGTATTTTAAAAAGTTATGCTTTGCCTTGCTTACAAAATGTAATTGAATTTATTATTGGATTATAACTATGTAAATAAAGGCAAACATTGACAACAATGGATTTGTGTAATACAAATAATGGGGCTATATGGCTGATGTAATGTTATTTTTGGGCACTTAAATATTGGTGTTGAAAAATTATATGGATTCAAATAAATAAAGAAGAAAGAATTTACCTTTTAAGAACATTGTTGTTGACATTGACATTTTAAGTGAAAGTAGAATGCTAATTAAAGAAAACTATAGACGATGCAGAAGATGGACTCTTCCACAACACAAGGACGAACATGGCGGATTACATGTACGCAGACCACTGTTTTTAGCATGTATCGAATGAATGGTGTTGCGCTGCATCTCGATAAGAATTATGTTTACATCATTCGTGCACGAAGTTAATTCGATAATATAACCTACATTTCGAGACGCTGATGTAAAAATTAAATGAGAAACAGACACGGATATCATTCGCGATGCTGTACAGAACGAACTATAATATAGTGACGCAAATAAATACATTCAACCGACCGTGTTGTGCTGATGTAGGAGATGCAATCTATAGCACTCAGATTAGGCATGTTTAGCATGTAAGCCACTTTATAATGAATCAAAATATAAAGAGTGAACCTTACCTCCACTTTATCACCTTTTCATAAATACTAGACCACAGAGACATGTCATAAATTGATTCTGAAGATAATGAATGTAGTTTCCTCTGACACGGGATTTTTTGCGCCGATGTAACTAAATTTAGTAGTGTGTGTTTTTCCCAAGGGAAATAATTCTCACAGTAAATATTTGTAAAAAGTGAACAGGGTTACTTTCTTAAATATACTGGAACGGAAGCAGCTATATAAGCATTGTGCACACAGTTGGACAGCTTTGAATGTTTAAGCAGAATAGATCAATTAAATCAATGATCACATGTATGTGCAATTATTTCTATAAGTCAGTTTAAAAGACTATAGAGTTTAATAAATAAAGATTATATTAGATAGGTGTTTACACGATGAAACCCGCTACTAAACTCCCTCACTTGTTTAACTGCACTAAAATATATGTTTCGGTAATTTGATAACCTCATGAGCTCCAGCCCTAACTGTAAATTGTCTATTTTAAAATTAAACAGACTAGGGAGATAGGATTAAGATATACCGTATATATATACCATTATATCTCCCTTGCTTTTAAAAAAAAAATGAAAATCTATCATCTTAATGTTACCTCTGTGTATCATTTAAGGATGTACATTTTTTCTTTAATGAAAATTCTATCCTATCTATGACTGGATAATGAGTTACAATTTACAAATCAAACTTTACTTTACAGCTTAAAACCAGATAATCAAAACATGATCTATAAAATTTAAACTTACCATTTATCCAGAATTGAATAGAATAAAACTGCTTAATATTATAGACGTTAGGATTCTTCTGAATTTAAATATTTTATCCATTTTTAAATCAGTACGTTACTTATTACTGCACTATTCTGTTAGAATCAAATTGCTTATATAATTTCAATGTCATGAATCTTTAACACTGTTCTATCAGTCTTTCTGGGTTTCATAAGTCTTCCACTTCGGATTCTGCATTGTAAGTTCATTTTGTTGCAAACCACTCGTAAATCTGAGGCATCTGATTCATCTTCTACCTCTTCATTGTTTGACGATTTGTATTAATCATCATTTTCCTCATCGTTTGACGTTTTATTTAGCACTAACATAAGGTCTTCCGATTTTGTCGGTATTCACCTCGACTTGTTTTTTTTACTAAGGAAGACCTTGGTGCGACTTCTTGAATAACAGTACCTTGATCAGTCCATTTATTATTACTGTTATGAATTCTAATAGTCACTCCTGGAATGAGCTGTTTCAATGGTTTCACTGCTGACTGATTATAGTAGAACTTTTTATTTTCCCTTTTCTTTAGTTTCCATTGCATAACTTTCTTTGATATTTTTAACTTGCCATGGCTCTCGATTTGTAGATAGATTAGCTCGGATTTTTTTCTTCCCATTACTAGTTTTGATGGGGACAATTTTCTACGGGAGTAGATATATCAGTTAAAAGTCTAAGATATGGAACTTCTCCGCTTCGTTACATTTGGTAATGATTGACTTTACAATCTCTACTGCTTTTTCAGCTAAACCATTTGATTTTGGGTGTCCAGAGTTACTTGTCATGTGTCTAAAATCCCAATCTTTGGCAAATGGTGTAAAATCAAGGTGTAACGGACTGAAATTTGCAGATGTCATTGTAAAATAAAGAATTGTAAAAATAATAATAATAATAATAATAATAATAATAATAATAATAATAATTCTCAACATTTTGATGTATGTGATTTTGCACTGGATTAAACCCGTGGCATGTATAAGGATGCTAGTACTTGAGTGCATTGTTTGGGACTTGATTGACTATTAATGAGACTCGCGCATCGGTGTAACCAGAAAGTGACATTCCAGTTCAGTTTAACTAGCGACATAGTAGTGATTCGCACTGGCATGATAAGTGCTACACGGCCAATCTCTTTTTCAATGAGGTCTCGTTTGGTACCATATATACTCGATTATAAGTTGACTCGACTATAAATCTACATAATCTGACTCTGAGACTTTCTATACCGACTTTGTTTCATTTACCGAGAATGGCACGAACCAAACAAACTGCACGGAAGTCTACCGGAGGTATGGAAAGACGTGCATCCACCACTGGGGAAAGCCAGCCTGCAGCCTAGGAACGTGATTTTTGTTAAGTATAACGTGATGAATCAAATACAAATATAGAAATTTTGAAGATAAAATGAACTTTTGAATAGTTTTTACATGTTTCACGTGTGAACATAATAATATATGACATATATGCACTGTGACTTTTATTTGACCTGTATTGGTATATTGTGACTATGATTTGTGACTATTATTCATATGCTATAAGCATTTTGAGTGCTTATCTGGATACAGAATTGAAACAAAGCAGCACGCTATAGAAAAGCACAAAATGCCCGTGCTACAGCAATATTTCAGGACAACAGCAACCTTTATGCAACAAGGCGGAACGCTAGTGGCAGCAAGGAGGCCGGGCGTACAAGGGATAGATGTTTCACACTACTCAAGGGAAGAAAGACCGAACAGTGGGGAAACCCTCAGCGCACCACAAGAGCATGGAATTAACTTAAAAGAAATACAAGCGCTCACATGGGATGGAAACGGCATAGCAACTTTACATCCAAACGGAGAAAAGCCACTTCTGAACAAAAGCATTTAAAAAATCGGAATCAAATACGCTAAAGTCATAGTACCACCACCGATAGAACGACAAATAGCAAACAAGCAAGTGGACATTTTCATAACCTGTATACCCATGGAAATACCAATAGAAGCCACAGTTGAACGATTTAAACAAAAGTATGACATAGAAGTGACAACCTTTAAAATGGCGACTTACAAATCACACCCAACCATTCAGACAGGGGGAAGAATTATCCAAGTGCCAAAAGGGAATGAAGTCAAAGTGCCACCATTCTTCTATATCCACGGCTTCATGGTGAGGTCGTGGTATAGACGATGTATCTTTCACCGAAAATGCTCAAAGTGTGGAAATACGGGTCATGACCCGAGATCGTGCACCACACCAAAGGAAACACCGCAAGAAAAAACGACCACAACAAATAAGGAGTCACAGATACTAGAACCCATGGATCAAGAAAAAAACACGCCAACCAGACCAGAAATGGATATCATAGCAGAGAGACACATTGTATCAAATTACCTAACAAAAAAAAATCCGACGATTCGAACAGCGCTCGAAAAAATGGCGACCCCTCAACAAGCGCCAAAGAAAAATCAACAGAGTACAACACAATCAAGCAACCCACCACGAGTGGCAACACAGATTCAACAACAGACATATCAAACAAGACAATTAGGGACTGAACAAGTGGTGCTACCACAAGAAGCGCCACTAACAAAACAACCAGCTACGGCAAACACAACAACAACAACAATAACATTACTGACAAGTAAGAAAGCAACCATGGTAACACCCCTGGATTTGCCTCAGGGGGAGCCATCCAGAGAAAAGCAACGGAAACAAGGAAAAAGTACAACAAGAACAAACAAGGAGAAAGAATACTATCGTCTAGTATATAACTCGGACTCAATGGAAGAAGAAGACAGTCAACCAAACCAGGGGAAGAGAAAGACCATCTCCCCCCTACAAAGAGCACAACCGAGAAAGAAATAACTTTGTCAATTATTGTATAGAAATAGACACACACACACACATATATATATATATATATATATATATATATATATATATATATAAAGAAAAAAAAAAGATAGAATATACAAATATTATCAAAATATGAATACAAACTTCACATTGTAACCCAAAATGAAACTATCTATAACAAAAACTAACCCCAAACATAATACTATAACAAAATACAAATAGAATATAAATATTACATTAGAACCAAGAGAGAAACCAATTATAATATATAACTAAACTCAAATCTAATTTTTCCTTTTCGGACATGTGGGCGAAATGCTCCCTCGCCCTCCTCGCCCGATACCGGAATACTAACTCAATATAATATAATATACTAAATAAAACAAGAATAGGAACAAAATCTCTAGAAATCTTTTGGTTTGTGGTTAGAGAATCCAAACAAGCACTTATCTAGAAACTGATTATAAGAATCTACTCAATAACAATAATATATCTAAACTCAAAATTAACTTCTCATTTCCGGGCATGTGTGGGAGAATCCCTCCTCGCCCACCCTGCCTAGTATAAGAATACTATATCTAAATAACTTAACATAATATACTGAACAATAAAATAAAATAAAGCTACAACTTTATAATAATATACAAAATAGACTCTTTAACTAAAATCTAACAATATATGTATAACAACATAACAAATATATAACAACTAAAACAGAACAACTAACGAAAGACTCCTATCTGAAGGCATGCGGGTACCGGACCACCCTCTTTGCCTCAGAATAGGAACCTCTTAAAAACTAAAAAATATAACATACTAATAACGAGGGAGAGAGAGAAGAAAATAGGTGACAGGTAAGCCACCACACATGCACACACCTATATAAGGAACAATTAGAATACAACTTTGAAAATGTTGACAAAAAAACCCCAAAATTAAACATAAACTTTAAAACACAAACACTTAAAGAAGAAAATAAAAACTTTACAAACTTAACAAACTTAAACAAGACCTCAGGGCGGAGGTCACTCAAGATTAGAAACTGACTCGGGGTGGAAAGGAAAGGAAATCAGCCCAACAGGAAATACCTGTTGGCAGGAAAGTACGGACCCAGAAACCCTGAACCCGAGAAAATTTGAACCTCTAGGAAACAACTAGAAGAATCGCAATCCAAATTAACAATAAAATAAATGATTTAAATTTTTCTTTTTTTTCTACTATAAATGATGTAATGCGAGGTCGCCTCTATAGTTCTAACCAGCCTTATATGCTGGGACGGGCTAAGAGGCGACCACAAATAAAAGACTATAAGTCGACCCCCCCCCCCCTTTCAGGGCTGCAAAAAGTGAATTTCTCTTTGACCCTCCTATAAGTCGGGGTGTATTTTGCAAGTCAGATCCATCTAAAGGGGTGACTTCTTAATGAGTCAGAAATGCACTTTGGAAATATAAACAAGCCAAACTGGATAGATAGATAAGAAAAATAAAGACAAAACCAGTGTAAAATACAATTATATTATTGAGTGAAATATGTCACAAATAAATTTACAACTTACAATTTGTCCAGCTTTGTGTAATAAAGTCCATTGAAATCCATAATGCTTGACATTTTAAATCCATTTATATGATAAATCAACGAATTCAATTATAGGTCACATACCGGTATAAAAATAGAAGCTCAGAATGATCCGATTCACAATATCCCGCAATATGTTAATTCCACACGTCGTACAAATAAACAATGAAAGTTAAGTCCACTTTTTTGTGATTCACGGTATCCTATAAATGTCACTATCTAATGTCATCTGGTACAAAGTCCAAGAATTAATCCTCATTGTCTGATAAAGTTCTGAAATCCTACATCGTCGTCGAGTCATTGTAAATCGTCGTCATCTAGTCATCGTTAATCTCGTTTGACTCCGATTCTCGGCTTTACTGTCATATGCAGGTGCTTATGCAGAGACTGAGCTTGGGCTCTGTGAGTAACACTTTGATCATAAAGTCAGAAATCTATTAAAGATTGCAACTGAACACATTTCAATTGTGCGGCAAGATCAAAGGGAGTTCAAATAGCCACCCTCTGTTACTTGGCACTGAACAAGTATCAAACTCGCAGCTTGATAAAAGGGTTGTCACGTGGGAAAACAAAGAGTGTGGTGCCTATACAAGCAAAGGGATTAAGGTCAAAGTATATGCACAAGAAGTTGTAGAACTCTGCTTGGCACTGAACAAGTATAGATTGGCGACTCGATCAAAAGGATTGTCAACTTGAAAAAAAATTGAATCCCTTTACAGGCCAATGGCTTATCGGCCCACGTGCACTGGCAGATAACTTGGGAAATATCACTTGGGAGTTAAATCTGATTTGAGTAAAAGGAAAATACAAATTAAATAAAAACTTTTATTGCATCAAGCACAGTCTTGATACAGCAAAACACAAATATTAATCCAAATACAGGTTGTTCGGACTTGCACCAAAATGGAGGCAATATACTTACTAGTAAACACCCACGGTAAACATTGACGGACACTTCATTTTGCGGTAGGTAGTATTTAATTTACCGGTAATATTTTCAAATTAATAAAATCCAAATAATTGTACATGTATTGTGCAATTAATACCGTAATGAAACGGATAAAGACAGTGCATACCATATATGCAGCATAGGAATAGTGGCATGAAAATGTAAAAATATATGAATTGACAGTATTTGTATGTACTGCAAACATCTAGAGTTTCCAACATTACGAATTTACCCCAAGATTTTTTTTTAATGTCGTGCTTATAAGACGACCCCTACTCTGCATGAATCAAATTCTAAGTAAAAAAACGTCGAATTATAAGCGAGTATATACGGTATGTGCAGTTCAAAATTGTATAACCACTTTTTCATAGTCTGCTTGCTTTAACTTGAATAAATACTGAGTAGCTGCACTAGTTGTCAATGGGTTGGATGCAGTTTTTAAAAGAGATATGCACTTTTTATGCATTTTATAAGCCGGGTGAGTTTTGATGGCATCAATTTTGAAGTTGTCCTTTCCTTTGACAAATGGTGAGGGTTCATCAGGTCTTGAATTTGTTTTACATGAAGAACAGCATACGATTTGTTTCTCCTCGTCATACCTCAGCCATTCAAATTATTTCAACCATTTTGGGCTGAAAAGATGCTGTTGCCTAGTTTGTTTATAGAATTAGATATGTCTAATAAGGACGCTACTGATGAGTCTTCGGAGTACAAACATCCGGATCTATATTGAAAATTCAAAATGGAATACGAACCACTTGAATGTAAATAATTTACCTGTATATGTTCCATTGCACATGTTAAAACTATTTTTAAAACTCCACCTTCTTTTCGTGCCAAAATGTAAGAAAATAATTAACCCGAATAATCCAGTCATTTTGTTTTCAGCCTCTCTCTCCATTCGCTACAAGAGGACACTGGATTATTCTAATTAGAAAAAAATACACATACTATAATTTCTGGTCTGACAAGTTTCAATTGACTTCGTCTTCAGACTTTAATATAGCGAACGACTGGATTATTCGGGTTATATATACCTAATAGCAGTTTGGATACGACGAAAGGACGATAGATTTTGGACAATACTGTTTGCTTCTGATGGACTTTGGACAATATGTTTTGTTTTCATCTGCATTTTTTTTTATTTGCATTTCTTTGAATATTTACTGGCCCAGCGGGCCTGTGAACTTAGAAATTTTGCTGGCCCGATTAAAAAAAACACTGCTTCTGTGGGCTTTGGACTAACGCTTAGTTCAAAGACTGGTGTCAGAATTTGATTCCATCAGGAAAAATACATCAAATTAAGTATAGTATGACTAAAGCAATGAGACTAAAGCATTTAGAATATGGACTGCCAAGTGTATAAGAAATTCTTTAAAATTTCCATGGCAATTTTTCCATGGATTTCGGCACAAAATAAGACCCAGATTAGAGAGTAATTTCCGATTGCATTGGTAGTGCTAGTTGGTGGGTAGAACATCGGCACATCATAGCGCATGAAGTACAACCTGAACACGCTTTGAACATTGTTTGAAATAAACTGTATATTGGTGTTGGTATTTGTGTTAAGTTAAGAGCTATATAGCTATATAGTTCTTAACTGTTTATTTATTGGATTTCCCTGACCAGTGTAGATCACCACACAAGAAATGGAGAAAACAGGAGATTTCTGAAGTTGGCAATAAGGACGTTTGTGGAGAAGCATGGGATACCATCAGTAAATGTTAAAAAAAAGTATGACAGGAGTGTGCTCACTACATTGCTCAGACTACTGGCCTTGTGAAATCAGGTTATATTTAGCAACATATATGTAGTAACATGAATGTATTGGAATCGTTTACTTAACACTCCCTACCCCTTAATATCATCCTCCACTCCCTCTGAACCAATATACTTAAATTTGTCCTACTAACTAGCTTCATTTAACAACCTTCATTGTATTAATCTGTCTGAAAATCGTGCCCTCATCTTTTTGTATTGATTAATTTTACCATTGAAAAAACTCAAATGCTTTGATTGTACTGAAGATGTGGGTCAAGCTATCAGTCTGTCCAGATTTTGGAGTGTAGGTGTCACAAAAACACTTAGATGAAACAATGTATATACACCAAGTATGATATATATGATACACACTGTGATTTGAAAATATTTTATTATTGGTCTTTGGTTAAGAAATATCAGTTTTTATTGTCAGCTTGGTTTGTAAAACTTCACAATTAGACCACGTTTCCAAGTCTTTTATTTTTAGAGGTAGATGAGTTTAACTTACTAAACAATAGAATTAGTATATCATGATAGTTTCGTGTATCATAATAGATGGTGCATCTTTTTCTTTGGAATTTGTGTGGCAAAACATGGACGATTCAATTAGACCACGTTTCCAAGTCTTTTATTTTTAGAGGTAGATGAGTTTAACTTACTAAACAATAGAATTAGTATATCATGATAGTTTCGTGTATCATAATAGATGGTGCATCTTTTCTTTGGAATTTGTGTGGCAAAACATGGACGATTCATTGCTAGATCATTAACAATCCAAAAGTATATAGTTAAAGCAAAGTGTTGATGACATAACCACACTTAATATTGTTTCTTTGTCTTCAAAGCTTAGCTCAGGCATTATCAGCTCTTTTTCAATGGCATTCTTGTTGTCACTGATGTTGAAGACATATGTGCTATCATAAGTGTTGACATTTAGAGATAATTCTCTAACATTGCTGAGTAATTAAACTTTATTATTGCATGCATTAGGTCAATAAAGGCAAAAACCGCACTATAAAAGTCAGATAATGGTATCTGGTCTCATGCAGACGTACATGACGAGATTCGTCGCACACGTCTATAATTCAAATTCAGTCAGTCTGGTCTCATTCTCATTTAGTCTGCTGTCAAGTTAACATCACTTTTAGCCATCTGATTTGTTGTTTAAGTTTAGTTGTTGTTTCAGGAAATATTGATTGGTGCAGCCTGATAAATATCTAAGTGATTCACACATGGCTTGCAATATCAATAGCATAGATGATATGTCAGCATACAGTGCTAAATACAGCATGATTGAGTAATTATTAATAGTTTTTACACACCTAATTTTATTGTCATGATAAAGAAACAACACATGTCAAGTCAATCATGCCTAAGCAAACAAGAGCTCCACCAGGATACTTTTTGGCTACTAGCTGGATGTAAAATTTGGCATTGAAACTTGTTTGGTTCATTTATTTTGAGGAAAAACTCAGAAGGAGAAAGTCGCAATAACCTACTTTACATAATTTGTGGATTATTTGGTATTTGCATTTAACTCTAAGTTTCTGGCATGTAGCATGTTCTGTACAATCATATGGTGTGCAGCTGTGTAATCCCTTTTTGTTTTTAGATAGAATAGGTGTGGTGTGTGTTTTTACAGATCTTTATATAATGGGAGTTTTTTTTATATCTTCAGGAGCTTCATGCAGATCACAGTACACCAAGATGAAATGTTTTTTTTTCCCTTCTACATGTTTGGCCAGTGATCAATACATCACAATTAGTGATGTGTCCAAGGGAGGTGCTCTTACAAGCAGATAAGACAAGAACAGATTTAATACGCTTTTATTATACAGTGTTGTGCAATTAAGATTTTGGGAAATATTAGAGTCATACCCAATTTTATTTACATGACTTCTTTGTATTAGTTAAGTTAGTTAATGGTCCTTTTCATCCCAACTGGGACATACGGCTGCAACCATCTTCCGCCATTTGGATCGGTCTTACTTCTTTGTATTGAAAGTTACCAATTAAAATTTCAGGTCATAACTTAAAACTATAATAAGTATAGAAGATGAGAAAATTTGTCAAAACTTTATAGCTGAATAGTATGTGCATAGCCTTCATGTTCTGGAATGTAACCAGAATAACAGAGTTCCAGTAACTATCAGTTAAGCTTTTATTGATCAAACATCAATATGTTCTTTGTTTTAAAGAAACTTCTATTTGCAACACTGTTGTACAATTAATCACATTATATTTAAAAGTTATGGTATACATTGTAAATGACTTACAGGATACAATCAAACTATATTGTGAAATGCGCAATGTTAATCACTCACTCAATATAACACTCATTTTCTACCAATATTTATACATAAAGTTTATTCTGGAGGGACTGCTTGACATTATAAGCTACTAAAGCTCAATAACAAAGCATCCATAGTCACAGTGGAAGACCCAGCTTCAAATCCTGGTAGTAGGCATCTACCTCTGTCTGGCTAATCACTCAAATTTCACTAGCGTGTTCTACATTTGTCAATTTTATAAGCATATTTTATATTGCAGCAGTGAAATACAATATCTGATGTTTTATTAGCGATGTGTTCCAGCATAAGAGCCCTTTTCCCTAGTTCATTTGTATAAATAGCAGAAGACATCAATATGATGCAAACAAGTTTCAATGATTATTTGCTTGTTCGCAACATGTTTTTGATAGACTGCAGGTTCTGGGTGGGTCAAGTATCTTTGAAGCCACCATTAGAGAAATGGAGAAATTAGGCAATGTATATTTTAAGGAGTTGCAGTTAGGTTGCTAATGGCTTATCAGAAGCTTAGCTTGGGTAGTTCTGAAACCGGCTCTATCAATGGAAAGAGAATTCATGTCAGGCATCACGATGTGGACCCTGATGTGAAGAATCATTATGATGTAGATACAGAGTACTTCTTGTCATTCATAAAATCATACATTGTGGAGGCACTGTGTGATTTATTTGGACTTTCTGATCTAAACAGTATTCCAACCAAGAACATACCTCCAGACCCATTAACAGAGATGTTGCTTCAGAAGAGTATGGACCATTTTATTGAAGTGTATATCTTGGCAGGGCACAACATTTACATGGTTGCCAAAGAAACTGTCCAGGAGTCATTGATCCACATTCAAGTTAAAGCAAGCAATACATTGGAATAAAAGTCCATTTTAAATTGAAACTGAAAAGAATCGATTTTTACAATCGTCTGCAACTGTTCTCACATTTATTGTTGGAAAATTGTGATTCTTCATACATATTACATCTATAGTTATCTTATGTTAATGCAAACATAGACTAATCACTGTACTGCCAAACATTTTGTAATATTTATTGCCCCTCTTTTACTTGCAGCTGCAGGCAACTAGTATCACACTTAATAATAAAATGAAACTGTACAGTAACTATAGATTATTTCCCTCACGTGCACAGAAGTGAGGCATTAGAGAAAGTGGGGCGTTATTTAAGTAAGCAACTTCCACAACATTCCTCTAGTTGTCTCGCCAGCTTTGGCGGAAGTGTGACACTTGTATCTCTCAATCCCACCTATAGTGACAGTGTCTGCAACAGTTATGGTTATGGCTTAACATTTTTTTTCTTTTTTGATACAATTCCCAAACCCTGATGCATATTTGAACTGGAGGATAAGTAAGCGTTTTCCTTTTGTCTCCACACAACCCTATCCTCCCTTTGTTCCTTATGCAAGTTCAAGGTCATCTTAAATTCTTTAATAAATTTTTTGATTACAATCAGGTTCTAAATGCATTGTGTTGGTGGTGGTGGTGGGGAATTTGTGGAATTTTTGGAATTGTGCTTTTATCTCCATACATGATCACCTTCCTTGTGCCCTATTGGTAAGGTCATGGTCACCCGAAAATTTAAATGGATTTATCAAGCGAGGGGGCAGGTGAGATATTTACTTACATTGTCTGAATAACTTAATATTATTTCCTAAAAATAACTAGTATTGAATGGAATGAATCAGTAATGTACCTGGGTATGTTGTAATATTGTATAATTTCATTCATGTTTCTGTTATGCGTTGAATTAAACATCAGTCCGGTGAAAAGCAATTTCACCAGATACATCAGCTTTCACATATTCCTTTAAAGCCATGTACACATGGTATCTTTTTGATTTGTTCTGTTACAAATCTCATGCCACTTGCGCTACTAGGTGCATCATTTTGACAAAGGTAACAGCATATAAATTCAGAAGCCTCATATGGACAGTCAAAGTAATCATTCCCATTTATCTCATGATTTAGTTGTGACTAAATGAATATGGTGCCACTCGGACATACAATATAGCCACCACATGGGCTATCTTGAAAACCTTATCGCTACTCATTCTGAATGGATGGTGATATCAACATGAGGTTGTCTCGAAAAGACTTCTTATGATGTCTGGGTGGTCTTAAATGAAAATGGTTCTAATCAGGCGTCCAGTATGGCTGCCACAGCAGTCATGTTGAAAATCTTGATATCACTACTCCTGAACAGAAAGTCATATTGACATGGAGTTTTCACCAGGAGACTTCTTATAATGTCTAGGTGGTCCTAAATGACAATTGTGCCGATCTGATGTCTAATAATGTTGCCACAGTGGCCATGTTGACATTTTTTATCACTACTACTCCTGAATGGATGGTCAAATCAACATGATGTTTTCACTGAAAGACTTCTTATGATGTTTAGTTGGTCCTGAATGAAAGTTGATCTGATGTCCAATATGACCACCATGTCAGCCATCTAAAAAATCTTAAAATGTTCCAATTAACCAACAGGACTATTCACAATTATAACAGGAGGCACAACTTTTACCTTTCATGTATTTTAAAAAGTTATGCTTTGCCTTGCTTACAAAATGTAATTGAATTTATTATTGGATTATAACTATGTAAATAAAGGCAAACATTGACAACAATGGATTTGTGTAATACAAATAATGGGGCTATATGGCTGATGTAATGTTATTTTTGGGCACTTAAATATTGGTGTTGAAAAATTATATGGATTCAAATAAATAAAGAAGAAAGAATTTACCTTTTAAGAACATTGTTGTTGACATTGACATTTTAGGTGAAATTAGAATGCTAATTAAAGAAAACTATAGACGATGCAGAAGATGGACTCTTCCACAACACAAGGACGAACATGGCGGATTACATGTACGCAGACCACTGTTTTTAGCATGTATCGAATGAATGGTGTTGCGCTGCATCTCGATAAGAATTATGTTTACATCATTCGTGCACGAAGTTAATTCGATAATATTACCTACATTTCGAGACGCTGATGTAAAAATTAAATGAGAAACAGACACGGATATCATTCGCGATGCTTTAGAGAACGAACTATAATATAGTGATGCAAATAAATACATTCAACCGACCGTGTTGTGCTGATGTATAGGAGATGCAATCTATAGCACTCAGATTAGGCATGTTTAGCATGTAAGCCACTTTATAATGAATCAAAATATAAAGAGTGAACCTTACCTCCACTTTATCACCTTTTCATAAATACTAGACCACAGAGACATGTCATAAATTGATTCTGAAGATAATGAATGTAGTTTCCGCTGACACGGGATTTTTTGCGCCGATGTAACTAAATTTAGTAGTGTGTGTTTTTCCCAAGGGAAATAATTCTCACAGTAAATATTTGTAAAAAGTGAACAAGGTTACTTTCTTAAATATACTGGAACGGAAGCAGCTTTATAAGCATTGTGCACACAGTTGGACAGCTTTGAATGTTTAAGCAGAATAGATCAATTAAATCAATGATCACATGTATGTGCAATTATTTCTATAAGTCAGTTTAAAAGACTATAGAGTTTAATAAATAAAGATTATATTAGATAGGTGTTTACACGATGAAACCCGCTACTAAACTCCCTCACTTGTTAAGCTGCACTACAACTATTGTTTCTTTAATTTGATAACCTCATGAGCTCCAGCCCTAACTGTCAATTGTCTATTTTAAAATTAAACAGACTAGGGAGGCAGGAGTAAGATATATCGTATATATATACCATTACATCTCCCTATCTTTAAATGAAAATGAAAATCTATCATCTTAATGTTACCTCTGTGTATCATTTAAGGATGTACATTTTTCTTTAATGAAACTTCTATCCTATATATGACCGGATAATGAGTTACAATTTACAGATCAAACTTTACTTGACAGCTTTAAACCAAATAAACTAAAACATGATCTATAGAATTTAAACTTACCGTTTATCCAGAATTGATTTGAATAAAACTGCTTAATATTATATATGTTAGGATCCTTCAGAATTTAAATATTTTATCCATTTTAAAATCAGTGTCTTACTGCACTATTCTGTTAGAATCAAACTGTTGAGGTAATTTCAATGCCATAAATCCTTAACACTGCTTTACTAGTCTTTCTGGTTTTTGTATAATTCTTCCACTTCGGGTTCTGCATTGGAAGTTCATTTTGTTGCAAACCACTCGTAAATCTGAGGCATCTGATTCATCTTCTACCTCTTCATTCTTTGACGATTCGTATTAATCATCATTTTCCTCATCGTTTGACGTTTTATTTGGCATTAACATAAGGTCTTCCGATTTCGTCGGTATTTATCACGACTTGTTTTTACTAAGTAAGACCTTGGTGCGACTTCTTCAATAACAGTACCTTAATCAGTCCATTGGTTATTGTTGTGAATTCTAATAGTCTCTCCTGGACAGAGCTGTTTCAAGGGTTTCATATATATATATATATATATATATATATATATATATATATATATATATATATATATATATATATATATATATATATTGGTCTGAGTATGTTAATGCTTTTGTTCAATTTATGCAGAATTTATATTTATACTGTATATTACACTATATACTGATAGTCCTAAATAACACTTATATAATAAAAAGGAAAATGGGATTCTGTCAAATATTTATGATTTAATTCAATACAATATGATACGTCTATATTCTGCTGAACTTGTACAGGTCATATTAATTATAATAACGAAAATGATAACGTAGCAAAAATGGTGGTGTTATCTCTTTGGAAAGATGAAATATATATTAGTGACCTTCGTATTAAGTACAATATGTTATTTGTTTTCTCTCAATTCTTAATGTATCATTTAATTTTATGCAAATTACTAACCCTGAATTGACTGTTGTCGCTATAATTACACATTATATTATCACTGTCTGTTTAATACTTTGTTCAGTATGCCCTTAATTAATTTAATTGCAAACAACAATAGTGAGACCATCTTACCATCAATTGTTAAACTGTTTGAATACCGTTCTGGAAGAGAGAGAGAGAGAGAGAGAGAGAGAGAGAGAGAGAGAGAGAGAGAGAGAGAGAGAGAGAGAGAGGTAAAAGATAATTAATTTGAAAATTAAACAACTAAGAACACAACCGTGTTAACCAAATTTTATTCATGTAGTAAGAAATCATAACAGAATTTTTTAATACAAATAAGTCGCAGTATAACACAACACATATCAATAGAAATTGGAAAGTACAGATTCCCATAAATTGCTGCTGTCTTCCTAAGCAGTTCACTTGTCCGCTTCGGTTCGTAATGTTGAAGTCTGGATCTTGAAGTGCATCTGAAGCAGTGGACTTAGCGACTGATATGGATTGAAAACTATGCAATTCAACTAGCGTTTCCTTGCTTAGTGCTCTATCTTCTTAGATTGAAAACTATGCAATTCAGCTTGTGTTTCCTTGCTTAGTGCTCTATCTACTTAGATTGAAAACTATGCAATTCAACTTGCGTTTCCTTGCTTAGTGCTCTATCTTCTTAGATTGAAAACTATGCAATTCAACTTGCGTTTCCTTGCTTAGTGCTCTATCTTCTTAGATTGAAAACTATGCAATTCAGCTAGCGTTTCCTTGCTTAGTGCTCTATCTTCTTAGATTGAAAACTATGCAATTCGGCTAGCGTTTCCTTGCTTAGTGCTCTATCTTCTTCGCTTCTGTGGATTGTAAAAGTGGCGTTCATCCTGGTCCCAGACTGTTCCACATACATGGCCGCATTCGAATCGGTTGCATCTGCTACCATCTGTATCTATAAATGTACCAATTACAGAACATATTAACAATTAAATATGCTGAGACTAACGTAGGCATAAGTATTAAATAAAGCAACATATTACAACTCATCATTTGAAAATAGTCACCGCTCTATATCACATTCTTAACAGTTAGATTTTTTTTAAAAATCATCATCATCAGCACATCATATTACCTCATCTGCTTCTAGTTGTGGAATCCTGTGTTTGCAGGGATCGCAGACAAAGTTCAGGTCTGAACCAGTTCGTACAGTCTCTCTGTGTGTCCCAATAGAATACCTAAGTATTGACGAAAAAAAAAAAAAAAAAAAAACAAACAAGATAAATCGCCAGAAAAAGCAACATAATGAAACTCAGCGTAATAGCAATTATATTATAACAGAGTTTCATTTGCTAAAACATTCAAATTTCTGATGCATTATGATAGTTTTCTCAAAGGTACTTGATGCGTACTTCATTGGTATAAAACAAAGATCGAGTAGCAATCACTTTCCATTAGTCATTCACTTAATTTGATACTACTACTACTACTATTAATAATAATAATAATAATAATAATAATAATAATAATAATAATAATATAGGTAACTTACCCATGCCACAGATGACATCGCGAACACGAGTCGCACGTGATCCCGTGCTGCTGTGGTCGAACCGCAGAATTACACTCAATGCTCAAACTATTCATGGTGAAAAAATGAATATATTAAAATATTACTTATTTAAATAAAAGACAACCTATGAGAAAACCTTTTGCAAATGTTTTGCAATTACACCTGTACAAATAAACACATATTTTGTTATTAAAATCAAAAGAACTATAACAAATTTAATATATATATATATATATATATATATATATATATATATATATAAAATTATTTACTTCTTAAATATGAACAGTAATAAACATGGAAAACTGTCATAAATATATCCATTGTAATTACCACACACACACACACACACACATTAGGCAACTAATAATATCGAGTGGGATTGTGTCAATCCTTCTTATCTAACACTCAGTTATAAGACGGAAAGATATAACATTAATTTATAGACTAAAAAAACATCATTTTGCAATCAGTTACACACATGAATCAGTCAGATAATAAAGCAGAACAAACAACGAACACTAAAAAACAGCAACTTTGCCAGGTTTAATTGAATTATAAAATTTATTAAAAATCAATAAACGGTACCATTGTTAATATTTATTTAATTTAATGTTGTTAATATTACAAACACAAGACATGGATACACATGAGAAAATGTTATTTATTATTCTGTTCACTTTTGCACAATACATTCATTTACATATTTTTAACTAGATACATTACGCATTCACGTTCTGTTTTGCTAAAATGTACATGACTCTTTATATGCTGTCCGTATCAAAATATGGTGGGCCGAAGTGACCCGCATATGTGAGACGAATCGACCCATTTGAAATAGCGAAACAACCAGAAAAAAATAGACCCGGGACGAACTGGTTTTGTGCCGAAATGACGATAAGCCGTTCGGAATATGTATTATGTCAAGCAATCTTGATAAATAGAAAAGTCTCAACAAAGCCTTGTACTATTCAGATAGCTTCAGTTAAATGTTCAAAGGTGGCATGTATATAATTATTACTTTACATATAAATTAAAAAGAGTATCTTCTTTAAATATACATAAAAAGTATATTTACAAGCAAAAAAAAATATAGTAAAACATTAAGTATCGAAAATAGTGGAAAGCATAATTTGCGTATTAGTTTTTCTTGTTTATCTTACTTAAGTTTATCTGAGTTTTTCATTATGTTGAAGTCATGAATGAGAACATTTTTATCCCTTCAGGAAAGAGCCATAGTTTCCATTTGAATTCCTGGACAATATTTTCATTGAATGTCTTGATATATATATATATATATATATATATATATATATATATATATATATATATATATATATATATATATATATATATATACATACATACATACATACAGAGTTTTACTATCTGTACAACAATATATTAATTGGGCGTTATAATTTAAAAATATATTATGTTCAAGCTGATAAAATATTACATGTGCTTCAAACCTATAAAAATGACCTCTACCTGTTCATACATTTATTTACATAATTATGCCATTTGGAATTGTTCCTATTGGATTAAAAACTGTCAAGAACTGTTGTTTGTGTGTCAGATCATGGCAGAGACATTCATTCATTTCGTAGAAGAGCTCAGTTATTTTATAAAAACTCCATTTTAAGTTCCAATCACATTATTTAGATCTATAACTGCACATTTTAGCTTGCCTCTACCAAGTAGATTGTACAACCACGAGTGTTGGTGAAGGTGTCTCTACACGAAAAAAGCATATACATATGTACAGCATCTATGCATCACAGTCTATCTTTCTTCATAGGCTCTAGGCAACAGTTTGGAGTGGGCTTCGGAACACCTACTCCCTGGGGAGAGGACTAACTTTAGCATGCACATTAGTTGTACATTCTTGGTTAAGTGTTTGCATTTAGCTCAGGTCTTTTGCACCCCGTATACATACTGTTATACCTGCAATCATGAAACTTGCTGAGGAGAAGCATCCTGACCAGTACTACACCCTCATAAAAGTAGGTCACTGTAACCCATATTTCATGCAACAATGAGGTTTGGTTACATTTTGAACTAAGTTTATTTCTTAATCTTCGTTTATTCTAGAATCATTAAACTAGATGTCTGAATGCAACTCTACTTGTATGACATATGTACAACAAACGAATGTCACTACGGCATACATTTAACCTTTTTACTGGTTTTGGTTAAGTATTTTTCATTTAGTTCATGGCCACATAGGTTTTCAGCTGCTTTTACACATACTGTTATATCTGGAAGCATGAAACTTGGCAAGGAGATTCATCTTGATGAGTGCTACATGCTCATTCCAAAAGAAGGTCAATGTGATCTATATTTGTTTCTTTGCTAACTTGGGTTTAATTTTGTATTTAACTTTTTTATTCTCAAAGAATGCTTCATACTAGAATCATCAAACTAGATGATTACATCCATCTCTATTAGTAATAATCCTTACAGAAAAAGAGGGCTACAGTGATTATCGTTTCACATTTTACTGGCTTAGAGTAAGCTTTTGTGTTTAGCTCATGACCACAAATGTATATTTGTCTCCTGTATAAATACTGCTATACCTTTTTAGCAGACTTTGAGCATACTTCCCTATCATGAAATTTGGTGAGGGGATGTATCTTGATGTGCACTACTATCTCACTGCAGTAGTACTGCATTATGACCCCATAGTTTGTACTTCACTTACTTGGGTTACATTTTGCTTGCTGTTCAGGCTCTGTTCATGTTAGAATAATTAAATTGATGATGATACATATCTTCGTTAGTATCACACTATTACAGCAAAAGAAACTCACTATGTTCATTATTTCACTGTTTACTGGCTTTGGTTAGGTTTTACGTTTCACTCGTCACAACGTGAATTTTTGTCAAGCCATATGCATATTATCCAACCTACAAACATTAAACGCAGTGAGAAAATGTATGTTGACAATTGCTGTACCCTTATTACACAAAATGTCTTCTGTGACTTGTAATTCATGCTTCAATTATTTTCTTAACATTATGTTTTTAAAGTTCATTTATTTGGCACTGTTTATGCTAGAACCATGCAATTTGATAATTGGATGCTCGCTGAATCTGTTAGTGCTACACCTGTGCAAGCAAAGAAGGTCACTGTGGCATTTGTGACCTACATTTTATGCTTTACTAACATTGGTTTGGTATTTGTGTTTAGTTCATGGCCTCACCCTTTCTTTTTCCATTTTATTTAGCAAATAATAATCCTTTCAAAATGCTTAAAATATTTGAGGGATATTTTCGTGAAAGAAAACTTAGAGAGAAAACAAACATGACAAAGCACGGTGAAGCAAGTGTGAGAAACTGGCCAAGCACGTTCGAGCATACTGATCGCTATTTCAAGGCATATGACAATTATAAACACAGTATTGTAAACAAAAATATGAATTTACATACTGTTTTGTTATCGAAACCAAAATCAAAGAATCTAATACCAACATATCCTAATAAAAACCAGAAAACTATATACTTTGAGTTATTTACATTTTCGCAAATTAGCTATTTCAATGGGCAAGAACACAATTTTGGGTTTAACTTGCTTACAGGTGACCTATTTAACGGACTGAAACAAAGGAAACATAATAGGTCACAGCAGCAATGCCCATGTATGGCTACCCAAAATGTTGTCCAGAATAGCATCTATTCTACAGCTATAACCCAAAGAGAAAAGATAACGTGCTCCCAAAATTAACAATTAGATGATATGTATGTGTGTATGTATGTATGTATGTATGTATGTATGTATGTATGTATGTATGTATGTATGCATGTATGTATGTATGTATGTATGTATGTATGTATGTATGTATGTATGTATGTATGTATGTATGTATGTATGTATGTATGTATGTATGTATCCATGTATTAGAGTTTAAGAGCACCTGAGCATAATACTGGCTATATGGTTCCAGTTAAAAGCAAAGGTCCAGTTTGATAATAATAATAATAATAATAATAATAATACATAGCAAAATAAATGAAACCACGCTTTCTGTTTGTCAGTCAGATTCTGCATCATAGGATGAGAAAGTAGTATAAATTGGGGAGTTTCATGATGTAAGATGGCTTTAGTTTACATGGGTATTTCCAGATGTTTGTTTCCTGCCATGCATTCAAATATGCATTGAAAAAGGATCCTTCTGTAAACGAAAATGTCATCCCCCCCCCCATAGAATAATATAGATACAGACAAAAAGTATTTTTTCAATGCAAAACCACAAAGAAGAATACAGAGGCAAATACATGAAACCATACTATCTCTTTGTCGATATGATTCTGTATAGTAGGATGATTAACCAGTGCACATTTTACATTTCTACGATGAAACCTGGAGATGTATACATAAGGACTAGTATGGGATAGTTGCATTTTAAAACTATAATGTTAGCAAATTATGTCCCAAAAGCACTGATTTCCTTGAATGGGAAGATAAAACACTTCACCCATTATTTGTAGTTTCATCTGACATGATCTTTACAATATCTACTGATGTATAAAATGTATGCATCTGCAAACAACAAAGACTCAGATCTACTACATGATAAATCACTAGCAGATCAGGGCCTATGTTCTTCAGATGAATCTATAATAGAATGTACAGTATAGACTTTGATTTACTGGAACATTATGTGACAGTAGATCTGGATCTGTGCTGTTAGTGCTTGAGTGTTATACATAAACACATATGGTATATCCTGCTTCCGTTTAAATCCTCCTAACTACGAACTACTAATAATTGGGATTTCCTACAAAAGCTCATTATAAGAAGTATCTTGATTGTTTATTCAGGGTCAATTGATGTTGTGTATCCTGCAATTCAGCCATGTTTAATGAACATATAACATTCTAAGTAAATCTTCTGTGTTACATAGATATTGAAACACTGCATATGAATGGTTCTTGCATTCAGAAAACATCATGTAATAAGATTAAATTATAAAAAGTGCATTGTGATTTCTTTTATCTGCACAGATTAGTTTTCGAGACCATATTAGTCAGAAAAGAGACATAGTTGTTACTTTTCCGCTGGCGGCAACAGTTAAGGTTTCGGTTAAAGTTTTTCATTTGCTTATATTTTATAAACTCCCAGTAGGATTTTCTTTGTTATTGGGATTAATTATTATAAAATGAAGACAATCTATTCTGAGACATATTGACCCATTTACTTTGGAGTCGAGGTCAGGATCAGAGAAATTATGCATTAGAATTTGTATTAAGGTTTTTTCATTTCTTTATATTTCCTAAGTCCCTTGTTTAATTCTCATCATACTTAACATGAGTCATTAAGAAACCGAGAAAATCCATTCGTTTTAAAATGCAGGTTTGCCTCTTTTGATCTTGATGTCTTGGTCACAATCATAGAAAGTATGCATTAAAGTTGTTTTTCATTGGCTTATATTTCCTAAACTTTTTATTGGGTTTTTTTTAAATACTTGAGATCAATCATTATGAAGCTAAGACAGTTAATTCTGCAACACAGTCACTTGCCCCTTTAACCTTGGTTTTAAGGTCTGTTACGGCATTATGTATTATCTTTAATGTCTAATAGTTTTCATATGGGTTTATAATCATTGTATTATAATTCCTTAGTTCAGTAGCCTACGCTATTTGTAAAGTACAAATGTACATCAACATTTGTACATGAGTCATGCTATGTCCAGGGAAAACCAATAATTATGTAAGTCAGCTTAACCCACAATGGTGAATCACGTGGCAATACGTGCAGATTTTATAACCTGAATCCTATGTCAACATCTTGTTGATTTGAAATAAGGTATTATAATTGTAGTGTGAAGGCACTTTTAGCAGTATCATTCGCGACCTAGTTTCTGATTGGTTAAAGAAGGTTGTTGACAGAACTCATTCTAAGTCGTAGTATTAGAGTTTTAAATTCCCTTGTGCGTAGTAACAGGCTATATAATAGAATTTAATCACGGCGTTCCTCCATATTTAGCAGGTCTCCAGAATCATAAGGTTATTGAGGAAGATTATTGTTGTTTGTAAAATCAGCTGGTGAAAATCTATTATCTACATAGTACATTTTGATATTTAAGTACTATTCTTCAAGGAACTTAACAATATTCTACATTCACAGGAGTTTACCTGGGATTAATAACATTTGGATTTAAAACTGTGTTTCTTGTGGCATATAAGCACTTTAGTGATTTCATTCGGATAACCTTTGGAAATTTCCGGATTATCAAAATTCAATAGGACATTTAGGATTATTTAGGGATTTCTAAACTCTAAGTTATTTTTAATTCTTTCACTTTGTTTGTTTGAAATATTTTATATTTTAGAAATTGTGAAAGCTTGTTTGAGTCGTTCTTTCTTTTGTTACTATTTCTAACCGCTAGACGTAACAGGTCATAATCATAAAAAAATTGCATCGAAGCTTTAGGTAAAGTTTTTTTCATTTGCTTATATTTCCTAAACCACTTGATGGATTTTCTTTATGCTTGTAATGAATCACTATGAAGCTAAGACGATTCACTCTGCGAGTAGAGAGTTGCATGTGTAAATGGGTCTCGTCAAGTCCAGGAAGAATAAATATGGTTATTAGGTGGGATATATTATAAGGTAGGGATCTCAGTATGTTCCAAGCTGTGACCCATTTTTCTTTTCATGCCTATTATATATATATATATATATATATATATATATATATATATATATATATATATATATGGTCATATTGTGAGGATCTTAATAGTCTCATTGTAATGACCCAGGGGCTAAATTATTGGGCTGGGGATGGATTTTTAAAGATTATTCTGGGACCTTAGTCTGACTTGTTGACACAAACTCATACTATTCATTCAGCGCCCCTCGAGGCTCTGTTTTAGGACCTTGCCTTTTCTTATTTATGTGAGATGATCTTCCAATAAGTACTGAATTCAAAAATACAGATTTGTTTGCAGATGCTGCGGTTAGACTCAGACCTTGCTAGAGTTCAGAGATGAGCACAACAAAATAAGATGGATATAAACGAAAGTAAAACAAATTGCATCATTTGGGGGACATCATAAAACCTACATAAATTAGGGAACCTATAATTTTTTCTTATGATAATTGTCATTTAGAAAATCTCAAAGATAAAACGCTTTCATGTAGAAAATATTGTACAATGGGATGGCCATATTTAAATTTTTGCATTGTCATCGAAAATTGCCCTACTCATTAGAATAAACAAATGTTTACCGACAGAAACTCAGGAAGGCCTTAAGGGAAAGTAGTCATTTACTAATTAGTTACCCGATATAAAGTACATGTATTATTATTATTATTATTATTGGTTATATATACTGGAGAAATATGTGGAATAAAAACTCCACTAACAAGGTTTGTAACATCAAACCCATCATTGTACAGTTGCATCCCTCATATAGAACAAATCACATAAATGAGGTGGTACTGTGCCAATCGCCCATTGGACTCACTTACCTGACTCGTGCATACCTCCTAAAGGGCGAACTTCAACCAGTGTGCATACCCGGCCAGCGTCCAATGACAGTGGAAAACATTCTTGCCGAGTCTATCGATTGACAGTGAGACAGATTTGTTTTTGGTGTGAACATCAATTATGGAACTTTATTATGATGTACTCCATCACCCGAGAAAATCGTAAAAAGTTTAAACGGAATATGGTTTATGTCACAGACCTTTACCTCGTATTTTAAGGTTTTAATATGTTTTACCTTTATTTTTATTGTATGTTTTACAACATTTTAATATCTTTACCATCATTACAAGCCACGGATGACAATCCGCTACGCTCCTATATCACACTTGGCTGCCTTCGCAGAGATTTCCCCACTTTTTATGAATATGTATGAATCTGTTTAACCAATCACTGCGACAGGAAGTAAAATTTTCTTGCCAAGTGACTCAGCATGACCTTCACGCTGTTTGTTTGAATGAACCAATGAAAGTTTCTCTTTCAAACACAATCACTTATCGATTTATAAAACGGGAACTTGTACTGATGTTGCACTGAGTTGTTGATGATGTATTTTTGTTTATGTGTACTCGTGAAAAACAAAGAAATCTCCGTTCAGATAGCCATGAGTAATAAAGAAGCGTAACAGATTTGGAACTTTACTTTTCATTGACACCATGTAACCATTAATATGTAGGACTCCTTTTGGTTACAGTTTTGATTCCGTAAACTATTTATCAAATTCACTATAAACCTGGACTGTTGTATAGAACTGAACTCCCCCTTTCCCCTGTACCGCTGTTGTCTCTTGATCGACATCCCCAGAAGGGACAATGGGTCAAGAAGTAGGACAACTTTTGGATATTTTTTCTTCTTCTTGTAATGAAATTTAAATAACCCTCACTCAATTTACTTAATAGTTGCAATAATATATGATCCCATATATCCTTTTCTACCCATACCACTGGTTCCCCAGAGTTATGTCCATGACTGGGGCCATGGGGTCAAGAAATAGAACACTTCATTATGATTACGATTATGATTATTATAATTATTATTGCTGTTATTATTATTATTATTATTTATTTTATAATATATTATTATTATTATTATTATTATTACAGTTCTCCCTCCCTAAACCATATTAGATGGAATCGATATTTGCCTATCGTGTTATGTTCTAAACCATAGTATAACAGTAGAGCTTGAAATTGAGATTTTTTCACTGATCCACAGGATTAGCATAATAAATACTATACTAGTCCTGCCTAAATTTCATTGATCCGTGCACTTTTGTATTTCTCCAGATACTCAGTACAGAAAGTGCACATCATACCCTTTTTGGGGTCATATTGCAGCCATTCATATTAAGTTTTCCAGGATTTATGGTAATTTTATCACTCACATTTTGTTCAGCATATGTTCGATAATGCTCTTTCGTCAAATTTCGGATATTTCAGTGATGACTGTGCACCTTGCAAGAACTTCCACATCTTTCTAGTTTTCAGCTTACAATGCAATGATTGTTGATCAACAAATATCTAGAAATAATATATTTGATTAAGTATAGTTTTGCTAATTACACATATTTTTATTTCCATTACTGTAAAGAAAACAAAATAACCATATATATTGATGTAGGATAGAGAAATTCCACCATCAGTCCCATAATTCATCGGAAATAACTTGCAAAGCCTCATTCATGCCCACAAATTATGACACCTTGTTGGGATTTCCCTATCCCACATTATGCATGTGATAGATTGTATTAGATTCCCAAATGCATTGAGGTCACAGCATGCTCACTGTACCTTTAACTCGCTGCACCTACCCTACGATTATTTGTGGCAATTCAAGGGTGGCTAAGAACCATTTCAGGCCAATTCGTCTAAATGGGTGAGTCTGATCGACATTCAAATAATAACAGCTTCACGTTATGATATTATATTATTTTCCATGATTTGTTGCAAAAGTGTAAAGAGACAAAACTGATGTTAGCATTTGCAAAGATGTAAATTAGTACCGATAGTTGTGGTTGTTGAGGTAATAGGGAGGAATTTAGTCTTGGGAAATAAATGTGCACCAGGTATGTGTATTGTTGTAGACCACTATGGACCAATATGAGGGGAAAAAAGGAATTTCAGGATGATATATTTTGTTTAGTATAATACTACTATACACTTATAAACTATTGTCCCAAATAATGTTTGATTCCGACCAATGTCCAAATTATGACAACCATTGACCGAATCAGTTCTCGAGACGTGTGATTTAAGTTGTCCAGACAGTGTTTGGGATATGAGATGTCGCCAAAAATTATGAGATATCTCAAGAACTGTTTTACTCCCCCATTAATATGGGTTAAATATTTTGGATATTTGAAGAAGAGATTAAATTAATAAAAGTCGAGTGCATACGTTTTCATAAATAAATGCGCTCTCCCATATATAGAAATCAGTGTCCCCAGAGTCCATGATCTCAGCACATACCCCAACAAGTATGATTTAGTGGAAAAGAGAGAGAGAGAGAGAGAGAGAGAGAGAGATATACCTCTTGACACTTACACATTTTTTAATTTGCTCTTTTAGAGCCTTGTACTAGGTTAATGAAAAAGGTACAAAAGCAACAACATCAAATAGGTCCCATTGTTTGCCACTTAGCGAAGAAATTGACAGCAGAATATGCCTTTGTCTCGAGAGGATTTTTGCAGCTTTGTGTCATGCTTCATGCAACGGTGTAATATAATCCAATGGATAGTAGACAAATACTATTATAACGACACAGGTTACTTAGTGTAAGTTCAAATTTAAGGTTATCATCTCACTCAATTTCTCTTTTCTCTCCATCCACAGATTTCCACATGTTTTTTGCCTTTATGTGCGGCAAGACGGAGAGAGAGAGAGAGAGAGAGAGAGATAAATGAGAGAGAGAGGAAAGCACAGTAGATTTTAACACTTTAACTCTTAAATTTAAAACAGTCCACCTGTGAGTCCTTTGCAAAAGCTAGTTGTTGAATTCTTAAAATTTTAGGAAACCCCCATTATGTTCTTTAAACGTGAAACAAGCCTAATTTCAGGAGACTGTGTGATATTATAATATTATAATCTATCTCAGTATTTTTGTCTATGTCTCAGTATTTTTGTCTATGTATATATATATATATATATATATATATATATATATATATATATATATATATATATATATATATATATGTGTGTGTGTGTGTGTGTGTGAATTAAACAAGTTTCACAATTGTATCGAAATCCACTGTGGTCTGAATTCATTGTTTCTCTCTCTCTCTCTCTCTCTCTCTCGTGCCATCATGGACATGAGCACATAGACATCTGTGGAGTGAGAGAGAAAAAAGAGTTTGAGCTGGATGAAAACAATAAACTTGAACTTACACCAAGTAACGTGCAAGAACCTGAGTCCTTATGATGGTTTGTGTACACTTTCCATAGGATTTTTTTTACAGTGTTACATAATACCAAATAAAATAAAGAGAACAAATATTAATATTTTACATTTAATCTACGATTTCCAAATGAATAAAACACGTGACACAATTTCATCGAAATTTCCTCTCTTCGAACATAAATACATGGAAATATGTGGAATAAACCAGAGAAACAATGAAATAGATGAAAACTTTGAACTAGAACTTGCATTAAGTACCCTACAAGAACCCGAGTTGTTATAATGGTGTATGTACACTTTCCATAGAATTTTTCTACAGTACTACATGACACCAATGATACAGATTTGCTGTACTAATTCCTTTACTAAATGTCACACACCTGTCGTAATCTATTTCATGGTTTTTGATTGGGTTTTTCCTTGGGGTGGGTGGGGTGGGGCTTGTTGTTTTTTAACATAAAACAATGGTCTAAGACAGAGCAGGATCACATCATTAATAAAATAATAAAATAAAAAGAAAGATGTCTATATTAAACATGTATTCAACATTTCCTAACTGAATCAATCCAGTTACAGATTTTCATCGAAAGCCCTCTTCTTTCCAATTTTGTTTTCTCTCTCTCTCTGTTGCCATAGAAGAAACAGCAAGATGTTGAAATCTGTGGAGTTGGGGAGAAAAGGAATAGATATGGATGGAGAGTTTAAACTTGAATTTACATCAAGTAAACTACAAGAACCCGAGTCATTATGTTGGTATGCGTATATATTAAATGAGATTTTTCTACAATGTTACACGATCAGTGGCGTAGAAACCGTCCAAGCAACCCCCACAACTGCGGGGATAGTGATCGGGAGTGGTGGGTTGTAGGAGGTGGACCCAAAATTCGCATAAAACACTCTTTCTTATTGGGATGGGGCCCCAGATTTAGGTTTTACGGACGGGGTGGGTGGCAGAATTTCATAATTTCTTGCTACGCCACTGTACACGATACCAATGATGCAAAGTTGTGAAACCATGGTGCGACGAGGGTCGTACTCTAGGTTTCACACACTTGCTGTAATCTATTTCATGTTTTGTTACCTTTATTTCTATTTCCTCAATACTATTTATATTTTTTTAAAAAAACTTTTGATACAATAAATTAAAATCTTTAATATCTCACAATATTTCTTCAAACGTTAATATCAAATATTTATATTTATGATTGAAAAAGCCCTAATATTTGATGTAATTATATTTATTGAATAGTTGAAGTAAAATATCGCACACAATTTTTTATATCAAGAATTCGATTTTTTATATATAAAATATTTTTCAACAAAAAAGATTTTTTTTTCTATTAAATATTTGCTTATATATATATATATGTAATATTTTTTTATATAAGAAGATACTAAACTCTTTCACCAAGGAAGTCACCGCTCCTCTTCCTGAAATCGCAATTTAGTGAGCCTTACACTCTTTTATGCCTCTTGCTAAAAAGACTGTAACGAGTTACGGTCAATGTGAGTTGTCTGACTGCAACTGTTTTCCATTAGAATAACCAGCTGTACATTAACGATAGTGTCATATTCTATTGCTTCCTGTCCTGATCGTCAAACATTTTGAATCAGCAATATAATTAATTATCTAATTGGATTAAATTGGACTGAACATGACCAGATCGGATTATATATGAACTGAAGTACCTGCTAACTTTTTGTTATATATTCTTTCAAACAATACCATCAAAATTTATATAAAAACTTTCTTGGGAAAAAAAGAATACTAAACACATTATGAACACTTACGGGATAGTTTTAAGGACATTATATATGGATAAATCATTACATGTGATGTATTTTTATATAGCAAAGGTGAATTTAAAAAAATGAAATAAAACTGATTTTATTATATACAATTGATATCCTAAATGAATCTTTTTTTAGGAAAAATCAATCTGTGATTCAAAGAATCAAATAAATATATAAAAATACATTCAAATTTGTTAGATCATGAAACTGATTTTTGTATATCCAATTAAAAATACTGATTATGTAGTTAAACAGCACCTCATTGATACATGCTTCATAATTTTAAGCAGTAGTCATTTCAAACAAAAATTAATGATGACAGTCTTCATTAAATTATTCATAGTTTAAATTGGTAACCAGTTCACATTCTTCCATAAAACTGAAGCATATCTTTAAAGTGTCTTTTTTTAGCGCGTAAAGAGATAACATGGTTTGCCGTATAGTACAATACTGCTTATGAAATTAATTGTTTTGTCATATTGCACAATACTACTTATGAAATAAAATGTGTTGTCATATTGCGCAATACTACTCTAGATGACAATGTCACTTGCCATCTTTCCATAGCGTGTATGCCTTCTGTGAGTGTCATGAACCCTCTTGTACAGAAGTCCCAAGTAGAACTTTGCAGCGCAGTGATAAAGACGGATTTTCAAACAAGAATTATTGATGACAGTCTTTATTAAATTAATCATAGTTGAAATTGGGAAACAGTATACATTCTTCCATAAATTTTAATCATGTTTTTAAAGTAGCTTCTTCTTGACACCTCTAGAGATAAAATAGGTTGCCATATTGCACAATCCTGCTTATGATATGAAAAGTGTTGTCTTATTGCACAATACTACTCTAGCTGACAATGTCATTTGTCCTCCTTCCATAACGTGTATGCCTTCTGTGAGTGGCAAGAACCCTCTTGTACCGAAGTCCCAAGTAGAACTTTGCAGCGTTGTGATAAGGACAGATTTTCAAGGATTGCGTGAAGCATCTGAATGCATTTGGTCAACTGATTTTCCTGCATAAAGGAATAACCCAGAAGATTTAATGCTGTGTCTCTGTGTAAAATATACGGCTCACTCATAATCACGTGAATCATGTTGTCCAGACACACAAGAGAATCAACCACGCCCCAGTCAAACCAGGAATCATCAGATTCTTCCCTCAACTCCGAGGGTGCTCCAATTGAACTGAACATCTCCATCCTCAGTGATTTGGGGGTGATTGAAATCTCTAGCGGCAGATAGATTACGCTGAAGGACGTCTGGGTCTGCAGCAGCTCCTCAGTATTGTATCATATCCTGCGGAGCTTTTCTATACTGGATTCCCGGTTATTCTCCAGTAAAGCCATGGGAGATTTCCAAGACACTGTAGCCGAAAACATATACCTGATTCGAAAGTTACTAATATTTTGAAGGCAAGTCTCTATTAAATCATGATTCACAAGCTCCATTCCCAATCCACACAGTTTGAGTCTTTTTGAAGTAGGATCATTGTTGATACCAAATGAGAGCAACCTGATGCCAAAGCCATAAGATAGTCTACATGGTCTCGTGATAAAACACATGCATTATCTCTGCAGATTGTGGCTATATGGAATTAATTAAATTAAATTAATCATAGTTGAAATTGGGAAACAGTTCACATTCTTCCATAAATTTTAAGCATGTTTTGAAAGTAGCTTCTTCTTGACACATCCAGAGATAAAATGGGTTGCCATATTGCACAATACTGCTTATGATATAAAATGTGTTGTCTTATTGAACAATGTTACTCTAGCTGACAATGTCATTTGTCTTCTTTCCATAACGTGTATGCCTTCTGTGGGTGGCCAGAACCCTCTTGAACAGAACTCCCAAGTAGAACTTTGCAGCGTTGTGATAAGGATGGATTTTCAAGGATTGGATGAAGCATCTGAATGCATTGGTCAGCTGATTTTCCTGCATAAAGGAATAACCCAAAAGATTTAATGCCGTGTCTCTGTGTAAAATATTTGGCTCACTCCTAATCACGTGAATCATATTGTCCATGGCAACCCGTTTGTGTCTCTCTTTCCCTTGTCTGCTGAAATTCAGGTACTGAAAGAAGTAAAGACACATAAGAGAATCAACCACGCCCCATTCAAACCAGGAATCATGGGATTCTTTCCACAACTCCGAGGGTACTCCAATTGACCTGAACATCTCCGTCCTCAGTGGTTTGGGGGTGATTGAAATCTCTAACGGCAGATAGACTACACTGAAGGACGACTCAGTCTGCAGAAGCTCCTCAGTATTGTATCTCTTGCATAGAAACTTTTCTATTCTGGATTCCTGGTTAAACTCCAGTACAGCCATGTTATGTTTCATAACCACCGTAGCCGAGAACATGTACCTCATCCGATAGTTACTAATATTTTGAAGACAAGCCTCTGTTAAATTATAATTCCCAAGCTCCATTCCCAATCCACACAGTTTGAGTCTTACTGAAGTAGCATCACTGTTGATACCAAGAGAGAAGCAACCTGATGCCAAAGCCACAAGATAGTCTGCTTTATCCTGAGACAAAAAACATGCATTATGTCTGTAGATTGTGACTATATGGAATCCTAGCTGCGACCACAGAACCATCATTACATGCTTTAGAGGATATTGCATGATGTACGGCAAATGCTTAGAGACATACATGATTCTTTCTAGATAATCAACCAACGTTGGATAGTGTTGTGGAATGTGCTTAAGTATACGATACCTAGTCAAACATGCTGATTTGATAATCAATACCGTAGAAACACCTTCCTCAAGAATGTTCGCTAAAAGCAAATGGTCAAATCCACTGATCTCATTTGTCATATGCTGCCCCAAATTACAGCATTGTATCCTAAGCAAAAACGTACAATCAGTGGTGAGAAGATATTCGAGTATCTGGACTAAGTAAACTCTTACTGCTCCAACTATCTTTCTGTCATATATATTATTTGTGACAATGAAGTAGTCAGGACAAAACCCTGCTGCTACCCACTCATATAGTTGTCTGATACAGAGAATGAGACAGTACAGAAGATTTTCATTACTCCATAGTTCACTTGGTGTTCTTTCTCTCATCCACAACATACAAACTTTGCAGTGGTAGCTTGAAAATGCATCACCTACAAATGGTTCAATATACGTTTTTCTTATCATTTTCAGCAGTATGTAGACTTTCATAGCGGTGTCTTCAAGAGACCTCGTAAGGTCAGCTATTGAGAATGATAACCTCCACTCTAGATGGCGCTCAGAGCTGTGTGGATGTCCAACAGCTGTGACAAAACATCCATATTCCCTGGCATTCTCTAACTGCATAGGTGTAGGCCATCCATAGAATCTGAAACGCTGGAAGAACTGGTATCCCTCTTGAGGCCATTGTGAGCATCTGACAGCAAACACATGGTCAATGGAAAACTCCTTAAAAACACAATGATAATGCAGTGCTGGGCCAGATACAGTACCATACTTATGATACATTGTGCTACAGAATAAACGCCTGTTTAATGAATCAATAGCGATACGGCCATCAATACTTTCCCCACCGTATGCTGGAATTGGAGTGTAATCTGGTAATATTACTATATCTTGTAATTTTACATAGCCAGGATGAGTGTGGTTATCCTTCACCATAAGTACATTCTGCATTTCTGGCTGGCACTCAGATAGATCAGTGACTACCTTAACCCTATCATCCTGATACAGATGATCTATATCTGATTGTAGTCCTGGTCCAGTAGAACCCTCGCCTCTACTGCCAAACATGTACAATCTCATTTGTTCCTCAAAAGCCATGCTCATGTTCTGGAACAACTCAGCCTCAGTGGCAACCCTGATCTTCCTATCTCGGTCTTCCCGCGAGTAGCCGACATTATCCAGAATGTTGGTTAATTGCTCTGACACAGAACAGTAGTACTCCGGGACCTGGTGAGTCATGTCAGCTGAAAGTACGTGAAGAAAACAATAAACATCCCTATAATTCAAAGAAACATGGTAATAGCTGTATTTTATCATCAGAATCAGCATAATCATCATCATCGTCTTCGACCCACTATTACAGCCATCACAATCTTGACACGTCTCTCGCGAAATACTATATATATTAGCATCAGTATAAAATTTAATTAATTCCCTTTCATTTCATTAAAAAGTTGCCTCATAAACATGATTTTTTTAACAAACTTTAAAACCTTTAAAGCCAGATATATCCCTTTCTGTATCATGATCACTGGATAGATAGATAGATAGGTAAATTCATGGATGCATACTGCTTGGATAAGGTTTATAGATGGTCAATATACTAAAATGGGACTACCAGCATTGTGGATTAAATGCGCCAGTGACTAGTCATTAGAGACTAGATTGAAAGAAAATATAGAAGAATGACATTATCAAAGAAAGCACCTGAAAATTCTCGGGTTTAATCTCAGTTATACAAATGTCTTTTCTCTCCACCCCTAACTTGCAGAGAGAAAGAGAGAGAGAATGTCGTATATCAGATTATCCAAGGCTCCTGCTAGTGCTACCTGAATATTACATCTTGTTCCATGCATACATTAGCCACACTTCAGACAGATTTTTGAGGATGCAATCTTGTTTGTGCTACCATCTTTGATTTGCACGCTGGATTTGTATATAGTCCCTTTATCCAATATAGATCAGTATGCATCAGAGTCTTTTATGGAACATAAATGGGATTAATTAGAAGCTTTGGAATTTAAAGACATTTAATTAATAAGAACATGAGTACCGTGAATGGTACATTGTTCAACTTCCCTATATCCTATTGTCCTCTATGTACATCACTGAACATTTCCAAAAGAAAAATATTTATAAAATAGACAAGCTGATAGATAGACAGACAGACCAACCGACATAGAGACAAACCAATAGATATATAGATAGACTACAAGGATACAGCTTATTATCAAGTATACTTAAGAAGACATACAATATATGTGTCTTATCGAGTTATTATTAGTTATTATCATGTATACATACAGTGATCAGTGCCATTGTTTGTTTTCTGAAAATGTGGGGTAAATAAAGAATGATCGGATTACATTGGCGTTGAAAATAAAGCTAAACAAAATATGTTTAACAGTGTTGCACCTAGGATCCCAAGGTCAGGGGACACTGTGTCCCTCACCCTCCGGATTTTGGGGACACACAACATTTTAAAGATACAAAAGAAAATTTTAGTACATAATGCACGAGAAGTGCTAAAGAAAAATGAGATAATCTTATTTGCTTCGACAGTTTTGCTACCTTAACTTTCTCACATTTTCCTTCGAAATTTACATTATTGCAATAAATGTTTTATCATGTGATCAAGTAACTCATGAAAACATTAACATGTTTGAATATCTGGTTAACCTGAAATGAACTGCACCATGGAATTTTACGTTCCGGATCTTTCTCTCATTTATCCTTAGTGTTCACTCATTATCTACTAGCATTTATTATAATAAATACCCATATTTTCTTAATTACTTTTCTTTTAAAAGTATTAAATCATTAATCAAGTCACAAATTGCATATTTGCATAAATTAGTACCTTTTTTCATTAATTCAGCCTGAGAATAAATTAAATCTTCACTGCCGTAGGTATGACTTTAATCTCGAAAATACGTTACAATAGCGGCAGTCAAAGACTTTAGCAACTTGGCCAACTACAACAAACCTTGACTGTTTTCATTGCCAGATTCATTGTTTTGAAATGGGTATTCATTGCCATCTTACAGGTTTTATCACTTTTAGCTACTTTGGCCATTGCTAGTGCCATCATAGACGTGGATGCAAAATCCACGAAGGAAAAGTGTACGCATTTTTTTGACAAAAAAGGAAAAATTATGTCTTTACATTTTGATCATTAAAAAGTTGCCTCATAATCCCTCTGATTTTGTTAACAAATTTTAAAAACTTTAAAGCCAGATATATCTCTTTCTGATAGAAATTCCAGAACACAGTTTGTATTCATGTACTGGATATATATAGTTATATTCCTGGATGCATTCAAGGCCTATTGATGGTCAGTATACTAAAATGGGATTTCCTGCGTTGTGGATCACAAAGCTGCAGTGACTAGTCATTAGAGACTAGATTGAAAGAAAATAAAGGAGAATGACATTGTCAAAGAAAGGACCTGAAAATTCAGTTTTAAACTCAAATTATACAAAAATCTCTCTTTTCCACCACCCCCACCACCAACACACCCCAACTTGCAGAGATCCAAGGTTCCTGCTATTGTTATTAGAATATTACATCTTATTACATGCATACATTAGTCACAATTATGACAGATTTTTGAGAATACAATCTTGTTTGTGCTACCATCTTTGATTATGTGCTGGAATTTTATATTGTCCCTTTATCCAATATAGATGTGTATTCCATCAAAGACATTTCAGGAACAAACAGATCAATTTGAAGCTCTGGAATTTAAAGACATATAACCTTTAAGAACAAGATTACCGTGAACCGCACATTATAGAAACGCCCCATTAATAGTCCTCTATATAGATTAATGAATATTTTTATAAGAAAAATTATTTGTAAAATAGACAAGCAGATAGATAGACAGAGAAAAAAACAGACAGGGACAAACCAATAGATATATAGATAGACTACAAGGATACAGCTTATTATCAAGTATACTGAAGAAGGCATACCATACATATGTCTTACCAAGTTATTATTACTTATTATCAAGTATTCTTAAGAAGACACACAATACATGTGTCTTACTGAGTTATTATTCCTTATTTTCAAGTATGCTTAAAAAGGCATACAATACATCTGTTTTACAGAATTATTGTTACTTATTATCAAGTATACTTACGAAGATATACAGTACATATGTCTTAATGGGTTATTATTACTTATCAAGTATACTTAAGAGGACATAGAATACATGTGTTTTACCGAGTTATTATTAATTATTATCATGTATAGTTAAGAAGACATACAATGCATGTGTCTTACCGAGCTGTTTATTGAACCAAGAAGTCTCTCCACTTGAGGACAATGTCCCATATAAGGATCTGTGCCATGGTTTGATTCCTGAAAATGGGGGGGGGAAAGAATAAATTTGATTACAATAGTCTTGAAGTTAAACCTAAAATGTTAATAGTTTTAAACATTATCACTCCACTTTTGCATAATTTATTCAAATAAATCACACAGAAAAAATACAACTTTGACTAGAAGTCCACAAATAAGTAGCAATACCCCTGTACTTAACTTTCTTGGTCCAAAAATCCACAACTTTCATTGCCAAGAGTGTTATAAATGTTTGAGATTGCTAAAACTAAGCATAATAAGAAATTACTCCCATGACTCCAGTATGTACGTAGTTTTTTCCCTAAATAGTGTTGGAGGAAAAAGAAACTCGCACACATCTAATCTGATGGGTAGACAGGCAGACGGATGTGCAAGATCATATACAATAGCTTTGAGAAACAAACACATAGATAGATCAACTACTAGGATATAGGTTATTATCAAGTATACTTATACATTTTAAACTGACAGCAGTGGAAAATATTTACTGTTGATACAAAATTTATAAAAATAAATATATAAGAATTAGAAATGTTTGCTTTGTCTATGTGTTGATCATTTGTTTCTTTAAATATCTATTTGCACTCAACATTGTAATGCATTATGTTCAATATTTAATAATGCATTTTGTCAAAACAATGAAATCTTATCATCATTACTACTAAAATATATTATTTCATTTAAAACAGGTGCATAAAGTTCCTCATGAGTATATAGTTTATATGTACATATAGTAAGTATTGGAAAAAGAGAAGTGTGCAAAGAAGGTGCAGAAATGTTGAATACTTACAATACTGGAATATATTTACTGTTGATACAAAATTTATAAAAATAAATATATAAGAATTAGAAATGTGTTTTGTTTTTTTTGTCTATGTTTCGATCGTCCTTTACTTTAAATAATTCAATATTTTGACATATGGAAGTTACTTCTACTCTCTTTTTCTTATTGACCATGAAATGTCCTCGTGTAAATTTCTAAAAATATTTAATTACGGTAATTATTGAGAGAAACTGACCCTTCATAGGCATGTTATGCATGCTTTCAA
This sequence comes from Margaritifera margaritifera, assembly GCA_029931535.1. Classification (NCBI taxonomy): domain Eukaryota; kingdom Metazoa; phylum Mollusca; class Bivalvia; order Unionida; family Margaritiferidae; genus Margaritifera; species Margaritifera margaritifera. Next base: position 3,228,081 of record JAQPZY010001474.1, read on the forward strand.
AGTAATATATGTCAGTCGCTGTATTGTTTCGAGCTCATATTCTTTATCGATATCTGGACTATGTATTTTGATATAATTTTTATATAGTTTTTCCTGCTTGTAAAGATAAAAAAGGCTAATATAAAGTTGTGTAAGCATAATCATGCTGGGCCGAGTCCATAAAAAGGCTATGGTTGAATCATGGCCATGTGAAGTTTGTTCCGAAAATTGAGTGCTAGGTTCTGTACAATGTGATGTTTGTAAGAAATGGGTGCACGCTTCATGTAATTGCCTGACTGACATTGACTTAGGTCTTCTTTCAGGGAATTTCCCCTCCATGTGTAACAAGTGCACTCTGGATGCTGATGGAGGCTTGTACAACTATTACAGCACAGTTCTCAGATTGCAGGAGGTAAGTCAAATTATATTGTATTTCATGGACTGTCAGCGATGTTAACCATTTTCTTTTGGACATCAGTATCAGGTTTTACAATAACAAGAAAAACAATTAAGAATCTTATTCATGTCTTTTTCATTTGGCAGCAATTAATACAGTGTTATTTGCATAAAGAAGCAGCGATATGTTTACATATGTGTAAATCATACATTTTCTCCTTGCTGAACAACAGTATCAAATGAGATAAATTCTGAATAGTTACCATTAACATTAACACTCAATTTAATGTTTTGATAAAGTCTATATATAACTTTAAAACATTTCCCAGTGACTGTAAAATAACTTTTTATTCTTTAATTTAAAAATCTCTTGGTACATGAAGTATCACAACATTGTACCTCTGATAGTAAATTATTTTCTTCTAAATATTCATGTATTCTTTTATTTAATAAGGATGTAAACAATTTTCCAAGACAACGATATTTGATGAACTTAATTCAGTACATTGATATTTTAGCATTGGAATTCAAACAAAACAATAATTTAAATACTTATGTTTTGGAAAATTTTGGTTTGATAAATTCACAAGTATGCAATTAGCATACACAAGTCAAAATTATGGGACTTAAAAAGCAGGGTCCACGTCCCAAGTCCCGGGTACACATCTGTGCTGCTCCACACAGACAAATGTGTAGCAAATGCTTAACAAACTGTACTAAAGAAAACAGCCCAGTAAAATACTATCCAAAAATGTTTTTGAACTCTTTTTGTGTGTGTTTGCCCATCTTTGCATGTCTTTGCCTATCTTTGAGCGTCTTTGCGGTGTATTCTAACTACAAAACTATGAACACATAGATTATATACATATATTTCTGTTATATACATATATTTCTTATATTTCTTTAGATGAAGCATGTCCCGATAACAGGACATTTTCAGTTAAGTAAAGTTTTAAAATGTCTTCGCGCGCTTCCCTTTTCCCAGTACTTACCTCATGCATATTAAAAATATATACCCTCATGGAATTTACTGCATCATTACTAAATGAGATAAAATATGTTACAAATAATGATAAGAAGATTCCATTTTTGTTGACAAAACACATTTCTGAATATTTACCATAATTCATCACAACTCTTGAGTGCAAATCGACATTTAAAACAAAAACAACAATATACGGACAATAGAAACATTTCTAGTTTTTATTAAATTGGAATTAACATTCAGTATTTACCAGTATTGTTAGTTTAAAATGTCCATGTGCCGTCTTTCCCATGTCTTTGCATATCTTTGCCTTGTCTTTGCGCGTTTTTGTGGTGTACTCTAAGTAGTAGAGTGGGAGTGTTGAGGGTCGTGGGGGACGCTATGGGGTCCTACGAGAAATTAACATGGTGGGGACACTACAGGGTCCTACGAGAGTTTAACATGGTGGGGGCACTACGGGGTCCTACGGGAGTTTAACATTGGGGACAGTCTGGGGTCCTACGGGAGTTTTTTTAACGTGGCGGGAGTGTGGGTGGGGGTGTGGGAGGGAATAGAATTAATCTTTCTTGATAAAGGGTGGTCCTTAGAAGGACCGTTGGTTTTTTTGTTTTTAGAGTACACTTAGAGGTGTGGGCACCTCCCAGACTTTGCCCTGCATGCAGGACAGCTCCCCTTCCATGTTTTTAAACTCATGCAGCGGTTGGTTTTTTTAAATGAAAAAGGTGGATGATCCGCTTCCGGATCCCAATTTTCTTTATTGGAGTCCTCCAACATTGGATGAGGTCTGATGGGAAATTTTACTTTCCCTCTCCTCCTCCTCCTTTTTTTCTAAGTCATGGAGGAGGTGCCACGCCACCTCTAGATGTACTCTAACTTGTCTGATTATTTCAGATCTGTTCATTCTCTTGAATAAACTGGGATAGCTTAAGTTGTGAAGACGTTGTTTTAATATACTAGAACAGCGGACGTGAAGGAAAACATCCCTTACACCTAAAAAACAAAAAAAAAACCCATCACCCCACTACCCCCGTCTGACGTCATTCTTTCTACATCATTCTTGGCTTCGCGGAGTTTGCACTCCATGACCCCTGACTCTAAAAAGTGCGGACCTAAAATAAACTACTTTTGATAAAAATCAAACATACACACCATACCATTCCTAATTTTTTTATTTTTAAAAAACTTTTTTATTTTAAAAACTTACACACACTACACAACCATTTTTTAAATATTTTTTTATATAAAATTTTCACACACCACACATAACCCTTTTTTTTTAAAAAAATTTTTTTTATATTAAACTTTCATTCACCATTCCTATTTTTTAGTTTTTAAATTTTTTTAAATATATTAATCACACCACACAAAACATACAAGGGGAGAAGGTTTTTTTTTGGTGGGGTAGACTATCACAAAAACATTACAAAACATATAAAACACACACACATATAGATATTGGCAATATGAGAGTAGTAATCTTTTCTAGAGATTGGGTGGGGGTTAGAAGGACCGTTGGGTTTAAGAAGTTATGTGGTTGTTGTTTTTAACTTCTTAGGGTTGATGTAGCCGTGGCAGTAGCTCCAGCAGGGCGGCCACGTTTAGCGATGGGTCTCACAGCTTTAAGACAGGCAGGTCTCTTTCAGGTGAAAGAGAAAGCAAATTCTTCACAGTCAATCTTACAACTGACTTCGCCGGCAAATAGTTTGTTGGACTGCTGCATAAGTTGTTGCTGCTGTTATTGCTGTTGTTGTCTTTGTTGCTGCTGCTGCTGTAGTCGTTGTGCTGCCTCCCATTCTGTTCTTTCCCTAAGTATTTCTTCTCTCAGGACCTCTTATACTAGATCATGTGCCATTTGAATGAACGTCATCGTCTTTCTCTCTGGGTTGGTCTCCATCAAATGATTCTTCACTCTTTGAATGTTAACCATAGCTTCATTCAGCTTTGTAATCTTGGTGGCGGCCATCTTCTTCTTTCTTCTTTTTGGAACTGTTGAGATCTTGACGAGTCAACGAGAATGACTACACTGGCCAGTGTACCGGTTTATATGCTTAACGCGCGGACGCGATGGAAAACATGGTAAGGTGTCAGATCGACAGGGAGATCATAGATAGAGGAAAAAAAGAGGATAGTTTTTTTTTAGATAGATAGAAAGAGAGAGAAAGAACATAATTATTATTTTCAAATTCAATAAAAAAAACCACACAACACCATTTTTTTTTTCAAAGAACATTGTTTTTATTCAACAATAACTATTCTGACATTTTAAAAAAATAACCATTCAACCAGAGATTAAACAGGAACATATTTACAAGGTTGACAACGTTGGGAAGGTAAAGTAAATGTTAAACTTTCTACATCGACATCATTTTGATGCACACTACGATTGTGAGCTAAAGACAAGAGATAACCATAACGTTCACAAAACCATTGTTGTACTTTAGCATCGTTTCTAACATAGTCACTATCAAAATAAGTCAGTAAATGTTCTAAGGAATATCCAAGACTGCGTTGATGAAGATAATGGACACAATATTGTCCACACACCATGGAATCAGATCCTTGTAGTCTCACATTATTGAATCGAGTCGAGACGGCATTTCTTCTCATAAACTCGATGATGTCTTTTTCCAAAGGAGGTAATCCATAAGAATCAAAATATTCCACACAGTGAGCGTTGGGAAAGTACACGGCAATCCAATGGGTTCCTGGTAGATCACTGTCGTCAGTATTGATGACATAGGCATGAACGTTTTTTGGTTTACGATGAAGTAGTTCATCTTTAGCACATACCACAGGATTCCAAGAAGAAGTGTAGGAACCGCGATTCAATAGGTAATGAAGTTCCCTGGTATCCATTTTTTTTTTTGTCTTCAACAATGGAAATAATGAGTCACCAATGCACACCTGACTTTAAACTTAAATGGATCTGTCTTGTAATTCCACGAATATTCACGTCGGATAGGTTCTGCACTCTGATGAATGAGTCCTTCGATCCGTTTGATCTCCAGAGGAGTAAGTGGAGGAAAAGAAGAATTCTGCAAGACTTTATACCATTGTCTCAACACGTGTTCATCCGAGAGTTGTGACCAGGCCGTTTCCAAATATTCATCCAATTTTTCTTCGCCTGTCATCATCATACATTTGTCGTGTTGTATCTGACTGGGATGATGGTTTTGACATCCATAACATTCTTCTTTAATCAGACTGTTAATGATTGGACTCAATTCCTGAGCATAACAGGTCACTAACTGTTTTTCGTGTTCTGGCCATCGACAAGCCATAAATCCAGTAAACACAGGAACTGAATTGATTTATTCTTCTTCTTTTTCTTCTTCTATTCTAGGTTCAGAATGATTCACTTCACAGAATCCCTCATCTATCTCCATAGGTTCTTCTTCGTGCTGCATCTTTTCTTCTTCTAATAGTCTAGAATCACTTCTCTCAAGCTGTTGATTTCTAGAGTGTTATCAAATTCTGCATACAAGACGACGTTCACTGTCTCAGGTAGAGGATTTGTAAACTGAAGTTCCACTCGAAGGGGGCCTGATTTTATAGGGTGGAAATGTCCTTCATCGCTGCCTTGGTCCGGAGTGAAATCAAATCCCCACAAGGCATACCCTCCTGCATAATCCTCGTACGTAATGCCGTGGCTGGTGTTGGTACCTAACTGTCCTGTGGCTTCATACAGGGTCAAGTAAGATCGTAAGTAATTTTTTGCGTTGACGCTAAAGTCAGGTTCAAAAGGTCTGGTACACAAGGTCTTGCCATCTCGACTGACTTCTATCTTGGAGACGTTGAAGTGCTGAAACTGGAACGGATTCTGATCGTGGACTCCGTTGAAGGCTGAATTTCTGACCATACCAAGCAGCAAACGTTTGGGGAGCTGCCCTTGGGAGATGTGATCTTCGACTATGGATCGGAGTCCAGTGGCCACAGTAAAGGTTTTCACTTCCACACGTCTAAGAGGATACTTAGCAGTGGTTCTGCTCAAGGATTGACTGATGTCGTTGGCTACTTTTGGTAAGACTTCTACACGTCGCACGTAAAGTTTGGCTTCTTGGATGACAGTTTTCCACTCGTTAGCATTAGCCATCAAATGGAAAGAGGTACTACTGCGATTCAGTCTCAGGCGTACATCCACTCCGTTCAACAAATACTTGTCTTGCAACCACATGTCCAAATGTAAACGATCCATCAATTCTAAACTGTGCCCTCTGATTTTCTTTCGACGGTCGTTAAATCCCACATTGTGCGGCTCTGCTGGAGTTATTCTTGCATGATCAAAATCAGCACCCTCAATCCTGACCGGTACTGACACCTCTGTGTCGTTGAAGGTATTCTCTCCTGCGGTGTCAGGTTTCCAGACCACTGAAGCATCCAGATGAGTGTTCTTGGCTTCTTTTCCATACGTCAAGAGATTTTCCAAGTAAGCACGGTAAGGGTAAGTATCCAAACTGCTGCTGACCAGTTTGTTATTCAAGTACAAATCTATTCCACTGAACAAGGAATGCATGAAATTATTGACGGGAGCGACTCTGGAATTGCCATCAGGAAGGCTGCTGTCCGCCGTTTTGATCACTTTGAGTTTCAGGAACAAGTAGCTGTCATTCAGATCGATGTAATCTTCGGTTTGTCCTTTGATTTCAAATTCGATAGGAGCTGAATCCGACAAAGACGATACAGGATGAAATTCCACCCATTGGGATTCTTAAATCGTCATCATGGTGGGAGGCATGTTAAACATATCCAGTTCTGACTTGGTACATTCGCAAGAATCTCGGTGCATCATTTTCACAGTTAATAATCAAACACGTCTAATTCTCTACCAGTTCTTCTTCTTTTCCAATTCTTTCTGGAACTACTACCGTGTGGTCTTTTATGAACTTTGAAAGGATTTCGATGTCGTCGTCGTCTCTTTCTACCTTGTCCTTGCTGCTGTGAAGTAATGCCAGAGCCTGAAGCGTGAAGCGTATTTATAGGATTTTCTCGGAGACCTAAAAGATCTTTACCAGTGGTCATCAACACATTTTTGCCTGCTCTCATAAAAGCTTCTTTCGGATTTTGTTTGTCGATGAGGACATTTTGCAAAAATTCTTTTCCTTGTGTCAAAGCAGCATCTTTTAAGGCATGAAATCCTCGAGTTACCATCGGTTTCAAAATAGGAGCTACCGTCCGAAAAGCTGATTTTAACATATCTCCTAAACCATGTCCTCGTTGTCGAGCCACTCCTCGGTACACTGGATACATTTTGTTGGATGTTACAATTCGTTAGAGAACTTGTTTTTTTCGAAAATGTAGTTTCACCGTGACTTTTCCTTGGTCAATGAATGGTACATCTTGTCCCAAATCTCCTTTTATACTAATGTGGACACTGTCAAAATACGATTTACTGACTGGAAGATAATGAGGATGTACAAATTCACGGTGAACGTGAAACGTGTTTCCACCTTCTTCGTACGCACCAGCAGCAGTATCCACTTTGAAAGGAATGACTCTTAGTAAGGGAGCAGATGTGTGTCCCACCACGTTGTACTCTACCACATCGGAGTACACAAACATTAAATTCAGTCGTATGTTCAATTCCAAAGGGTGTTTAAAAGCATCTGCGGATTCTATGTCAGTTGAGATGTTTCGATTGGTATACTTTTTATTTCCACCCAAAATGGCATACAATCCAGAAGAAAATTCGATGCTCATGAATCTTCTCTCCTCGGAGGGTATGTTTCTTTCTTTAGCAGTTTTGTCGACAATGAATTCACCATTAGCTTTATCCAACATAGCAAATTCTATGTGGAAACGGCGTGCCACCTCATTGAAACCGATTCGTACATGTTTTTGGTTTATTTCCAAGGCTTTACCAAATTGCTTTTCAATGGTGGACTCAAGGGTGTCCCACAAATGTCGGCTACTCAAATAATACCCCGTAGGAATTCTCAGGGTATAATGCCCAAAGATCCTTATGTCAGAATCTTTTTCTCTTTTTGGATCTGAAAACTTTTTGAATGCTCCCTTCATGTCTGGATTTTTTTTGTCTCCTTCCCAGATTTTAGGATCGTTTTTTTCTAATTCATCTTGTATATTTTTGTTCAAGATTTGCACGACGATAGTGTTTTGAGTTTTGTTGATGTTCATGATTTGCGTAGGATGAATGATTTCTACCAAACCCACTTCCCAATGAGCATCGTGATCCAATTGGATGGATTGAGGCAATTTGGTGGTGAAACAACATAATCTGTTGTTGGGAAACACATCCATGGAACTGTCACTAGGTAACGTTAAATAAAATTGGTCATTCATAGTTCCAAAGTGGTTCTGGTGTCCGAGGAGTCACTCAAGTGGACAGAAGAAGAATGATGTTCAAAAGGTTCCAAAAGAGGACTGGTATTTTGGTGGTGGTGACTGGACGAAGAAGGTGGACTGGCGTTGCTCGTACTCCCGTTGTGGTGACTGTTGTCCGTTGTCGTCGTAAATTTCAAAGAGGGACTGGGTAAAAGATGACCGATGCAACTGCTCAGTAAAATGGTCCACAATTGTTTGTCTCCTTGTTGTAAACTCAAATTGGCAATAGCTGCTCTGATGACACAATTCACTACAAAGATTTGGCAGAAAAAGACGATTTGATTTTTAGGCACACGTTCTCCACACCACACCCAAAGTGGTTGTTTTTGTAATTCTTGAAGAGAAGAACTCTGCGAAGGAGTCGTTGAAGTCTGGGTTGCTGCTGTGTTGAATGGCATGTTGTTAGTTTACTTCTTTTTCTTTTTATAGTCGACGACTTGAGAAGCAGCAATCCAAGAATCAAAACTAGGAGGATATCCTTTCCAACGTACTTTGACTTCTTCTACTCGTCGTTTACCTACTTTACGTGTTCTTTGTTCGAGAATGCTTTCGATGTCGTACAAGGCGTCTTCTTTTTTGGTCACTCGTTGTAACTCAGGCAAGTAAAATGTTCCTTTGAGTACTTCACCGTGCATGTCTTCCAATTTATAGACGGGAGGATCACGACCACGGACGGGGGTAGTGACACGAAACAATTCGGTGGTCCAGTTAGGTAAATAACCTTTGTCAAAAGTACGTTTGGTTTTTCCGATGCGAACCCAATCTCCCGTCTTTAACTCCAACAAGGGTGTCTTCTTTTTTTTCCGGGGGTGAACCAAATAATTTATCAAACACGGTCACTTCGTTTTCAGGGCTGACCTCTTCGGGGGCACATCCGATGCTACGATGGTACGATTGATTGTACGCTTTGACCAAACGAGGTTACACGTCGATGTACTTGAGAGCATGTTGATGTGTAAAATATTTCCACATGCGTTCTTTCAAAGTTCTTTGAAAACGTACCACGATACTGGCTTTGGTTTCAGGATTTTCGGTAGTAAAAAAATGAATTTGTCTTTATTTCAATTCTTTTTGAAAAGCTTGGTTTAGAAATTCGTTGCCTTTGTCAGTTTGCCAGCGTAAAGGTTGGCATCCAATTTGTTTCAAGACCAATTTTAAGGACCATACCAATTCGGTACTGCTTTTAGAGGTCAAAGGCACGACCCAAGCAAATTTGGAAAACACGTCGATGACACAAAACAAATATTTGTGACCACGATTGTAAGTGGCTAAATGAGAGACGTCGGCTAAATCGGCTTGCCATTGATGATCGATGCCTTCCACTTGAGTGGTACTTCTAGAAAATTTACGTCGAATGGGTTTGTGTAACGTGTACGTCGATTGTTCTTGGAACCATCGTCGTACTTCAGGTAAACGTACACTTTTCAATTTACTTTTAGCAGCTCGAGATAATTTTTGAACTCCTCCGTAACCAGCAGCATGGCCAGGATTGTAATAAAGGCTAGCTAACAGTTTCTCCATGATTTTTTTGCTCAATAACTCAACCAAGTCCCAATGCTCTTTTCTTCGTGAGGTATCTTTTTGGATTGTTTACGTGTCCGACGTGCCACTGGTGTAAAGGTTGATGTGGTTTGAACAGGGGTCATCGGTTCTGTTTTGACTTTTGACTTCACTTCTTTCTTTTTCTTTTCTGAGGGTAATGGGGTAAACAACATCTTTTTTATCCCACTGGGTGTGGCTAACTTTTTTTTCTTTTTAAGAGGTGGAGTTGGTAACTCTTCTTCTTCTTCTTCTTCTTCTTCTTCTTCTTCTTCTTCTTTTTCTTCTTTTATGGTCATCCCTATACCGGTGTCTGTTTTAGTGGTGGTGACTTTAGGTTCGCTTTTCATTAGGGTCTTAAAATCTCTCAGAGTGGGTGGAGCTGTTTCGTCGACCGCTTTTTGATGAAAGAGTTGTAGACGTTGTAAAAGTTGACCGTACCGTTGCGATTTTTCTGTTTCGGACACATTGTTTTGTTCCATCAGGGATTGTAATTCTTGTTGTAACTGAGACATTTCGTTGAGATTAGGATTGGGTGGTAAATGAGGTATCCGTTGTTCGTTCCAACGATGAAATTCCATCCATCGTTTGTAAGGTACTAAAGTCAGTTTTCGTCCTTACATTTCATCCAAAGGTACCAAAAAGGTGTGGTCTTTTCAGAGAAGGGTGGTCCTTTTTATCTTCTTTTCTTTTTTTTTGGGAGAGTTATCGCATGACCCCTCCTAAAAGTGGTCCAGCAATCGTTCCTAACAAAGGAGCGGCTATTTTTAACAACGGGCCTATCAACATAGGTAGAAATCCTCCTCGTTGTACCAACATTTTTTTCTTTTGTTGAAGAGGTATTTTCTTTTTTACCATTTGACGAAGAACGTTCCGATGTTTCCCTAATTTTTGTTTCTGTATCTTGGACAAAGGTACCGTTCCTTTCAACACGTTCAAACAACATTCACACACGGTATCGATGATTTCTTTAGGGGCTGTTTGAATGAGTTGTTTTCGCATGGGAGGATTGGATTTGGTCAAAACAGACAAGACATCCCAATGTTTGTCCAGACGAGGTGGAAGTCGTCCTTTTTTGGTTTTCTTCTTTTTTTTGGTGGTTGTGGTGTGCACGCTTGAGAACCATCTTAGAGGTGAGGAGTAAGTCTGAAGTCTTTGGTATTTCACCCTTCTATTTTATACTGGAATACGTCTCCACTGATTGTCTGCACGACGTGCCAACTTCACGACAGGTCTCACTCGACGTTGAGGTGTTTTCAAAGGACTAAATCGTCTCAATTCTTCTTTGGATAAATCCACTAAACTTTGTAAGATGCCAGTTCTTTCTTGGACTTTGGTTTTAGGGGATGGTACTTTGTTGGAGGCTGCTGCCATGGCTAAATCAGCTGAAATCGACGGTCCCGACGGGGTGACTTTCGAAATAGGTTTCCATTTTTGCATCAAATTAGGAAACACGGATCTTAAGTCTGGTTTGACAGGCATCATGGTAAAAGGTGTGAAGAAGACAAAGAGGAAGATGATGTGGACGCAAAAGGAGACCTCGTCATCATTGGAGACTGTTGTGGTGGTGGTGATGGTAAGGGTGGCGATGGTGGTGTTTTGCGGGTGTACGTTTGCGTCCTGGCAGCAGTACCTCTCTTACGGCGGGTGCTAGTGGTGGTGGTGGTAGGTGTTTTTTTCTTCTTCTTCTGGGCAATACTTTTCTTTTTCTGAGGGCTGCCTTTTTTCTTCTTTGGGCTGGTTTTCTTCTTTGGACTTTTCTTCTTTTTGGGTGATTTGGATTTTTTGGCTTGGGCATTAGGATCCCATTTCAAAAGGGAACGAATCATGACCCCTCCTAAAGAACCACTTCCACCAGGAGTTAAAATGATTTGTTTTTTAGTCCGTGAATCGATTCTAGGATCAGCCAGTTGTGACAATGCCGCTTTATGTTTTTGAAAAAAACGTTGAGTTTGATGAGGGATGTGAATGATGCCTTGTAGTAATTGACGTGCTGTCAAAGTAAACCATCGTAACACTTCTTTAAGACTCGCTGCTAACAAATGAGCACGGACTTGTGCATTTTTTTCACGACTGATGCTATACAAGGCACGAATCAATTTAGCCGAAGGATGAGCTTGAAAGGAAGCCATCTCTCAAAAGAGTGTGAGACAGAAATGACGTAGTAGGTTGTTTTTATAGTTTTTTTTTTTTTTTAAAATGGGCTGAAGGGGACGTGTAAATGACAGGACCTCCTTCTTGACCCCAAGGGTGAAACAATTGGGCACGAAATCTCAAATAGTCAGGAGTGGTAGGTTTTAAGTCAATGAGTAAATACTCGTGAGGGGTTTGAGTGGCATCGTCGTACGCATAATTGAGCCAAGGAGCCCCTAAATGTTTGGCTAACACTTGTACTTGAGATTTGTCTCTGGGGCTTTTAAACAAGACCACATAATGAGCATTCAAACTGATGGTTCGATGGGCTTTACTTTGTTGAAATAAATTTTGAGTAATGTAGACAATACTAGCATTACGATGGTGTCCTTTTCGTGTAAACCAAAGTTTAATTTCTTCTTCGTCTTCTCCTAACATGTCATCAAAAATAACCAAATGAGTTTGAGTCACGTCAGACACAATTCCATCGTCTTCGTGAGGAATACCATCCACAAACGAAATGGTTTCTCCTTGACTTTCTTTCAATAACGTGTAAGACGATTGCCACTCTTTGTAACACCACACGATACGTTGAGGTGGACGATCAAACAAATCAGCTTTGTGTTCGATCAAACGTTTGACAAATTCGGTTTTCCCTGAACCACTGGGTCCAGCAATCAACATGTTAAATGGATGGCGCAGATACAAAGCATTCCAACTTTGACGATCTAACTTTTCGTCAATCACTTTAACCACAGAGGAGGCAGAAGAGGTAGACGAGGTAGTAGAAGAGGAGGAGGATGTAGCCATGACTGAGGTAAGAAGATTTTTGAGAAGAAGACAAAAGACCCAAGACATTTTATACATTTTCATACACGTTTATTTATTTTTTTAAAAAAAAAAAACAAACACAACCAACAAAAACATATTTTACAAGTCATTAAAGCCAACGAGTGATAAAATAGCAAAGTAAAATCATCAGGTACACAATTAAGGCTAACACTGAAACAATCAAACTGTCGTATAAACACGTCAATGTACAACAATATTTTCGTGTCCTAGTAATGAAAGACACAGACACTGTTTGGGGTGGTGGTGGTGGTGGTGGTGGTGGTGGTGGTGGTGGTGGTATTCTTCTGCTCGTCTTTTGTTTTTTTTGAATCTTCTGATGACGGTGGTAAAGAAGGGTTGTGTTCCTCAAGAGGTATTTGAACCACAGCAGTGGTGTCAGGTTCTTCTTTTTCTTCTTTCAGGGTTTCCCATTGAGGTTCCCATTTTTTCACTTTTGGACCCTTATGGACAAGTTGCCAAATCTTTGGCAAACTGAGCCACTTCTTGTAGCCAATATTGGAAACCAAGGTTTCTCCAGGGTCGTACATCTTTCCAATTGAAAAGGTGTTGGTGTAACTCACTAGCAAAACACACTTCTTGAAATGTTTTATAAACAGATAAAGTGTGACGAATGTCTTCTTCACATGGAAGTTCCTCACTAATTTTCATCACCACTCTCAACGCTTTACGTACAATGTTTCTTTCGTGTACTGATAAAATCAAGTTTTTTGTCTTCTTCTTCTACTAAGTCCAAAAAAGAACACAGGGTCATATTGTTTTTGGAACTCAACAATTGAGTCCAAAACAACCTCGGATCCTCCAAAAGAATCCAAGGCAAACACTTGTCCTCAAAAATACTCCACAACGAATGTCCTGGAAAACGAATTCCAAGATAAGCAGTCACTAAGACACACACCACATAACGTCCAAAATTCAATGGAAACAGTTCTTGTATCACTTTTTTATAATCCTCTAAGGTCTGAACATGATCTGTGATTTCCTTCCACGGAATCCGTTTCACGAGTGACGTGTAGAGTTCAGGCATACCCACTCTTTTATAGCCAGGCTGCCCAATAGACACTTGACGTGTACCGATAAAGCATGAAGGCCCATGTTTGACTTTCCTTCCACGGAATCCGTTTCACGAGTGACGTGAACAGTACAGACGTGCCGCCTCTTGATAGGGGTCGATGGCCAAAGGTAGGTATCTTGGGTGGCATGTTTTTATAGCCAGGCTCCCAAGGTTGGTACCTTTTGAGACAGTCTCCTTTAGGATAGTAGTAGCGATAGACGTTTCCCATAATCATTCTTCTATGACCTTGGAAGAGGGTATAGTTTAAAAATCGAGAAATGACTTTGATTTTACGTTTCACTTGGATCTTGACAAACTCTCGGTAAATCCTTTAACGCACTTCCAAAGGCATGCCACTAATGTACTTGGGTAAAGTTTCCGACTTTGGAAAGAAGTAACTCTCTTTTGTATTCTTCACGATACTGGTGATAGTCGTTGTTCAGAATCAGATTTCTGATGCGGCGAAAGTAGCCATAGTATTGAAATCGAGGAATCACTTGAAGTTGACGTTTCACTTGAATCTGAACCAACTCATCGTAAATCCGTTTTCGTAACTTCAAAGGCAAGTCACGAATGCGGTCTTCTAAGGTAGGAGGTATATACTGAAAAATATGTTCTTGCAACTCCAAAGGTAAACCAGTAATGTATTCTTCTAAAGAAGTATTCTCCTCCGCCATGGAATTTTTTTTTTACTTCTTCTTTTGTTTGGCATCTGGCTCATCGTACCAGTACTGTTCTAAAGCCACTAAAGGTAAGAAGTGACAGTGCGGAGACCATCTGGCATGTTCAATGTAAGCTGAGTCGGTAGGCTCCCAATGGTGAAGTTTCACACCACAACTGAAACATTGAACTTTATCTCCTTCTCCCACGTATTTAAATCCAGATCTAGCTAAACCTTCCGGTTTAGGTCCTTGTAGAAATTTTGGCCACTTGTCTTTGAATGACTCGAGTCGACTTTCATACTTGGAATAACCAAGTAAACTCACAGGTATTCTGATATGCGAATATGGACCAACATTGACCTTGTTGTCATTAACGTCAATACCAGTTCCTTTAGTATTTCCAGTAAAACATAAAGGCCGTACTGCTTCTTTAGAGGGTGGTCGATGAGTGGTGGTGATGTTACAAGCTACGGAATCCTTTTGAACGTGTGAATCGGGAATACCAAACCGTACAGAATCCGTTTCATCGCATGGTACTGCATCACACTCCAAGTCGTGGTGACTCATCTTTTTTTTTTTCTTCTCGCTTCTTGGTTAACGTTGAAAGTTAGAATGAAGGGTTAGGCTTGGAAGGGGTTCCTTTTTTATACCTGTCGACTGTACCATCCGAAAAGTATTTCAATGTGATCCGTGGAAACGCTAAAGAAAGGTAAGCACAGTTTGGTGACCATCTGGTATGTTCCACGATAGCTGAATCTTTAGGACTCATGCGAATGCATGCACCACAACTGAAACATTTCACTAAACTTCCCTGTTCAAAGTAGACAAAGCCTGCTCTGGCTAAAGAGATGGCAGTGGGTAATCGATCCCCTTTAGGCCATTTTTTAAACGTGTTCAATCGACTGGTACAATCAGCATAGTCAGGCAAGGCCCATGTTGAACTCATCTTTGGTGTTGTCTTTTTTTTCTGTTCAAGAGGGTTTCCTTTTTTTATACTCCTCCAAATTGGCGTGTCCGTAAGGTAAAGTCGTGTGATCTGGAAGTCTCACTCGTTTTTGGTACACGATGCGATACACTTTTTGAACAGGTCGAGTCACAATTTGATGATTAGGTAGGCGTACAATCTTGTGAGGTTCTAACGTGGCTACTTGAAAGTCTTTCACTTGTCCAGACAGTAAAGCATTTTTTAAAACCTCAAAGTTCACGACTTGGTTAGTTCGATAGTTCAGAGTCAACCCTTTGACTTTACAGGAGGTGTGAAGTTGGCCTTGCGGGTCTCGGTATCGGTACCCATAATTTTTAGGGCCACCGCTGGCAAAACTCAAAATGGTATCTTGAGCGTGCTCGTCTGTCCAGGCTCCTAAACGATCTCCTTGAATGGTAGGGTGGGGGGCAACCAGGGGCGATGAATGTAAATGCAACTGTCAGTATCAAAGTACAGGACACGATCTCCCAAGACTTCTAACGCTTCGTCATACAATTTCAAACGAGCATGAGCGGTCACGTAGGCGGCAATGACTACGTTACTAAACTTGTCAGGTTTGACAAACTTGGGTTCTTCTTCGAAATTGACAATGATCAAATCCTCACGGATGATTTCGACGTGTTTGACTAGAATACTTTTGTCGTCCACCAGTTTAAAGTAGCGATAAGGATCGTCCACGTATTCCATTTTGGGTAAGATCGTACGTTGAGCCATTTTTCCCCACAAGCAATTGAGCATCACTTTCGCAAACGATCTTTTTCCTTCATTTTTTTCCACCTCTTCTAAAGTGATGCCTTCGATGTCACGGTATTCTTCTTTAAATCGTTCTTGGTCTTCGGGAGTTTGACACCACGAAGGATAACCACTAGCTTCTTGTTTCAGTTTGAGAAATTGGTTCACGTACCCCGAGAAAATGCCTGGATGATGGGTGGCATCGTCTTTTTGGTATTGGGTTGTAGTTGGAAAGTGCCAGATTTCATACACTTTCAATAAACGGTATCCACGATCCAGAGCCCGAAACAATTCGGCACTGACCCACGTTCCTATCAAAGACCGTTCTTCCTCCGTGTGGTGACAGGGATGATCTTGGTTGTACGTTTCGGCACACGTCCGACATAAAGGAAACATCAGTTTTCCTTGACAATGGTAAGGTAAGATGGGATGAAACAAGCTTGTCGGAGGTAAGACTTTACATTTAATTAATCCTTCGTATTGACGAATGTGTTCCACGTCAATGTGTTCTGTCAAAATTTCAGGGTGACCGGTGGGAAAACGAGCATATTTACACACCCAAGGATACAAAGAACACACGTCGATGTATTTGATTTCTTCTCCTTGGGATTCATTCACGTCGTACAGTAAGCGAGTGGCATTGGTTCGTCCTCCAAATAAACTGTGGCGCGGATCTAAAGGTTCGATGTCGGCTGCGTTGTAACTTTGAGTAATGGTCTTAAATTCAGGATCGGTTTTCAAACGTCGATCGTATTCGTGCTCCCACATTTCTATCACTTCGTAACCTTGACTTTCTAACTGGAGTCGTCGCTGTTAAGTCTGTTCGTATAACTGTTCCATGGTAGAATCTGAATAAGGACCTTTCATGTCTCGGTCAGGATAACAGGTAGGGCATCCGTGAAACAAACAACCCTGAAACTCGTATACCGTGTGCGGGTTTTCTAAATCCCAACCATCCACGGAATAACCTCCAATCTTTTTTTCTCCTCCTCTGTTTCTAGCATGTTGTATCCATTTGTCTTCTTTTTGACACAAGTAATGAAGCCAACGTAAAGATTTGACCGAATATTGACGACTAGCAAAGAGACCCGTGTTGGAGTCGATGATGGCTAGTTGGTTCTCAGGCATGAAATTTTGCCTGTAGACTAAGGAACAGGCTTTAGGTAAGGTGGCTAACTCTCGAAATTTTCCACAACAACGTCTTAAAATATCTACATCCGATCGACAATATTTGAGCATCTCTTCTTGAAAGTCAAAGGGATCGTTCTGGTGAGCGCGGTACCAAGTGTGAAAAGCTTCTCGCTGTTCGGGTCGCATTCCGTCGGGGTCGTAATCATGAAGGTCAGGCAAATGAGGTAGGACGGCCTGTTGATTAGCTTCCGTGTTAAAGAAGTGAGGAAAGTAGCCTTTAGCCATTTCTGTCATGCCGAACGTTTTTTGGCATGCGACTCAAAGGCATGGCCAAATAACTCATTGAATCTTTAAACTGGACTTGTCCTACTTTCATGTAGATGAGCTTTTTTCCGTTCATGGTAACTACAGGACGTTCGGTTCCATGGTTCAAATAATAATTGAGAAAAAACTGTCCATCGTATCTCGAAAAATTGTGAGCTATGACGGTGGCATACCGATGACAATCTCCAGTAACGTTGAATGTCTTCTTCGCTCCAACTGTCGTGGGTGGTAGGGTCTAAAACCCATTCAGCAAACTCAGACAAAGTGTTCACTCCACGAAAGATTTTTTCACGTCCTCCTGGAATCCGACTACAATGAGGACAGTGAAAATGAATCGATTCTTGAATGCACTGATCACAAGCCCGATGAGCCACACAAAAATTAAAAATGTGAGTGCCTGTTTCTTGCATGCATTCAAAGTCAAAAAAGATGAAATCTACTTGTTTCTTGTTTTTCTTTATTTCTTTCTTCTCTGTCTTGTCAAACTTTTGAATAAAACATCGATGATCAAAATCGACGATCTGCTGACAAATAGAACATTTTTTCTTGCCAGCACAAACGTGCCTCTTAGAGTTGTTGGTACGAATGAGATGTCCACACGTAGAACACGATTTCAATAAGTCGCAAGCACATTTTTGTTGGTGACCTTGTGTCTTGCGATGCTGTTGGTAGCAAGAAGGACTGACAAAACTTCGTCGACAGGTTTCACAATGAACGTGTTGTTGTTGTGGTTCAGGAAGGCATGGTTGGTCGGCTAAACAGCCCCGACATCTTGCTCCGCAATGGAGTTGTCGCTCTCGACTGTTAAACCCATGATTACATTTCTCACAGTATTATCCGTATCCCAAAAATCCGGTGATACTAGTGATGGTATCAAAATGTTCTTGATGGTAATAAAGATGAATGTATTTTCCCTCAGGGAAATCGGGGCCTCGAAACAGTAGAGCTCCGCGCACTTCTTGAGGGTGAACTTTCAAAGTATAATGAGGAGCCAAAATATATTGAAGTTGCTGAATTTGAGAAATGCCACACACGGTCTCTTTGGGGATCCCCGCTAGTTTCAACAAGAGTTCTGCTTCTTTTCGTTGTTGGGGTTTGTTAGACTTTCGAATGTTATTCCAGGCTTTTTTCCATTCTTTACTCTCGTTCTTGTTAGCATAGGTGCGGCCCACCACGATAGCTCGGGCTAAACACATTTGGTCTTCAGTATTGTTAATTTGGACAACACTGCGTTTGGTAGTAAGAAGATCGTCCACCAATAACGGTTTTCTGCTTCGTCCACTTCCTCGAGGAGGAGCAACGTGTGTCATGTAGAGTGTGGTCTTTCCATCGGTGATGGTAAACTTGTCATTGGATTGTTGTAAATGTTCTATTTTGGACATGACTTTGTCTGGCGTTAATTCTGCCGGGGTGCTAAACTCAATCCAAACGGGACTCTTCAAGTTGTCATGATGGATGGCCAGTCTCAAGCGATCATCTTCTTTGGCTCCACATTGCCGTTTCAAATTGAATAAGACAGATTCCCACAAATCGCTAATGAACCCCGCCGCTTTCTCGGGAGGTACTTCGGACTTAAAGTCTTTGAAGTGTACCGTGTGAGTGTACGCCGTGGTCCTAAATTTTCGAGAGGTAATTTTTTGAGTCTCTCGAATCAGATAGTAATTTTCAGGAGGAGCCAAAGTACTTGATTGTGGTGGTGGTGGTGTTTCTTGGTCAGGGGTTCTGGTAGTGGTTTTTGTTTTGGGTGATTTGGAAGGTGGTGGCAAGGTTTCAGGTTCACTCATCTCGTCTTCGAAGTCACTGGCATGGACTTGAGCTAGTAGTTCCTCTAAGGGTGTTTCAGGTGGCACGGAATACCTTCGTCGTCGTGGCCTCTTGGTTTGTTCTTGTTCTTCTTCTTCAGGTTTCCCATGGTTTGGGCGTGATCTTTTCATCTTGAACTTTACTTTGAAACTGATTCAGTTTTCACCCCAGGTACCTTTATATAGAGAGAGAAGAGTATATAAAGAGAGAGCTTCGTACCTTCAGAATCAGTCTTTGGTGATTGAACTTTCAAAACTGCTGAAAAGATGGAAGAGTCAAAAAGACAGATTGCTCTTTTCGTGAGAGATTTGCAGACAGTCATTCGAAAGTATACTAGCAGTAAGAGTAAGGACTACTCCTCCTCCTCTACCTCTCGAGATAAAAGTCAAGATACTTGTTATATCTGTCAAGAGAAAGGACATTGGGCTCCAGAATGTCCACAACGTCAACAGCAAAAGAGAGACAAAACAAAAGATACCTGTTATCATTGTAAAGGACCAGGACGTTGGTTTTCGGAATGCCCTCAGAAAGAACAAGAAGAAGAAAATCTACCAGAGGAGAGGGAGGAAGCCGAAGAAGGATCTTCAAATCTAGAAGAAGAAGAAGAACATATCATCAAGAAAAGTAAGAAGAGAGTGAGAAGAATGGAAGACAGTGAGAATGAAGAAGAAGAAATGGAAAACATGATTCCTGTGACGATGAGGGTTCCTATGAAGAAGAAATTTAAGAAGAACAAGAGAGACAGACAGTGAACAAAAAAAGGAACTTTGTTATGTGTTTTTTTGGTGTTATATGTTATTGCTGAATTATTTTGTAAAAAAATGGAAGAATACACCAGACTGGAGAAAAAAAGTAAGTGTTTTTGTGTTATTTTGTTTTAGAGTAGAGATGCACGCACGCACGCACTCACACTTTACCATGGGATTTTTTTAAAGTTTTAACTTGATTTTTGGCAATTTGATTTCTTTTCTAGAAATCTGGGTGGTCCTTAGAAAGACCGTTGGGTTGTTTTGTTTTGGTTTAAAAACAAAACTTTCAAATCAACTTCAAATGCCGTAGTCCTTTACCACGGCCCAATCCATATCCTGTTAATGCTGCTGCTACTGATGGTGTTTTGATTATGGTGGTAGTCACTGGTGGTGGCGTTGGTGGTGGTGGTGGCATCTCACTAGAACTGAAAGGCTTAGAAGAATGTTGTTTAGCCCGTGATGGTCTTTTTCGTTCAGGTGGTTGATGAGTTAAAGAATACTTATAGACATTGGTCATCCATTTTAACTCATATAATATCTCTTCTAACAGACTTACGGTTTTTTCTTCAAGACTGATGCCTTCCTTTACTGTTTCCTTCTTCTCCTCCTCTTGTAACTGCTGCTGCTGCTGTCTGATTTCTTCCTCACTTTGTCTTCTTCTTCTCTCTTCTTCTTTCTGCTGCTGTTGAAGAAGAAGAAACATTTCTTCCTCTTCTCGTTGCTTTTTAAAAAATTTTCCATCTCTTCCATTTGCCTTTTTTTAAATTCATCCACCATTGGTGTAGTAGCAGTAGTAGTAGTAGTAGCAGTATTCTCAAAATCTTGATTTAGTAAATCTAAATCAAAGTCTTCCGGCCGGAAGTTCATTAATGCAGCAGTATTAATCATTGAAGGTTCACTCCAATACATTGTAGTACTTGTCTTTCCAGTCTCCATGAAGGCTGTCGAAAAAAGTAATAAACCCTACGAACGCTACGATACCTTTATACCCGAGATGACGTCACACCCCCGCTCTCTTCCCATTGGAAGAAAACCCGACCCACTTGTAACGCGCATTTGGATTGGTAGTTGATTTCGATCCATTTCAATCCTATCGTAAGGTATATATACTACCGCTTGTTTCATAAAGCTTCACAGGTTTTCTCCAGAACCACTCAAAAAGACTAAATCATGTGGGTTAGCGTGGAAGCATCGAACATTGTCTCGGGAATGCTGTTTAATCCAGCATTCCTAATGTATGTGAAAGCCTCATGGGCTACCACAAAACTAACAGAATCCACCGAATGGAAAAGGCGTATCTACATCGAACGTCAAGGATGTTTGAAGAGAGTCCTTCTCTTCGGACCAGAAGTTAGAAGAAGTAGAAGAAAAAGAAGACCTAGCCAAAGATGTACATGCTAACACCCCCCCCCCAAAAAAAAAAAAAAACCCCAAAGGCCCTTCTTAGGGCCAACCATTTTTCAAGAAAAGATTATTTCCAATGATTGCCTATATCTATATATGTGTGGTGTGTGTGTGTGTGTGTGTGTGTGTGTGTGTGTGTGTGTGTGTGTTTTATATATGTTTGTATATTATTTTTTTGTTTTGTGATAGTCTACCCCACCAAAAAAAAACCTTCTCCCCTTGTATGTTTTGTGTGGTGTGATTGATATAAAAAAGGATAGTGTGATGTGTGTGGTTTTTTTTTTTGGAAAAAAAAGGGGGATGTTTTCCATCACGTCCGCGCTTCTCGAATATAAAGCGGT